>OZ010577.1:94411023-94468523 GCA_963932145.1 Acanthosepion lycidas | reverse complement strand
TCGACCTAAAACTAACATATATCAAATCGATTAGGCGTTTGCGTGTGCGGAAAAAAGAGGCAGCCAAAGATTGGTTATTTCTCATTATTTCATGAATTTGAGTTGCTGTTGCGATGAAACATAATATGAAGTGCCAAAAGATTAAGAATAACAGTAAACTCGATAACATTATCATTCTCTGTAAGTAGAAATAGACTCGACTGGATTATATATGCGAGATATATAAGGTAAAGAAGTATCGTAGCTGCAACAACGTCGAAACTAAATATAAATTAACGCCGTACTTTGTATTTGAAAGAATGAAACACTATATCCGAGGGGGAAATTTTATATATATATATATATATATATATATATATATATATATATATGTGTGTGTGTGTGTGTGTGTGTGTGTGTGTGTGTGTGTGTGTATTTAGGCAGCAATCCTTCTTTCATTTTTTTTTTTTTTGCTATTGTCATCTGGTGTTATGCATTTTTTTTGCTGTTGTCAACAACAGTTGACAATAGCAAAAAAAGAGATTAATTATTTATTACAAAAAATGTAACACCTCTAACCTTATAGATAAAAATAATATTTAACAGTTAAAATAAGTAATCCTTGAAAATGGCTAAATGTATAGTCGAAAGCGCTCGGATAAAAAGAACATTCGGTCAGTTTTTATATAATTTATCATCTGAAAAGAAAAAAATTATTAGATCGCATGGGAGATTGTATAAAAAACTAAATAAATGCAATTTGTCCGTCGTATTCAATGAAATGTGCGTGTATATATATATATATATATATATATATATATATATATATATATATATAATTGGAAATATCAGTTTTTAATGTTGTTTCCCCGACTTCGAAGTTTCTTAGTAGTGTCCATCCTCAAGTTTTTTTGTTTTGAATATTCGCACAAAAGATCCCTTCCCCCCTCCGCTTGAAGGATAGGCAATTCCAAGAAATATTGAAGTCGGGAAAACATCAAAAATTGATATTTACAGTGAAGTAATTTTTCTGTATATAATATTATCAATGCTATATTTTTACCATTAATATTATTTTAATTATTTTAATATTGAGCATAATATGAAAATATCTGCTTTACATTTGAACTATTAGGTGGGTGCAAAAATAATGACGTAATAATGTCGTTTTTTGACGTATTTTTTAACGTCAATAAACGACATTATTACGTCATTATTTTTTGCACCAACCTAATATTATATTCTTAAATCTTCTAGCTTCCGACTATCTTTACTACGATTTTCAAAAATTTAAATTCGATGTCTCCTGTTTTTATATTTGTCCATTTTCTTTCAGTAAACCCTTGCATCTCATTGACTTTATTTTATTGCTTGTGGTGAAATGATTAAAAATACATGCACTTGAGCTTTAAGTCTGTCCTCTCACAGATAAATCACCGCTTTCACTTCCCAATCGTCTCTCAGTGTAAATTGTCAATAAAAGCTTTACATTTTTCTGAACTTTATCACATTTTTTTATATCAAATTGTTTAACCTTTGCGTTACAAAACAAGGGGTTCGATACTACTTTAGAAAAAGGAACACCGATGAATTGCGTTTTAAAAAATATTTTTTTCATCACCTTTTACAATGGTATATAATTAGAATTAAATAAATGATACTATTTGTCTAAAATTCCTTTCGACTAATGGTAGCTAAAAGCCGGGCCGGTACAGTAAGTGTTACAAAACACTACATATCTCGCGACCCAAATCCAAACAGGGATCCGGTAACTATTTAGGAAGCGAGCTCGCGGGACGACTCTATTGTCACAAAGGAGAAGGGACGGAATACAGGCCTTAACTAACAAGGTGGCAGACATGCGCATCCCACCCCTTCCGATAAAACGATTATAAAAACCAGAACTCGGAGAGGCCTTGTTTTGGCAAACACTCCGTCTTTCATGTCTGACCGACCCCCACCCCATACACACACACACACACACACACACAAAGGTAAATTTCACTTATTTTTCCACATTTTTTAAATATTCCTCTTTTGTTTTGTTTTTCTTTTTTTTGTGTATTTTTTGTTTTTTTTTTAATCAATTTTTCCCCCAAGTTAAGGATTACACAGGTCCAATTTTTAGGACAGATCGATTTTGGGCCCGTGATATTTCACTCCATCTAAAAGTTGGTGTTTGACATGATAAATAATGACAAAATATTTTTCTCCAAATCATTACCGGTTTTTGAGGAAACTAGCAAAAAGATTAAGTTTAGGTTCAAAATCGTAGCATTGGAATTTCACTCCGGTGATCAGTGAAAGCATTAAAACACAGCCTTTTAAAATTTATAATTTACAAATTATATATAGACGAGATTCATGGCACAAGCACGTTATTCCTACACCATTGCGCCATCAAATAAGCCCTTCATTTACTTCAAAGGGAAATTAGACTGAAAAATTTATCTATATTATGATGTAATATGTTATAGTGCAGTAGTTTTAGTGCAATTTTCAATAAACAATGCAAATTTAAAACATTTCCTCTTATAATTTGCGCCCAGTAGTATTATTGTATCAAGTACACTTTTATCTCTTTTTTTTAATTTTTATTAATTATGATCAAACAAACCTTATACATTGAGTAACATTTCTTGTCATCATCTATGATTTTTTTTGTCTTTACTTATCGAATACAGTAAAAAAAATGGTTAATTTGCATGTAATGATTCCTAATCAGAATTCTGGTTTAAATATATTTTCCATTCAATGTAACTAATAACAAATATCAATTTTATTTGAATTTAGTCTTGAAAGTCTGAAGTTAGTTTGTAAACAAAATCCCGGGGAAATTCGATATTTCTGTACATTTTATCAAATGCTCAAAAATTGATAAAAGCTATAAATATAATTCTTGGTGTCAGTACTTAACATATGAAACGCTAGCTTTCACAATGAGTTTCATATTGATTTTGTAAAAGAAAGTAATAATAAACTGACCCTATTTTACAACGATACCGGAATCTATGCCTAAAGTTAAATCTTTTTTTCTGTTATTTCTAGTTTGTTACATTTAAATCAATAATACAGCTTTCTTCTTGATTTTTATGAGCTACTTAGCCGTAATTGTCGGGATTCCAGAAGCAAGGCGAGGACGTTTACCTAAAATACAAATATCTCACTTCCAATTTAACAATCCTTACTTCCACTCGAGATTTCTTTTATCGTAAGCTGCTACCGTATACTAGATTATAAACTTTCCCATTTTCCCTATTGGGACCGCAAATCTTGATTAGCATTGCTGCCACTATTCGTCCCGAAATCGTCGAAGCAATCTTTTTCTATTAACCTGAGTAACCTTGCTGGTAGCGTATTACTTTTCTAGTTTTTAGTTAATGGTAATATTAACCGTTTCCCTACAAGGAAACATTTGATATTCGTGGCCGAGCAGCTAGTACTGCTATCGGTTCGAATTTATGAAATATTTCTTTTAAAAACAATTTTTCAGGAAAATAGGTTTTTCATGTCCAGTAGCTTTTATAGCTATTTTCAGTATTGATGGGGGTTTCCTTCTTAACCTTTTATTTGAAGAAGTATGAAATTTTAACATTATTTGCATTATTTTCTCTTCGAATTACATGTCCTATCCATTTTAGTTGTTGCTACTGCTGGTAGTCCTCAATGATGCGTTTTCTTTTATCTAATAAAGTTCTTTTTGTGTGAATCTGTAGCGTCAGTTCACAATATTCAAGGAAGGCTGATCTTTGTCATGACCTTCAGACTCCACGTGAGCAAAGCCTTTTTAAACTTTAATCCTAAAAAGCTTATATATATATCTGGCAGTTTCGATTTACTAAAATAGAGAACTTTTTAGTTAAAAGCTGAAGTTGTGAAAATAACTTATTAGAACAGATGTAATTAGTCAAGAATTCAATGTTGATAGTTCCGCATTTATAGGTAGGAAAGAAATCACCTAAGCTTCATTTCTCTCCCCCAAAAACGTATTACATGAAACTAGATCTAATATTTTTCTGGTAAGGGAGAAATTCTTTTCCCAAATGTCTGGGTTGGAGTAATTTGCTTGCAAATGAAAACGCCGTTCAGTCTCGGAGCATAATTGCTGTCTGTGAAATCGTCATATATTAAAGAGTTTTCATTATCGTTGAAGGAGCTATCTGGCTTCTTCACTATATAACAATCCTTAAGCGGTAAGTTACTTGAGAGCTCTGTAAATAGCCAAAATCGTGGAAGCATATACCATTGTAGAAGCCATCATTTGAAGAATTTTCTGCAATAGTTGGAATAATGTTTATTTTTGTATTAGAGTGTGAAATAGATTCCTTTATGAGACGAACATATTGAAAATCAAAATAGATATCTAACGATATAATGAAAAGAAAAGAAAAGATATTTCAGTAAAGGGTAACTGTTTTCATCGCAATTAAATGACTCAATAGGTGTGTGTCTGTGTGTGTTTGTATGTGTGTATATATATATATATATATATATATATATAGATAGATAGATAGATAGATAGATAGATAGATAGAGAGAGAGAGAAAGAAAGATATATATATATATATATATTGATATATAGATAGAGGAGGCTCGGTGGAAGCAGCGTGGATTGAGGAATCGGGGAGTTGAGTTCGAATTCCAGTCGAAAACATTACATTCACTTACGTGCTAATACCCTTGAGAAGGGTATGGATCTTTTTCTTCTCCCTCCAGCTATGAGTAAATAGCAGACAGACGGGGTTCTATAGCCTTGGATGGCAACTCTTCTAGCAGAAAGACAACTCTGAATTCAAAACCTGCGGTGGCTCGTTTGGGGACCTTTTCCCACGTAGTGCGCCAGGTCTATGTATTCAGCCCTTCAAAAATTTAGATGGTTCTGCACAAAAATTTCACCAATATAATTAATTCTCATTTGCTGGTGTCAGGCTATCGGTTCTTAGCAACTGAGCTGCTTGACTCTCATACGCTGAATTCGACGGGAGAGTCGGGTATATATATATATATATATATATATATATATATATATATATATATATATATATATATATATATATATATATTGTTAAGGGGTCCACCCCTTTTCATACAATTGGACTCGCCCAGTGTGTACTTGTACTGCTGCCGGTGAATACCCAGGGAGTTATTGAGTGATACGGTGAGAGAATGAGAGTGTGAGGTAACCACTTTGTAGGAGTCACAGTTGCGAGCACGTAGACTCAGAAGGAAGTCATACTTCGATGCTGAATTTCCCAGACTGTATATATATTATTATTGCTACTAACCACATTTCTGGATCTACTAATGTAATATATTTATATCTATTATGTATATAATGTATATATCTATTATATATATATACATTATATTATATATATATATATATATATATATGTATATATACATTATATATACATAGTATATATACACACGTCATATATATATACGCATTATATATACATTATATATACATTGTACATATACATACATCATATATCCATACATTATATATATATACACATTATATATACATTGTATATATACATACATTATATATATACCTTATATATATACACATTATATATACATATATATACATTTATACACATTATATATAATATATATTCTATATATATTATATATATTACATATATATTATATATATATTATATGTTGTATATATATTATATATATATTACATATATTGTATATATATATATATATATATATATATATATATATATATATATATATATATATATATATATATATATTATTGAAAAGCTGTTTCTGTAACATAAACAAGGTCGGCCAATAGTAGGGTTACAGCTGTTTGACTATTTATCTTACATTTCCTCATCTTAGAACCAGAACTAACTTCCTCGAGCTATTTTTTTTTAACGAGATGGTGCACCACCCCATTATGCTTTGGCTGTAAGGGACTAACTTTACGAAACCTTTCCACACGATTGGTTCGGAAGAAGTGTCAGCATAGAATAGTCACCACTTTCACCTGACCTGGTGGTTGACTGCCACTGAACCCGTTTATGCGAGTTCAAAAAGGGAATATTTTTGGCCGAGCCTACGGGCTTGGAGATCCCACGTTAAACCCGGCCTTGTGCCACATGTAACCCTCGTGGGGTGGGGGTTTAGCTAAATATCACTTTTACCTGACCTAACAGCCAAAGATATCTTCTTTTTTTTCTGTTTTCTTTTTTTGTTGTGGGTGTAGTAAATAACGAGGTTTTTGTGACAAGCCTCCACACAGAGGACGAATTAAGAGTACGTCACAAAAGTATTTATTGAAATTTTTTCACATTGGAATTTTTGTCATGTTGTGTATCATAATGTTTTGAAGGGATTCGAATAAGGTTGCGTGGTTGAAAGAGGAAATTAAAAAATTGAACTCTGCTAAAAATGTAAGTAAAGTGTTAAACAAATGTACATAAACAGTTTTGAACAAATATGATTGCAACAAATAAATATAAATGTAATAAAATGTTTTAAAATATGTAAAGTGCATACTAAGTGTAAGCCTATTTTGGGCCACCCTATATATATATATATATATATATATATATATATATATATATATATATATATATATATATATATATATATATATATATATATCAGGTCATCCCATAAGTTCTGTCCGAATTTTGAATAAAGAAAGCAAGTTACCAAATGTTACATTTAATTACAGATTCAATCAACAATGAATTTTCCCTGATTATCTATGACTTCCTTCCATCTATTAACAAGCTTACTAATTCCATTACTGTAAAATTATTTTGGCTTTGATTCGAAGAACTCACAAATGTCAGTTTTAACCTCTTCCTGTGTTACAAAAGCTGTTTCTTCCAAATGATTCTGTAAGCTACGAAACAAATGGTAATCTGAAAGAGCAAGATCGGGAGAATAATATGGATGAGGAATTTTCTCTCAACCAAGTTCTTCGATCTTGCAAACCATCTTCTACAAGTTCTTTCATTCACACATTCTTCTCCATAAACTGAGTGAATGTTTCTAGCCGCTTCGGCTGCTGAGTTTCCTTTCTTGAACTCATAAACCATTATGTGTCTCAAATGATTCTTGCGTACTTCCATGTTAACAGGGTTTTAATCAAACAAAATTTAATTTTATTGTTCTTTGAAATAAAATTTGATCAGTTTAAATGCATCTAAACAAAAAAAATAATGTTCATCTCCATTAGACATTATAAAATACTCTTTAAATTTCGTTCATTTTAACAAAAAGTTAAAATTCGGACAGAGGCTATGGGAAGACCTGATATATATATATATATATATATATATATATATATATATATATATATATATATGGGTGTATATATATATATATATATATATATATATATATATATGTGTGTGTGTGTGTGTGTGTGTGTATATATATATATGCGTGTATATTTATATGTGTGTGTGTGTGTGTGTGTGTATGCGTGTGTGTACTACTTCAAACTTTTTCATAATGGATCTTCGGATTTGAATATATATAGCGTGTGTGTATATATACATATGTATATATATATGTGTGTGTGTGTGCGTGTGTGTATATATATATGTGTGTGTGTGTGTGTGTGCGTGTAAGTGTGTGCGTGTGTGTGTACTACTTCAAACTTTTTTATCATAGATCTTCGTATTTGAATATTTATATATATATATATAAATATATATATATATATATATAAACATTCAGATATGAATAAAAATATTTATGTACAAATGAAACAGGTACGACAGTTAAGACAAAAACGAAACTATTATTTACCGATGCCACATGACAAAACGTTTATAGAAATACGTCCAATCCTAACTTCGATCTAAAGAATGTCACACTTGTTAAAAGAGAAAATAACTCATTGGACGGAAAGTTCATGAGATTGCTGGTTTGAATCTTACCAAAATAGAAATCTACGCTCATTTCTTAAAAGACATAATTTAAAAAATTAAAGCGTTAGGAAATCAATTGGCAAGAATCGCCTGAAGTTACCGAAATGTTGAAACCAAGCTAGCGGAATCTGCAGATTTCCTAATTTATATATATATATATATATATATATATATATATATATATATATATATATATATATATATATAAATGTCCCCTTACACGCACACACGCACGCACACGCACACACAACATACACACACACACACACACACACACACACACACACACACACACACATATATATATATATATATATATATATATATATATAATGTCAACACCCAGCGGCTACAGTATGTTTCATGCTTGTTCCGAGTCGTCAGTTACTCTCTCTCTCTCTCTCTCTCTCTCTCTCTCTCTCTGATATTGAGCACTTTAACTTATATTTTATCATACATAAACACACACGCACACACACACACAGATATATATATATGTGTGTGTGTATAAAGAGAGAGAGAGAGAGCAAGAGAGAGTTTTAAACAGAGAAGACCTCATATTTTTCCCTTAATAGGTGATCTTTTTTTTCGGTCAACACGTCATCAGAAGAATCGTTGGTGAATAGTACAATGTAACAAGAATCGCGGGATAATAAACATGGCGGAAGGAGACGAGGAACTACGATTAAAATACAATTTAATATTCAAAAAGTGGGAATGGCAAAAATAAAAATTAAAAACAGAATAAACATTTCCAGCGATTTAAAAAAGAAAAATATAGACTCAAAAGGCCACCCAGTAGAGAAAGAATATGAATAAATTTCTCCTTCTGTCGGCACAAATACGGTCGATGCAATTTTATATATATACTGCTTCTAAAATGTGCATTGCCCAAAACGAAAAACGAAATCCCGGAAGTTGAATTTAATTTCATACTTTGGCCCATCATGCGTTAATAATATTATATAATAATAAACCGCCTTTATTTAATAATCAAATTTTCAAAGAATATATACACAAACTTAAACGAGTCTGGGGACTTACTTATAATATTAGGTTGGTGCAAAAACAATGTCGGTTTCTGGCGTATTTTTTAACGTCAAAAACCGACATTATTTTTGCACCAACCTAATATAATCTTCCGACCAACTTGTTGATGACATGTTTCCCTTGTAAGCTTTATTGCGAAAAGGAAAACATTCATAGTATTTTTTGGAAGAAATGGTTACCCGGAAAATGTTATTAAATGTATAAATTTGTCGAAGAGTTAACAATTTAAAGTATTCACCTATGTTTGATCCCAATCTGTACCCAGTGTATCTTAAACTGGCGTATTCTGGTTAATAAAGTGTTTGCCTGCGTTAAGTAGTGTTTTCATGCCGTTAGGATACGCGTTGTTTTTGCCAATGTCTTCGTTTGCTAAAGATGGTTTGCCCTATCTTCAAATATATAGTTTGGTTGTTTATAAATTTACATGTCAGTGCGACGCTGACTATACATGACGGAGCCATCAGCGTGTTGAAACGCGTATTGCAAAACATATGCCTGGCAATCTAAAACCGGGTATTATACAGAGTACCCCCAATTCACGCCTTACGCAAATAGCACAGGATCCTGTGATAGGTCAACCTCTTGGATAATCCAGAGTGCATATAAATACAGTGATTCGTGGTTTTCCATCTTGCTCAAAGCCCGCTCGGCTAAGACTTTGCACATCTTAGAAGCAATATATATTAAATTGCATCGGCACTTTTTTGTGCCGACAGAAGGAGAAATTTATTCGGTCATTTTCTCTACTCGATGGCCTCTAAGATTATATTTTCCTTTTTAAAATCCCTGGAATTGTTTATTTTATTTTTTTACCATTCCCCACTTTTAATATTAAATTCCCATTACATTATACTATTCACCAACGTTTCTTCTGATCAAGTCGGAAAAAATGTTACCTTTTTAAGGGAAAAATTTGCCATTTTGTTTGTGTAAATATATATATATATATATATATATATATATATATATATATATATATATATATATATATAATTACTATACAAATTATATTTAGCAAAATAAAATAATTATATATAGCTGGCCACTCTTATTCGAGGATACCCGTCTATTAGGGCAGCTAGTCAATCCCTATTGCAGACGCTTGCTCAGGCGCATTTGTGTTTATTCAACACCCAAAGAGCCCACCTGTGGTTTATACTGCAACTATGCTGAGCAGACCTTAGTTACAGTTTCTGGGAAAGAGCGTGTAATCTAGCGTTATCAACAATTTGAACGAGGCCACAATGACTCGCGACTTTGTGTTAGCATGAATTCCGTCTACCCAGTTTTACACACAAGGCTTGGATCAGACAGTGGTATGGTTTTCAGGCACTTTGCAAATTACATACGGCTTCATACAAATGGGGAATCAAGAATTTTTGCTCATAAAAGCCATTATAGTTTCAGCAAAATCTGTGAAATATTCCTTTTTTTTTTTTCATGGTGAAGCGCGATTTACACAAACAACGGAAATGAAATAAAAATTGGAGAAGTTATTGAAATGAACGATTACATTAAAGGTAGATCTCTTTAATCAAGATTCTGATTTCGTATTCTCGTCCTTGTGTTCAGAGGGGGAAAAGGCTTCAAAAGCTTATTTTGAAAGTTAAAACGCGTCAGTACATAAGAATCCCGAGTGCTTTCTTACTGATTACAAATAAAGACAGGAAATCGAATTTAGGGTTTTCATTCAAAACCCATTTTAATGCTACCAGTTGACGCACCTCTCTGACATATTTAAATGAAATAAACTCCAAACACTCTAGGAATAAAATATCTTCATATGCAAAGATACAATTTTCGCTATGATAGTGATCTAGAAAAAAGAAAATGGAGAAACTTTCAAAACAAATGAATACAAATAAATTTGGGCGTTTTCTTTTTTTGTGGAGTGCGGAAGTCTTTTCGTATGGAATACTGAAAAGTGGGTATATTTTCCAATAAATAAAGAAATGGATCGAAATCCATTTATTAGGTTGGTGCAAAAATAATGACGTAATAATGTCGTTTTTTGACGTTAAATAATACGTCAAAAAAGACATTATTACGTCATTATTTTTGCACCAACCTAATAATTCAGTTGCAACAGAATTTTACTGTTTAGCTAAAATAATTGCTGTATATCAACTCGTCAGAAAATGGCTTAAATACTTTGATGTAATTTTCAGAAATCCTTTTTCTTTCTTCTTCCTTTTTTATAGATAGATATTATTTCTACTTTTATTATAGTAGATGCTTTTTATTGTAAATAGACACTGAATTTTTATTTATATTTATTAGATTGTTTAGTAAATATAAATAAATAAATATGTGGTGTCCGTTTCAAATACGAAGTATACATACAGATATAGATGTATGTATGATATGATAAAGAACAAATCGGAAACGTTTGTGAATTTAACATATTTTGCTTTTATTAAAGCTTCATCGGAAAATGAAATGTGCAATATGGAGGAGAAAGAAAAAAATCGGTATTTTTAATTTTGTTGCTTCGTTTTCATAAACTTCACGTGTATTTGTATTGTTTGTCAGCGTTCGTGTATGCAATTCCTGTGTGTATCATAATTCTATACGGAAATCGCTTGATAATGTGTTCGTGCGTGTGAGCCTAGTGGCCATTTTTATTTCTATCTAGTCAATTTTCGTGTTGTTGATTAAGAGACTTTTTATGTTGGAGTGAAAAGATTTATGTTACATCGTTGTAATGTTAGATTCTTTAAGTAAGGATTTTATAAAAGTTAGTGATATTATGTGTTTGGCATGTATCTATTGATGGGGATATAAAGGATGTTTCATTAAGACGGAATATATATAAAGGCGTTTCATTAAGATGGATCAAAGTCAGAAGTAAGCAAATCAGTGTTATATGCTAAATTTATTTACTTCTTTATTAGGTATTGTTAAGTTATGGCAATTATGTGTGAAAAATAATATCGCTCAAATGTCCGCCAAATCCGAAAAAAAAACATCATTAGACACTTAAACTTAATTCATATTAACATCCGTCCAAATTATTAGAGCACTGTATGCGCATTTGGAAAAAACCAATAACATGTTTAATTTTGTTTATAAATACTTGTTGCAAAATAAAATCCTTATATATGTCTTGATATGTGTGAAAAATAATATCGTCCAAATGTCCGCCAAAACTGAAAAAAAGAAAAAAATCATTAGACGCTTAAACTTAATTCACTTTTAAAATCGGTCCAATTTATTGGAGCAACCTTTATTTATCAGGATTCCTTCTAAGTATTTTCTATGTAATAAATTAACAAATAAACATCATTTAATCTATTTCTACTCTCACTACAAACAAAAAATAAAATCAGGGTATATTTTATCAATTGCTAGGTCTACTACTAGGAAAGTTGGTTCATTGTGCCGTGCCAGATAATTTTTCTCGCCAGAATCCATCTTGCATAATCATAAATCTACTATTCGGGCATACATTACATACTGTTGTCATATCTGCTCCTATGTTGTGGTTTTGTAATGTAAGCGACTTCAGTCAGTTTCTCTCCAACGCGCCTTGATTTCCCTGTTATTTCTACAAATATTTGTATGGCAACAGTCTTAATTATTTTTTTCCTTAGTGCCTCGATTGTATGAATTTAAGCACGCTACTATATTGTCAATTAGGTCTCACGGTTTTACACTTGAACTAGCTGGATACAATCATGTCTTCTATTCTAATCGTTTCTTTTCTCTCACTTTTCGCTTTCTGAAGTCCCTTCTGATTTCTTTCTTTCCTGGTAATTACAACCTTCAAAATTTAGATGCAACATCAATCACAATCTTCTTGAACCCTGTTTGTTAATTTCCTCATTAAAGTTTTCCTATTCCTATGGTATTTCCCTCCCTGCAATGCCCTGCACCCAGGTAACATAGTCGCATTGCTTGGTGTGAAATGTTTAAAAAATGTACTTTTTACCTCTTATCAATGTTTATCATTTTACTATCCCGCCTATTAAATGTTCCAAGCCATCTTTCATCATGAGTATCAAAAACCTCAACTGGCCATTAATATGCAGCTATCACTGGAAGGAATCAGATCCTTGAGTCAGACATGCTAAGCTCTGATCAATAAGTGTAGACAGTTTGTCGATGAGCAATATTTAACAAACTATTTAGCAAACTAGCTCTTCTTACTATAGTTAAAAAACAGCAAACAGGTCATCGTTTTTTCTGAGCATTTTCCAGCAATAATAGCTGTTAAGTCGAATCCTTGATCCTCAAGTGCTCTTAAAATTTGGCTTTGTGTCAGACTAAATTATCCTGAGTGATACAGTGAAAGACTAGCAGATATATAGACAAGGGAAAGGAAGGCAAAGAATAATAGAAACGAGTCTCTGCAAATTGACAATGAATAAATTATATGCTAGCTCATGTCATTAGAGACTTATGACAAAAAATGACGTCTTTTTGAAAGAAACGAACTTTGAAAGGCAATGATTTCATCCGCTAGAGATTTCTTCAATGAGATTTATTGATTTTTAAAAATAGAATAAATTTTAGAAAGAAAACTTTTCGTTTTATGTTTGCTTTTAATTGGCTTTTTTCAAACTTGATTATTTTCTTCTCTCGTCAACGTTTGCTCGCCCCCGTCTTATGATTTTTAATTATTGCAATTTGTAATAATATCGTTTCTTGTAATACAGTCGAATTTTTTTTTTTTTTTCAACTTTTGTTGTTTCTGTTTCCGTTACATTATATCAGTGTCATGAAACGAAACCGTTCTCTATTAATCAGCTTAAAGAACCTTTTTTTTTTCTCTTTTATATGCATGGCTGATGCTAACCCCCAGGAGAGAATCTCACTGCACCATCTTGGTCTCATGTTTTCACATAACTTTAATTGGGACGATTATATTCAATCAATTTCTTGGTCCTTTGCTAGGAATGTCGATCCAATCTATGTGCTAGACAATTTTTATCGCTAGAATCTATCTTGAATATTTAGAAGTATAGCATTCGTTTATAAATCTTATATTATTGCCACAGCTGGCTTGATGCTTCTACTATAAATCTAGAAATTCTTGAAAAAATTCAAAAGAAGAATATTTGGTGCTACTGTAGTATGATATCTACTGAGGCATTTTCAACCTATCGACTATTATTGCTGGAAAATGCTTAGGAAAAACGATGACCTGCTTACTGTTTTTTTTTGTTTTGTTTTTTTTAATGACATCAGAACAGTTTACAAACATTAAGGTCACTATTTGATGATATTTTTAATTTTTTGTATAAAAAATTGTTAACGATTTTTGATACATAACCAGTTCACTGTACACTGCTTTTAACCCTAACGCTAACCCTTAACACTAACCCGAGGTTTACTTCCCCCTCCCCACCACTGAGTCAGGTCGTGACACAAAGTCGTTTTCTTAACGTGAGGACCCGAATGTTTTCACTTGTGTCACTGGTCCAAGTTTCTCCTCTGTTATAATTCTTTTATCTGCCATGTTCCTTCAGGACGTGGACGTTGATGGCTCTCCAAAAACGTCTATATTTTATATACGTAACGAAGCTTCCCTGTGTCTTCTTATATATATATATATATATATATATATATATATATATATATATATATATATATATATATATATATATATATATATATATATATATATTTGATGCTACTATAGTATATCTACCGAAGCATTTGCCATCTACCGTAAATGATGTTTTCTTTATTGCTGGAAAATGTTTAAGAAAAACGATGACCTGCCTACTGTTTTTTAAATGACATCAGAACACTATTTGATGATTATTTTTTACTTTTTTGTATAAAAAAATGTTAATGATTTTTAATACGTAACCAGTTAATTGTACACTGCTTTTAACCCTAACGTTAACCCTTAACACTAAACCGAGATTTACTTGACCCCCCCCCCCACTGAGTCAGGTTGTGACACAATATCGTTTTTTTATGTTGAAACCCGAATGTTTCTATTCGGGCCACTGGTCTAAGTTTGTCTTAGCCTGCCTAAACTGTCAAAGCTTTTATAAGCTTGTCATAGCTGGTTATACCACCGCTACGTAACAGATATTACTCAAAAGTGGGAGGAAAATAAGGGAGGAGAGAAGTCCTCTAGCACTGAAGAGATATTTCATCTGCAGCATCCATCCCGACAGGAGAACCCGCTTCTCCTCTTCTGCCAATCCTCCCGAAAGAATCCGGAAGGAAAGCCCTAACCCTAACACTAGCACTAACTGCTATCCCTATCCCTTACATAATTCATACTTCCAAGAGTTTGTAAATATCATACCAGAATAGAAAATGAATAATAGATATTATACTATGGTAGAAAATGGGCGGTAGATAGCATACTATAGTAGCACCGAATCTGTAATGTTAATCGTCCTAACCTGGCATCTCGCTTTCAGTCACTTTTTCAACGCCATAAATTAGCTTTCCTGTTCCTTTTCTATAAAGATTTTCACCGTAATCGTTCAGATGAGCCTTCTACCCTGGTCCGTTGAGTTCCGAAATTTAAGCTCATTGTTAAATTGGCAGTTAGGTTCCATAATTTCACTGTTGTAATTGTAAATTGTAACAATATGCTCAATGCTAATATTTTTATCCAACACTTCTCGCTTGTGGAAATCTCATTCGGCTTCCTACTTTCCTGTCAACTCCAATCATCAAAAATTTAAACGTAATGTCAGTTGTCATCGTCTGTTGAAACCTGTACTTTTATTGTCCTCTCAGTTTCTTTCCACCTCAGTAACCCCATCGCAGCTTAATGGCTTTTATCACGTTGCTTGGAGTGAAATGATTTTTAAAATAACTTAGAAATAAGGACTAATTCTACTAACACGAATCACTCTTGCAACTTTACACATAAGTGGAGTAATGGATCTCGGTTTAATGATTCGGAGAGCCGAGTTCGAATTCCAGTCGAATACATTACATTAACTTACTTTCTAATACCCTTAGGAAAGGTTTGAATCCTCTTATTCATATCTATGTGTAAATAGCAAGACAAACCTTGGATGGCAACTATTCTACCGCAGAAGGAAATGGCTGGAAAAAATCTGCCTCGTCAGTCATGTATCGAAAAATACATGATCGCCTAAGCGTGTATCACGCATAGGACATTACTGACTGATATGCAAATACCATTGGGAAAGGTATAAATCCTCTTCTCCCCTAGTTACGGGTAAATAGCAGGATAGATCGGGTTCTATAGCCTTGGATGGCAACTGGTCTACCGCAAAAACAAATGGCAACCTACTGCAGGAAAAATCCGCCTCGTCAGTCATATATCGAAAGATACATGATCACCTAAGTGGGTATAATGTATGGCACAGAACTGGTATTTTGGTTGTGGGGAGACATCTGACATTGTGGTGACAGTGTAACGTTCTCATCAAGTATTTTTCTGATCCCAAACTGACCACTCAACCCCAACGTTATCAAAATGCTATGGTAACGCTGGGAAGTGACATTGTTGAAAATTTCCGCAGTGGACAATTATAACACCTGAATGTTTTTTCTTCACTTTCAGTATGTCCGAAGTCTGATCAAATATATCAGTACTGTTGTTATGGTAACGAAGCTAAAGTACTCAAAGTGAAGCCGTTGATTCATGCTGTTATCACCTTTCTCTCTTACTTCCGTTGTTTCTGTCAGTGCTTGGAAGGAAAGTTTGATTGTCTCACCATACCACAGAGATTCCATCAGTACCGATGACAGAGAAAATTCAGCAGAGAAACTGCATTACCAACATTTTGGCCATGCACAATATTCTCCAGGTCCACCACCAACAACATTCCCAAAATTTCGCTACGTGCGACTTTTTTCCTTTTTCAAAAATCAAATTCACTTGAAAGGATTTCATAAGGCAACTACTTCGAATCAGATTAAATACTAATTTAATTAGATCTCATATACGCACACATAAAAATATACACATAGGCAATACCTCTCCTTCGAGAGGAGGCTGGGGTCATTACTCCACACCCTATAGCGTCCACAAATGGGGAAGAGCTGGGTAATAATGAGCAATTTTGTACGACTTTCCTGTCATCGAAACTAAAATTCTACAACGCATTGGACTTCTTTTGTCCTCTACGCATGCGAAACGTGGACTATGTACTGCAAGTACGTCAAGAAATTGGAAAAGTTACAAATTCGGGCTTATGTCTTCAGGCTTTAGGGACAGAAATCCCATTAATGATCATGACTTGCGCAGCAGTTTTTGGTGAAGCACAACATTCCCTAGGTCCAACAACTACCATATTCCCCAGATTTCGTCGCTTACAACATTTTCCTCTTTCCAAAAATCAAATCCCACTTGAAGAAAAAAGATTTCAAGACGTCGAGGAAATCCAAGAAAATACGACGAGGTAGCTGCTCGCTATCCCCAAAAAGGTACTTCAGGGATGCTTCCGTCAATAGAAACGAAGCTGGATAATGTGTGTGACTTGATAAGGGGACTATTTCGAATCAGTTTAAATACCGAATTAATATGTGTTTTCTTTTTATAACACCAGTCCCTATATTTTTGATGAGATCTCGTATAGAATGTATAAAATTACGTATTTTTAAGATTAATAATCGCTAATTTAGATGGTGGATGCACGTTGTAATATCGTCTTGGGGCGTATTACCAATTTGTTTGTTAATGTAACGTTACAAGGCGAAGGATACGCAACGTTATAAGGTAACATTACGAGCACGTTGGAAGGAGTCTACGAAAAGAAACGTTTTTGCAAGATCTCTTTTTGTAACGTCGCAGAAATGCTGTAGCAACGTTATCTTGCTACTTTTTAAAAATAATTTCACCTCAAGCAATGGAATAAAGCCACTAAGACGCGAAGAGTTACTGTGAGTAAAATAATCTGTAAAAATCATTATAAATTAGAGAGGTCGATAAAAAAAAACTACAGTAGATCGGGATTGGAATTGTATTAGGTCAGTGCAAAAATAATGTCGTCTTCTCACATATGTCGCTATATGAGAAAACGACATTATTTTTGCACCAACCTAATAATTAAATTACGGAAGATCAAAGTTGACTGTAAAGTAAGAAGCCGAAAGAGAGTTCCAAATGTGAGAGAAGAAACTGTTAACAAAGAACTTGCGGTTACATCTAGCTATTTCAATTGTAAAATGACGAGACCTAACACCTACTGCTCTTATATTCGTAAAGTCATAAGAGGAAAACGTCATTTAGTTAGTTAAGGACATCGCCGGCAAAACGCACTTACGTCAGCGGAAATCATGAAAGGATTGTTCCCGTGTTAAATGGAACAGTTTCTGTCTATATTTCTGAGATGTTATGTACGCCATTTACATTATTCAGACTATTGTCCTCATCTTTGTCACCATATTTATCACAACGTTTCGGCCATTGTACACTCCGGCCTTCTTCAGGTGGTTGGAATGTCGAACTGAACCTTTTATTTCGCTCACTGTTTAATGGATGTCAGTTATCAGTTATCCCTCGTTAATTCCCCTCTCCGAGTTCTCCACTACCTTAACCGGGTATTGAACTCACACTGTTTGGGTCCTGTCACTGGATCTAACCAAAGCCTTTATCCACTGTGCAATGTGTCCTTGGGAATGCCGGAGCGTACAACGACCGAAACGCTGTAATAAATATGGCGGCAAAGATGTAGACAATAGTCCGAATAATGTAAATAGGATTACAGTTTACATTACGACAGTTTCGTCGAAATTTTAAGTAACGTTTTCTTCATTGTGACAGTACGAGACCTGATGAAAATGTATAAGCTATAAAAAGAAAACAACATATATCAATTCAGTATTTAATCTCCTTTGAAATAGTCCGTTTGTGAATCAACACCATTTATCCAGTACCGTTTCATTTTATCTAAAGTGAATTAAAAAATACTTTAGCTGCACACTAACAAGTGCAGAACAAAACTGAACTATCAAGAATGTTTTTCGAAATTTTTGAACGAGCAAATTCCTTGTTATACTCCAAATGTTTCAGTTATTTTCATGCCTTCTTCAGGTGCCTGTTGTCGTACACGATAACCTTGGAATCTCTAATCAAACGCTTTATTGATAACACCCATTCAATCCTGTCACTAATGTAAGATCATCATTATCAGACCGACTACTTCACTCGTTGTGAGAAGGGGTCCCGAGAGCAGAAAAAAAAGATTCTGATTCTTCATTCTCATTATCTTTTCAGATAGCTTAACGGCGCTCATTTCCTCTCCAATTTTTTGACCGACAGCGGAAGAGCACAAAATATGGTGTTGGTCGTCGTCGGTCCGTACACTAGGCCCTCAGGTTTTTAATTCGGAGTTGTCCTTCTCTTAGACTAGTTGATGCCCGAGGCTATAATGCCCAGCCTGTCCTACTATTTAACCAACAGCTAGGTTACATGACTGATGAGAAAGATTTTTCCCGCGGTAGGTTGCCATTTCTTTCTGCGATAGACCAGTTGCTATCCAAGACTATAGAACCCGGTCTGTCCTGCCATTTACCCATAGTTAGGGAAGGAAGAAGAGTGGTTCATACCTTTTCCAAGGGTATTAACACGTAAGTGAATATAATGAACTTGACTGGAATTCGAACTGGGCTATCCGATTCCTCAATTCGAACCGCTAGCCATTACTTCACCGTGCCTTAAAAATTTATTAAATATCAAAATTGTCAAAGAGTTGCGTGGATAAAAGTGTTAGGAAAACACCGGGTTACTTGGCAGTTTTGAGTCCAAACCTTCGGTTAGCGGGGAGCTGAAAGTCACGTAATCTTGTTAAGTGAAAGAACGGGACAAGCGACAGAAAGGTGAATGAGATTAATGGAGATTAACAGAAATATACCCGAAGTATGGAAAGCAAAATAAGGACAATCTATACCTGTCAAATGAATAAAGGGTTCGGCTAGAAATATAAAAAATACAGACCTGATGAAAACCTGATGGTACGACACTCGAAAGGTTGTTTTAATAAGTACCAAAATTAATGGCCATTACGAAAAGTGTATATCAAGCTCTTGATAATAACGGCGAAGCTCGAACTGTGGCTCTAGATATCTTGAACTCATATGACAGGGTATGGCCTCACGTTTTCAAGTGACGTGAAATGGAGCGACTACATAGAAATAAATATCTGAATCTACTGTAAGAAAAGATGGATTATTGCGTCGTGCTAGTAAATTTTTCTCGTCAGAGTCCATCTTGAACAAATCTACCATTCGTTCGTGAATTGAATACTGCTGCCATATCTGGTCTGGTCTTCCAACTATTCATCTCGAGGTACTTGACAATAGAAGGATCTGCAATGTAATCGATTCTTAACTGACATCTCGACTTCAGTCACTTTCTAACAACGTGGTGTGGCTTCCTTCTGTCTTTTCTACAAATATTTTCATGGCAACTGACCTGACGCTATTTTTACCCCGGTGTCCCGACTACATGAATTTAAAACTGTTACTAGATTAGCATTTAGGTGCCACAGGTTTACTGTTGAAATAGCTAAACGCAACCGCCACTTCTACTGCAACAGTTTTCTCGCACTTCCCACCTGTGGAACTCCTTTCCTTTTACTTGCTTCCCTGATAACTACGATCTTCAAAAATTTAAATGCAACATCAATCGCCATCTTCTGTCTTTTCGAATCTTTTGTTCGTTCCTGAATCCTCTCTATTCCCCGTCTTTCACTTTCACTCCTTACACCCCCCACCTGCGCATGGGTTGCATTTCCGCCTTGCTTGAGGTGAAATGATTATAAAACAACAACAAACAAACAAAAAAACTGGCATGCTTGTCAGAATATCAGATAATATTCATTAATTATAAAACACACAAACTTTGACTAAAGGCATGGATCCTGTATTTCTAAAGTTTAACATAGTCTGCTACAAGTCGGGCACTCAGTGAGGATCAGCACCACTCTTTAGTGTGCGCGTTTTTGACGGAATATTATAATTCCTTGAAGCAAACAGATTCTCGTGTTTTCACTTTTAATTAACTGCTAGGTTAAATTTGAATTTGACAACGTAGAATTAACTGACACAATCCAATAGCAGAATCCAATTTGTGGCGTTTTGACGCGGCCAACGCCAGGCAAACTTGTAGTTTTAAGTTGGATTAATTTTGGATAAAGAAAAAAACAATTTTGTAGCAGGTTATTCATTTGAAAAGCCGGTGAGATCCACGGCAGCCATTCGAGACTTAATCAACGAAATTGAATCAAATTATACGTTCCTTCTTTATTCCTTCACGTTGACGCTTTTCATTTTGGATTTTAAATTGAAATCGAAAAATAAATATCATTAAAGCAAAGAATTTTAAAGCAGTCTCTAAACACTCTCGCTAACGCACGCACGGACGTACACGCACACACACAGACACACACACATATATATATATATATATATATATATATATGTATATATATGTGTGTGTGTGTGTGTGTATATATATATATATATGTGTGTGTGTGTGTGTGTGTGTGTGAATTCTCTGAAATGCGCCCATACACATAGTCCCTCTTTCCTAAACACGCATGTACTAGTATTATATATGCACATATACTCTCTCCCTAATGCTCTCTCACACTCTCGCCCTCCCTCTCGCTCACTCTCACCCTGTCTCTCACCCACCCTTCCTCTGTCACCCTGACTCTTAATAACCTCTTTCCCCCTCCCTTATCTCTCTCTCACTAACACACACACATTCTCACTCTCGTCCTCCAGCTCTCAATTACTCACTCTCTTACACACACACTCTTCCGCTTTCGCTCACCCCCTCTCTCAGTCAGTCACACACTCTCGCTCTCCGTCCCTCACACACACACTCTCTCTTTCACACACACACACGTACACACATACACACACTAATAAAACACGCACGAAACACGCGAAACACGCACAAACAACCACTATCGGTGTCTTAAGCAGACAGAGCCCATCGCTCTTCAGGTTGATTTAGATATTTTTTATAGGTTCAAACATTACAAAGTTCAAGCGTCACCAAACGACGTCGTAATGAGGTGTGTTTTAGGAATGAATATGGGACAAAGAAGCTTATAAGAACAGGGAGGATAGATAACGATTTTCATCGTTGGCAGACACAGGGACCAAGTCAGTACTTCGATTTCACGCAGAGATTGGATGTAAAACGATGGCTTCATGGTGTTTCCAAGGTTATCTAATCGAAAGGGAATGTAATGATTCCGGTTGCATTTCGAACTCGTTTCACCGATTTCTATTTGACCCTCTAACCTTTACACTATCCCCATATCCGCCAAGGAAACAACTCTTATAAAGACAGACGCGTGTACACATACGCGATCAATAGCCACTTCTGAGATTTGATTCTCTTTCACTTTGCAACTAAGTACCACGAACACGTGTATTCTGAATATTAAAATTTCGATAACTTTACGAATTACTGACCGTTAGATAATTATGTATATTATGAGTGGCTAGAAGAACTACCAGACCGTGCGAAGAGTTGACGATGAACAGTAATTATTGGGACCTATGCATTCATTAGCATTAGTAATTGGTGAATGTTTAAGGATTTTCGTGATGTATTTCCGGTATGAAAGCTCCTTCCTTGGTCCTATTCTGTTTTTAATTTACATTAACGACCATCCCGATGACATCAACTCTCAACATTGTGTGTACACTGATGACACAACCATTTACTCCTGCCTCGAGAGTAAGACTGATCAGTTCAGGAACAAAATGGCAGACGATGTTCAAAACGATCTCATTCCGTTGTTAACTGTGACAAAAGATGGCTTTTTAATTTTAACACGTCCAAAACTAAACTTCTCTCCTTTAATCATCTGAGAGAGCCCTCTCCGTCATCCATCAGATGCTAACCTCCCGGAAAGTGTCCCGTTGCGCAGTCGCGGGATTACTTTTGGATCACGGTGTCATGCTAGACAATCTTTCTCGCCAGAATCTATCTTATATATTTATAAGTCTACCAGCTGCCCATGCTTAGAATATTGCTGTCACATATGGTCCGTGAAGAAGTATCAACAATATTATCGATCTTCAATTGGCGGCTAAGCTTCGAACACTTTCCCGCCATAAGGTTGTCTCTTTGTGTCTTTTCTAGATTTATGGCAGAAGCATCAAACCAGTTGTAGCAATAATATAAGATTTATAAACGAATGCTATACTTATAAATATTCTAGATTCTGTCGATAAAAATTGTCTAGCACATAGATTGAATCGACATTCCTAGCAGAGGACCAAGAAATTGATTCAATATAATTGTCCCAATTAATGTCATGTGAAAACATGAGACCAAGATAGTGCAGTGAGATTCTCTCCTGGAGGTTAGCATCAGCCATGCATATAAAAGACAAAAAAAATATGCACACAATTCTGGCTTGAAAAAAAAATTATCAATTTATTTATTTTCGTTTTCTTTCTCTCTCTCTTAAGATATATACTTTATTTAATATATTCTTTTTTTTTTTTATCCAACATTATTACTTATTCCTATAACTTATTTTTTTCTAGTTGGTTCATGTATTTGATTAACTATCCCTGTTTTTTTTTTTTTTTTTTTTGTTCTTCTTCAACTGTGAAACTAAAAACAACCGGGCCTAGATTGAGAAGTCCTACGAAAAAATGACTGGGCTTCCGACAGTAATCAAAACTGTATCCCACTTTTACATCAGGAAAACCGCTTCTTACCGAAATGTGTTTTTAACAATTCCGTCATGGAGGCCGCGTTTAGAGAACAAGATTTGATTGACCTATTTAAGGAATACACATTTATATCGACTAGCTTCAGTTTCGTACCTGAAACATAAACAACAATTGTACGTTTTTAATGGATTTTTTATCCGACATTATTTAATATTGCTATAGACGTCATTTTTAGTAGGTATTCATATTAGAGTTGCTGCCTCAGTATTTTTTCTTAAACAGTGGAATTAATTACACCCTTTCTAGATTGAGAAGTCCTATTAAAGAAAGATTATACCTCCGACAAGAATCGAACCTGAATCCCTTTTCTACCATGTAAACTACTTCTATAATATCAATTTAGGCTGATTGTTCTCAATTTCACTGTTTTAAGAAAATAAAACCACATTACATTTATACTAATTATATATATATATATATATATATATATATATATATATATATATATATATATATATATATATATATATATATATATATATATATATATATATATATATATATATATATATATATATATTAGGTTGGTGCAAAAATAATGACGTAATAGTGTCGTTTTTGACGTAACGTCAAAAAACGACATTATTACGTCATTATTTTTGCACCAACCTAATATATATATATATATATATATATATATATATATATATATATCAAGAGAGAGAGAGAGAGAGTGAGAGAGAGTTTAAGAATGACAGAGCGCATTCCTTTTCTACAAAAGGAAACTTTTTTCATTCAGCATTTCTTCACAAAATTCATTGATAAAAAAGTCCAAACATGCAAAAAAAGTATTAGGTTGGTGTAAAAATAATTTCGTTTTCTCACATAGTAACATATGTTAGAAAACGAAATTGTTTTTGCACCAATCTAATAATTATGAATGGCGAAACTGAAAAAAGTGCATGATGTGGGATAAATAAGGAGCCGCGACTAAAATAAATTTAGAACTAAAATAATAAATCGATGTAAATAATCTCCTAGTGAGTGTAAAACATAAAAAAAAAATCTGTACTCACGACCCACACATGAGACACAGAGAACGAAAAAGTTCTTCTTTTATCTTCACAAAATCGGTCGATGAAGCATGAGATATGAACAGCTTCTAAAAAACGTCAATTTTTATCCGACCGAGCTTGGAGCAGTACCCCAAAGCGTTTCGTTAGAATATTTCAAAACAAAACCGTGTGTTTTTTTGTTGTTGTTGTTTTTTTTTTTTTTTAGCATAGAGGCCAATACGTATGGGTCAAAGACAAAAATTATCCAGTCCCTGCAACGCTTGCGTTGGTATCCACCAACTTTCTCTCTTTCGTGCAATGAGGAAGGTACAGTGGCTGGGCTGGGCTGGACAAGGAATCCCTTAAAGCTTTTTTGTGAACTGCCTGAATAAAGAAACATTACTACACTTTGATCACAACCAGAAAAACGGTAAGCGTTTATTTACCTGACCTCTCCATTAAATCACGGTGTGATTCAAGATCGTTTCTTTTTATGTGTAGTTCCCATATAGGCCAATATGATAAAATTATCCAGTATTTTTAACCACTGTCAGGCTAGTATCGATATTACATCGACCCTTCCTCACTTATTACAATGAGGAAGTTGTTGCTGCGAAGTTTGACCAAGCATCCCTTAAAGCTTTTTTGAGAAGTGTCCGAATACAGAAACATTACTACACTTTGATCTCAAACAGAAGGACAGTAAATGTTTATTTTGGTGACCTCCCCACTAAGTCAGGGTGTAATTCAAGATCGTTTGTAATTCAATATATATATAAAGAAATATAGTCTTAAGGTGTGCTATATTTATGGAATAAAGTGCTCAATATCAGAGATAGAGCGTGTGTAAATATAAAAGTGAACATAGAAGTCAACACTTAGAGGCGACAGTCTGTTTCATGCTATATGCAATCGTCAGGCCTGACGATTGCATATAGCATGAAACAGACTGTTGCCTTCGTGTTGACTTCTATGTTCACATTTAAATTGATATATATATATATATGTATATATATATATATATATATATATATATATATATATATATATATATATACAGTGTAACCCGGATATAAGAGAAACCCGGATATAAGAGAGATTTTATCTGGTCCCAAATTAGAGCCTGTGTTAATGTACATATAATAGACCAAACCGGGATATAAGAGAAACTCGGATATAAGAGACTTCTTCTCCGGTACCGACAACTCTCTTATATCCGGGTTACACTATATATATATATATATATATATATATATATATATATATATATATATATGCGTGTGTGTGTGTGTATGGGCCGATATATCAAAATTACCCAGTCATTGTCACGCTGGCATCGATATTACACCGAGACTTCCTCTTTTAGGACAATGAGGAATTTTCTGCCACAGGGTTGGAATCCCAGTGACCGGACGCCTTCTCCCTTCTAAAATCAGGAAAGAACATCCCGATCAAAAGGTCAAGAAGCATTATTTACCTGCCCTTCCCACTAAGGCGAGATGTGTGACATAAGGTCATTTTGTACTTGGGGTGCCCATCCACATGAATATGCGAATGGGTAAAGAACAAACATTGCCCACTACCCGCAACCACTGTCACACTGGTGGTGATATTACACTGACTCAACCTCTCAAGTCCGGGCATCTTCACCCATCTGAAATCAGAAGAGGACAGATATTACGCTTTGATCTCACTCAAAAGGCCCAGAGGGATGAGTTATAATCATTGACAATCCATACTGATATAAATGCCGATCAAAATACATTATTCCATTTTAGACACTTATGCTTGTAGAAAATTAAGTGGTAAGAATATCGACACCAATCTCAAAGACAATAAAAAGTGTCTGGAAAATTGTTTGGGAGGAGGAAAATAAAATCTTATACTTATAAACTGGAACAAACTCACGAACTTGGTAAATTCAAGATCGACCGACTGATCAATGACATTAATGATCATTGAATATTTATCAGAGAGCGAAACAGAAGAACGAGAATACATTACGATAGTTTTGCCAGGTTGTTTGGGATGAACAAAAACGAATGAAAATAAAAGACAAGTGTATTTTAACATATATTAAAATAACGTTTCTTCATGAGAACAGCAAGGATTTCTTTGGATTGAAACGACGAGTGCTGCGGTTCAACTAGCGGACAAGGAACGTAACTATATTGTATTTTGACTTATCTTCCTTTATGGAGGTAAATAACCACCCCATTAACACCTTGCAAACTCTTATTACGGAGAAGGAAAAGGAAAGAGATAGAATATACTTGAAAAATGCATGTATACAGTAGCCTAAGGAAAGGTTTTAGCCAGGAGAAATAAACTACATCCAATTTCAAAATTTAATTACGAAATTCCCAAACTCAACATAAATAAACAGTATTTGGAATTAGTATGGACTTGGTTTTCTATTTGATAGTTTCAGTGCTTGTATTTGATCAAATTATCAACAATCGTCTGATCCATATTTTTCCACTCCTTTAGCAATGTTTCTTTAAGGGTTGCCAATAATGTGATTTTGGTTGCACGCTCTCGATATTTTCGGTTAAGGAGCTCCCAGACGTGCTCTATTGGTTTCATGTCAGAACTTTGGGGTACCCATGGTAGTGACTTGATTCCTTGCGATTCCTTCCAGGCCTTTGCTACTTTGCTCGTATGACATGATACTGTATCTTCTTGGAAAAGGTAGACATACTTGTCAATCGGATTGGTTTCAAATAGTAGTCCTTTCTCTAATATTTGACAATATTCTAGACCATTCAACCGCTCGTCAACAAGAATCAGCTCAGATTTACCTCCAAACGAGACAGTGCCTTACACCAATTCTCCAGTCCCTCCATGTTTCACGGTTGCTTGTAAATATTCAGAGATCCAGATCTCCAAACATAAATTCGAATTCGAATATTGGCAGAATTTACTTTCATCTGACCAAATTACAGACTATCAAAATTCATAATCTTTGTTCTCGAATTCGCTATACGCCTGTTCCTGTTAACTTCTGAAATCAAAGGCTGCTTTCTTGCAACTCTTCTTTGATAGCCTAGCACTTTCAGAGTTTTTCTTGCCGTATATGGCGACATTTCCAGACTGTTGACTCATCGTTGACGCTGCGACGACGGTTTTTGATGACTTCCCTATTCAGCGCCCTGATTGATCGCTCAGACACGATGTTTAGTCTTCCTGAACGATTTTCTACACAACAATGGCCATTTTCATTAAATTTCATGACAATATTATTAACTGTTTGATGATTAACCTGGAAAAAGCAAGCAATTTCTCTGTTTGATTTGCCACACTGTTGCCATCCTATTATTTGCCCTCGTTAAAATTCACCAATTTCCTTACTTCCGGGAACTTTCATTGCAAAATATAAGTCAACTGTCGTTCATAAATGAGAGTAGTTTGATGCTAATATGGATTTGTCTGAAAAAACAGACATTATACAAGCCAAAATTGCTGTAATTAAGGGCGGCTAAAAACTTTTCATAGCCCACTATATATACAAGATACTCTCTGTTTTTCATTTTCTCTTTCTCTCTTTCTTATATATATATATATATATATGTGTGTGTGTGTGTATGTGTATGTGTCTGTGCCAATAAACTTTGATCCTAATGATAAAAAAATATTTCCTTTCCGCAATTGCTAATAAGCAATACGCTTAATCCGATTCATCTATTTCAATTTCATGTTAAGTAAAGGATTTATTGATTCTCGCTCAAATATGTATATTTATTTGTGTTCTGTGCGAGATCGTGAAACTTAAGTAGATACTTGAGCCGTGCCTTCTTGAAGGATGACGCTGTGAAGCGTTTTGTACTCTGTCTGGATAGCCTGGAGGTTGAGCAATGTTATTTACACTCTTAGGTATAGTTGTCTGACATTTGGTCGTTTTATCTTTTCTTGATTTTTTGTTGTTGTTGTTTTGGGTTTTTTGGCAAGAGTTCTATTAGTCGTGCCAAATTTTTCGATTTACACACACACACAAATGCATAACTACATATATACACACACAAACATATATATAATTTAAATGTGTCTATATTTATGGAGAAAGATTTCTCAATATCAGAGAGAAATCCATATGCCCCAATTTCTGATATTGTGCACTCTTGAGAAACAATGATAAATTATATATAATCTGTATACACACACACATACACATATATATATTTATATATATATATATACACATTATAGCAAATATATATATATATATATATATATATATATATATATATATATATATATATATATAAAAGTGAACACTGAAGTCAACACTCAGAGGCGACAGGCTGTTTCATGCTAGAATAGTCAGGCCGCCTTATCATATATATATATATATATATATATATATATATATATATATATATAATACGAAATTGCAATAATAATTAGGAAAAACCTTAAAAATCCATTTTCAATAATAACTTTATTTGACTGAATATAGCCATATTCATCTTATCAGACCGACTACATTTTATTTTTTTTCTTATATATATATATATATATATATATATATATATATATATATATATATATATATATATATATATATATATATAGATATATGTCTGTGTGTTGTGTGCGTGTGTTTGTTCGTATTAAAATAATAAGAAAGAACAATAAGATTTATAATCCGGTGTCCTTAGCTGTTATTTTTATTTTTAAAAAAAGCAATGCTCATACAAAACACTGTAAGAGCTATTTTTAGCTGATAAATGTGTTGATATTCTTTTTTTTTCTTTAACAGTGAAATTAATGTCAATTGACAAGGCCAAAGTTAAAAAAAAAATTAGGCCTCCCGACAGAAATCGAACCTATACCCACGTCCTCCCTCAGGTACAACTCCCATATAACCGAATGGTACCCTTAACAATTTGTTTATACGTGTGGTTTCTGGGTACTCTAATAACAGCCGACAGAAATGCGTGAGTGTGTTGAAATAGCAAAAGATGCCTTCAAGATGATCAGCATAATATTAAGACATATGAATATTTCTTTAGGAAAAAATACCAAAATAAAAAGCTTTTGAACATTTATCACGGATCTTTCCTGTTTTATATCAATGAATACTGAAGAAGAGAATGTTGTTGTTCAGCATTCGGATGTTGGGCTCACTATGAATGAAATCCGTGAGAAAACAGGAAGGTGGAAGTAAATGGGAACTCAGAAACCTATGCTTAAAATCAGAAAGAGAAAATTTCACACTCACAGGATATTTTGAAAGAAGGTGTGTGGACACAGTGAAATCAATAAAGCTCTACCCCTGGTCAAAAGATTAAGGAGAATTGTGAACCGGGTGATAGTTGAACCTATCTACTCCTCCCTAATGTATTTAAGTGAATGAATGCAGAGAAAGGGAAAAAGACGGATTGTTTAAGAGTTCTTAGTGAGTACAAAACAGAAAAAATGTTAAAAATGTTGTACAGAGTCAACGTCATAATAAGGACAGAATTTAAAGAATACAGCGATTTGATGCCAAAATTTGCTGCACCATCTTTTGTGCAATGTTGAGGAACTCTTCGAAATTTTATTTTAGTCTACTTGGCCCGTTATTGTATTACGTCGATTACAATTAGTCGGAAAAATTCAGAGGTCTGTTGAGGATTTTAGGGCATATAATGAGGAAAGAGGACTTGGAAAATATGATATTCGCAAGACAGTTTGAAGGTAAGAGGGACAGAGGAAACCAACGCATAACATAGGGACCTCGAGTAAATGGATGGCTGAACAGGGTTTAGGAGAAATAACAGAAATAAAAAAATTATTAAGAGCTATAAGAGACAGGGAGTTGTGGAGAGCCATGAATGACTATATCCTGAGACTGAAGAAAAAGTATTCTACCGAATACACAAACACAACTATTACGTCTATTTTGAATCCAAATTTTGCACAGTTTTAGGTTCCAGGAAGTGTTTCGGAAATTTGCTTCATTCTCTAGTGTACTATAATTCGGATTATTCTGGATTCGTAAACAACGTAACATCTACTAAGAATTACGATCGATGAGCATTTCAAACCCAACCAACATCGTTATTTTTTTTTGACAAAAGTCAATTTTATTCACCGGAGAGATACTACGACAAATATTTCTCAATGTAACTGTATCAATATCTAATTTCTAGTATTTTCCTCGTTATTTCGCTTTTTGGTATTTTCTCCAATGGAAGAGGTAGTCTTTTCAAACTTAGATAAAATATAACTGAGATGTTGATTTTCAAGGCAATGACTGAATTCACTTTGATAATTAGGCGCAATTTAATCTCCCCTTCTTATTCGTGTACTGTACAAAACCAAATTCACTGAATGTAAAATAATTGCTGACTTCAAGCAACCTTTTGCAAATTCTGCCAAGCGTGTTTAATGATAATGGCCGGCCGTTTATATCCAAGTATGCCTGTCTACTAGGCAGTACCTCTTGCAGATGCCAGCTCAAGCAAATTTCTTCACCCACAGAGTCAACCTGTGTTTTATACGTCAACTATGCTGAGTGGACATTAGTTACAGTTTCTGGGAGAGATCGCATTATATGGCGTTCAGTCTGAAAAAGTCCAGTACTCACAAACCCTCGGTCACGATGACTTGTGACTTCTTGCTAGCACACCCATCGACAGGTCGTAAATAGTTCCGTCTACGCAGTTTTACTCACAAGGCTTTGTTCAACTTGTGGGATGATTTTTTTCAGAATCTTTCTAAAGGAGCCGCCCGCTGACAACGCCTCACCAAGCTGATATCATGAAGAAGTTACCTTCCTGACAAATCGTCTACGGTGAGATTCGAACCCGGGTCCCATGGTCAGAAAGCGAACGTTTTAATCACTCTGCTATGTGCCCATTGTTGCGTGTAGGCTACGACACCAAAACCTCCCTTTATAATGAATGAGCCTGCAAGTAATTGTTCTTAACATGTGCATACTGCACACCTGTCACTTGTAGAACAAGTATTGGTCTTCGATTTCAAATAGCTAGTTTCTGGTTTAGTTCCTTCTCATAAGAATGGGTGGGCGTGAGGAACATTTATTCTCCTTTCATTTCACCGAATACATAGAGCACGTGATGCATTAAGACAGCATGAGATGTATGATTCGCTATAAAGTTCCAGGAATTCGCCTAATCTAATTTGAGCTTGTCCAAATTATCCGACATACGAGAAACATATTGCTTTCTTTCAGGCGATCCTTTTGGATCAGAGAAAACATGGAATTTCTTGCGAAAGAATATCCCCAAATTAAGGAATTTCTTTTAAAACAGCATGTTAGTTGTTTTGAATAGGAAAAAGGATCAATTATCCATTGATCCAGAGTATAAAAAAATGTTATTTACATCACTCGCATATAGTCGTCCTATGCAGGTCTAGGATCCTGAAAATAAAAATAAAACAAAAAACGAATACATTGGTTACACGACACGCTCTTTAAGTAGGCGTCAGTAGACATAGTTCAATAGGAAAACAAATAAACACCCACATGAGCATCCACGAGAAAAAAAAAAGCCGTTCTGATAACACCGCCATGTTAAGAACACTTAAATGGAGGCATGGTGGACTAATGGATAGCAGCTCGGTTTAAGGAATCGGAGAACAGAGTTCGAATTCCAGTCAAATCCATTACATTCACTTACGTGATAATACACTTGGGAAACGTATGAATCCTCTCCTCTCCCCTCCCCTCCCCTCCAGCTATGGGTAAATAGCAGAACAGACCGGGTTCTATAGTGGCAACTGGTCTACCGCAGAAAGAAATGACAACCTATTGCGGGAAAAATCTGCCTCGTCAGTCATGTATCGAAAGATACATGATCGCCTAAGCGTGCATGGCGCATAACTGACTGACGTTTTAATACCCTTGGGAAAGGTATGAATCCTCTTCTTCTCCTCTCCAGCTATGGGTAAATATCAGGACAGACCTGTTTCTGTAGCCTTGAATGGCAACTGGTCTACCGCAAAAACAAATGGCAACCTACTGCGGGAAAAATCTGCCACGTCAGTCATGTATCGAAAGATACATGATCGCTTAAGTGACTGACTGAGTCACATAACTGACCGACTGAGTTATTTAAAAAAAACTATCTTGCTTTGTAATGAGCCAAATCATATTGTCTGTCTTTGGAATACGAAACAGAAACACTTCAAGATGAATTAAAATGTTAGCACAATATAAGAAAAATACTATGATAACAAGAGAGAATATATAGTCGTCAGAAGTCAAAAGTATTAGCTTCGAATTAGAGACGACAAAATCAGACAAGTGAGGAAAATTAACTCTGTAGATGAAAGGCGTAGAAGTATAGCGAAAGGTGTTTTCTAGAAACTAAGCTATTAAAAGATGCAATTTTTTATAGAAAGAGATAAAAGTGACTAAATGATATATATCTATCCATAGGATAGTGAATCTAAGTTATATCTATCTATCTATATAATAAGTGATATCTATCTATATGATAGTGATGTTTACGTCAGTTGTGTAGCCTGTATTGAAATAAACGTAGTTTTAATCTCGGGATACTTCTCACAGTTGGAGGATTTTTTTTCTATTTCGAGTAGCTTAAACTTACGTATTTAAGCAATTGGGAGATCGATCTGCACGGTAGTAGATAGCGGCTCGGGTTAAGGAATCGGAGAGCCGATTTCAAATTCCAATCGAATCCATTACATTCACTTACGTGCTAATTCCCTTGGGAAAGGCATGAATCCTCTTCTTGGTAAATAGCAGGACAGACCGGGTTCTGTAACCTTGGATGGCATCTGGTCTACCGCAGAAAGAAATGGAAACGACTGCGAGAAAAAAAAATCTGCCTCGTCAGTCATGTATCGATAGATAAATGATCGCCTAACCGTAAATATGAGAGGATCCTAATTAAGAATAACTACACAAAACTTGTCTAAATTGTTTAATGAGACACGTTTTAACGAAAACATGCAAACAATATATTATGGGGTCCACTCTTTTCTGATATAAATGGACTCGTCCTGCTGCCATAAAATAGCCACAGTCTGAGAGTGGAGGAACAGGGTGGAGAAACAGATTGGAAAGTACATAGACACTGTGATTGAGTTGACGTTAAAAGTCAGTTACAAGGACGCCCGACTCTAAGGAAGTTTACTTCGAGACTGTATATAGCGATCTTTGATTAATACCAACCGGCGTTCCTGGATTTTACTAACAGCATTACCTTTTGTATTTTTTGTAAATACATTTAATTTCTTAGCTTAAATACTTGCGTTTGTCATTTATTGGAGACCGATTTTTCACGCGGAATCCACAACACAATATATACACTATATATGTGTGTGTGTGTGTGCTATATGCTTAAAAAGGGCTACAAACAAAGAAAGGTGTTACTCGACTGAACGGAACAGCAACACGGGCGTAGATGAAAGGAAGAGAAGTTTATTGTAAAAGAGAAAACACTACTGATAGACAGGGAATCTGTTAGGAAGCTAGTAATTCCCGAAGCAAGTATATCAACAAACCACCCCACGCGGTCGGATGTGGCACGGCCAAAAATTCCCCGTATAAAACGGGAAAGGGTAACTGTGTCTCGAGACGAGACTCTGCCTTTCCACACAGCCTCGTCTGGTGATCTTCTCTTCCCGAAGGTAAAGAGTTTGACCAGCACAGCTGCAGACGAATCTCCAACTCTAGACTAATTCCCGAAACAAGCCCTCCAGGCATATCCTGTGCTCACTATATATATCACTGATATAGTCAGCCCGCATAGGCGATAGGGAATGAGAGACATTCCATTACAACTATATATATATATATATATATATATATATATATAGAGAGAGAGAGAGAGAGAGAGAGAGATAAATGAAAAAAGACAATAAGAAAACTAATTTTAGCCGACGCATTTCAACCTATGTAGACGTTTTTCATTTCGTTTTTTTGCTTTGAATAAGTCCACAATGGACGATAATAGTTTTCCTATTGTCTTTTTTCCTTTATACTTATTATCTTTTTCTACAGGTTAATTCTGAGAAATTTATACATATTATATATATATATATATATATATATATATATATATATATATATATATATATATATATATATATATATATATTATTTATATATATATATATTATATACTAGCAGCATGGCCCGGCGTTGCTTTGTTTTTTTCTACCTGTCGGCAATTGCTACCTTCACTTCAGTTTTTAAAATCACGGGTGCTTCCGGTTCTTATGTGCTGTAGCCTTCGTCCATTTGTTGTCATGGATGAGTTCCCCATTATAACCATTCCACATTTGTAATAGCTTTTTATTTTATATTCACTGACTTTAATATATTCTAAAGAAGAGCATGTTTTCTATCCTATTTTCTACATCTTTATATCTGTACTAACAGCATGGCCCGGCGTTGCCCGTGCTCGATTCAAAAATCGTACGACCCATACAGCAATCGCTATCACTTGACTTAAAATATTTTTGCCCTCCCTTGCCTTTAAAGGAGTGCCCTTTGCCGCGCTGATGTTGCTACATGCCTTACTTCTTGCCTATCTCAAACTGCGAATTTTTTCTAAGCTCTATACTAAACATTAAATCTGTTACGAAAAAGAACTAAACAAAATGAACACGAAACGATCAGCTTTAAAAAAAGGACTTGTAACTGGAAAAACCGAATGAAAAAAGAATGTTAACAACAAATACTTTTTCACACCCAAACCGGTTCTGCGGAATCAGAATCAACGTTGAGTTTAAGCAAGCGAATGAGCCAATTGGAGTAAAGTGTCATGCAGATTTAAATTTTTCCCACTTGGGACGAATGCAGCTATCGACATTTTTGCATGCTAGTTAACATTCGTGTCTGTCAGCTGTTGGCTCTCACGCTGACCTGTAGAATCTGCCTGCCTATTCGTGGTAGCCAGCTATAGGTTCTCACTCTGGCAAGTAGAAAATAGCCGCAAAGTAGATGAAAAGTGCCGTAGAAGCATTAAAAAATCGATTATTTCCACTATCGATGGGAGTTGGGAAATGCAAAGTCGGTCTTGGCTTTCCTGCTAACTTGGAGCATGTGCATGTAAATTTTGATGCAAATCCGTCGAAAATTGCGGCCGTGCATTCGTTATACACACACACGCACACACACACACACACACACATCCTGCCTTTTATAGATAGAGATTATTAATATTATTAATATATTATTAATATTATTAATTTATATATATTATATATTATTAATATAATATTATTATTTTTTATATCTATCTATATATATATATATATATATATGTATATATGTATATATATATATATAGTGTGTGACTGTGTGTGTGTCCACACAGATGAAATACGGCTTCAGCGACAGATATGTTAGCAATTCCATAGACAGAAAATGTGATCAACGAGGAAGTTTCAAAGAAAAAATGTGAACACTTATATTTACAAGCAGAAAGAGATAGTTGACATTTCTAGGACTAATATGAGGAAGGGGAACATAGATAAATTAAAACTTACAGGCTTAAAGCGAAGTCGGTAGGGGCAGTTGAAGACATCGAATAACATAATTCTTTTGTGTAAATGGTTAATAGTAAGAACTGGGATAGATCCTAAGAGGCCAAATATTGCTTAGAGCTTCAGGGAATAAGAAGCTGTGGAGAATCATGATCACCCCAGGCCTGACATGCAAAAAGAATCGGTTTTAAGAAGTCTGATGGATAACGAGCTGTGGGTGTCGTAAGTTTATGCCTTGGGGATGATGACTGTTTACTTATTGATTTTTTTTTTCTTGTCCAATATAACCGTGTTTCTTCTGATCACGTTGACAGCTGGTGGAAATCGTTGTTGGGGAAGAGCGTTTAGAGTAAAAGAACGAAATAAGAGAGAGAAAGGGAGAATTATAGTTTGCATTCGTGTGGGTGCATGTGTGTGTGCCAGTCGGTTGTGTACATAGCTCAGAAGCAGGTCGACTTGATGTTATTCATGTGACTATCTTATCTTCAAAATCAACGTTGACACACTGAACTCGGGCATTTCCACGTATCTGTGTATCCGCGTGTCTATACGTGTATCTGTGTAGGTGTAATGACAGACGGATATGTTGAGTGCGTCTATGAGTAAATTTACGTAAGAAATAATTCAACATAACATGTGTCCAGCTCATGGCATGAAGTCAATGATAATTAACTTCAGCCTCGTGCTCAGCGATATCTCTTTCAAGTAGTAAACGTTCGTTGCCTAGCTTCTTTTATCTGTCATGCTCCTTCAGAGCGATCACGGCTCTTCACAACTTCCTGTATTTCGCAGCTCTAAGTAAGTCCGACCCTTTATCATCTCTCTTTTACCTCATTTCATAAGAAGAGTCCACTATTTAGTGACTACTTCTAACGGCGTAAGAGAAAGAGAATAATCCATTATTTTCAAGTTGACAAATCGCCGTAAAATAGTATTTAAATTACTTTTACTTAACAAATTACTTTTAACTCGCAAATAAAGATCAGTGATTTTGTAATTCCATTGTACTTATAAAATATTAAAAACTGGAATGCCACGATCATTATTGCTTTTACGGCGCAGATGACCTAATTAAATTATAAGAGAATTATTTTCATTTTTTGTAATATATATATATATATATATATATATATATATATATATATATATATATATATATATATAATGTGTATTAATTAGTACATAGACGCGTACCTACTTTTTTGGCGTGCGACTATAGTTTCGCTGAATGGTGTTTCCAGTTCGTCAGGCACGGGACCTATGTTGCCGGAAGTCTTTATCTACTCTACAAATTTATATATATATATATATATATATATATATATATATATATATATATATATATATGATTTTTTATATTCAGTTTCAGTCAAAGTGTTTTCAATATTTCCTTATAATTTTTGATTTCGCTGTTTAAATGACGTATATATTTTCGGAGTGCTGCTGGTTGTTGCAAAACTATTTTCTCATTTTTCTAAATATTGTGCCATTTTTTTCTTAACCGGTATCCATGTTATGTATTTTAATACACACACACACACACACATATATATATATATATATATATATATATATATATATATATATATATATATAATCTCTCTCTCTCTTGTTCTCTATTGATTTGTGTGTCACGCTCAATCTTTTTCTCTCTCGCCCTCTCTCTAAAGAAGGTTTTAACGTCACCTGCCAATATATCATAAATAATGGACTATTCCGTTTTGATCATGTGGAAAGACGGAAAAGACATATTGGAGATCCTACTCGGTTTCAATGAGAACAAGATATGAAGAATAAGGCAACAGGGGGAAAAATAGGGAAGACATAAGTGTTTAAAGTCTGTTTCAGTGAAATAGAAAAAATTGTCAATAGCAAATATTTTTATTTGTACCCATTACTTCTTAAAATAAAGACCAACATTCCTGTTTAAGATTGTTACTGCAATATTTTGTTAAAGGTGTTAAACTCAGATCTTTAACAATGCGGTTGGAGAATTTTAACGGATATATTATTATTGCAGAACTTAAGAATTAAGATTCATCTGAAAATTCAAATAAGGTAACTGTGAAATCTTCACGGGTTTTTCTAGTAAATTATATAGCACAACATGGTAAACGTTTATGGATATTTTTTTATTTCCGAAAATTCCTATTATTATACAGCTTACTGAAACTCCAAGAAACACCTCATTATATAGGGTGTGATGTGTAAATTATCGCCATTTTATATTTTTAATTTCGCGCGCTGTTTATTTTTGGCTTTTCTCGACTGCACAGTATAGTAGGATCAGTTGGACACCGTCTGTGAGAAAAGAGCACCATGACTCAGTTCACTCCGCCAGAAAGTTGGCATTTACGCCAAAAACTCCAATACGAACATTTTAGTGTGTTTGGGTGTCAATCTGAGGACAGTGCAGAGTTGGATGGGTCTAATGGTGATTACAAAAATATTTAGTGTGATCACTAGTGATGGCGATGTTATGCCACCATTCACCTTCCCACAGGGTCTCACATTCAACACGGAGGTCCTCATCAAGTGCCTTGAGGAGATAGTGCTGCCATTGGTCAAGAGGGTGGCTGCTGGAAGAAACTGTGTCTGGTAAAAGGACTCTGCACCATGCCACACAAGTAGGAGAACCCAGTCATGGCTGTCAGACAATTTTGGAGGCCACATCATCTCTTACATCTGGCCAGCTAACTCCCCAGACTGCAAACTTCTTGATTGTTATGTGTGGGGCGCAGTTGAGCAAGAGACCAACAAAACTCCTTGTAACATCAAAGATGAACTGAAAGCAAGAATTATCACAGCATTCTCCAACTTAAACAAGGAAACCGTCAAGAAGAATTGCAGGAGATTCCGAAGTCGTCTGGGGGCCGTGGTTGAAACGAATGGCGATTTTAGTGAATAAATTTACTCTTTAGTATTTTAAGATATTTTTGTGTAATTTTGGTAAATATATCTGTTAAAATGAGATGCCAGATTCACTTTTGTGGAATTTAGGCGACAATTTATCTATCGCAACCTGTAATTTAAAATGTTAGTATACAGGGTGATCCTAAAGTCTGGACACAGGAAATCTCATTAACTATGTTTTTTTTTTTTTGGGGGGGGGGTTGTGGGGGGTTGTGGGAGGGGGTTGGGGGGGGGGGTTCACCTCCAAAGATTAAACGCGGTTTGTCGAAAGAAGAAAGAATTGACCTTTTTTTTTCTGGAATATGCTAAAAGGGGAAGGTCTACTCAATGAAAACCACAGATGCAACACACTTGATTAGACACATAAAGAGTGAATTTGTTAAAATTGATGGCAATGTGGTGTCATTGCATCGAGTTCACATGAATCTTGCAAAGTGCATCAACCTTTGCATCACAAATGATGGAAATCACATTGAAGATTTTATTTGCTTATATTCCAATTCAATAAAATGTTGTTAAAAATTTAATTTCTTGAAAATATGCATTTTTGCCTAAGTGACACTCTATACTTGCCCAAAGTTTTCAAAGATAAACGCTTTAGCGCAGCGTTTAATAAGTAATGTGCCCGGAAAGTTAGCCAGGTACGCTCCTCTTTAACAGAAAGTGTAATTTATAATTTATTTTCATATTTAAAATATCTTTATTTTGTAAGAAGCTAGAGACACCAAGTAATATGATATCTTAAAAATAAATGTTTATTTCAGAAGCTTTCTTTATTATTTCTCTATTTTCAAATTTTCCATATTAAAATTTCAAGTGTAAACCAGAGTTTTAGTTTTTCTGAAAACGCACCCTGGATTAAAAAAAATGTTAAGTTCATTAGAATTTTAAAAACAATTTCATTGTAATAAAGACACATTTATAGACTATTAATATAAAATTTTCCACTTTCACATTTGTTGGTAAACTGCCGTCCGATAATGTAAACCTTCCCCGCTCCAATGCCTCACAAATTTTATGAAATCAACCTCGACTGACCACGACAACCACTTCAGTAAACAAATGTCTTTGAATCCAATTCTATTTAGATATTTATTCGTTTTTCTCTCTGAAACTTTTTAACTGAACCTGTGCCTTGTCTGAATTCTCATATTAACATCATCTTGGACACGCTATGAGTCCCCCACTTGAACATGTATAGTTCTAAATGTAAACATTACATCACATCTTCTTTGTCTCAAGTCGTGAGGGTCGTGACGATTACTCCGTCTGGCCCATCGAATGAAGCATGGTTGAAAAATTGGTCGTCTTGAATTCTGCGATGCAATTTATTCGATTGTCCTTATGGATGTCATTTGGCATGAATTTAAGTAATCAGTTTGTTTAAAATCCGACATCTTATCCTTTTTGACACACCGTCTATGGGGATAGAGGCAAAAATCTCTTTTGTTAATTGCATCATGGATGAATCACAAATGAATCAAACCCTCTCACCTTTTAGTGAAAATTGAGAGATACTTCTAATTAAGGCATCGAAATGGGTTGTTAATTGAGATTTGCTTAGTTTCGAACGTGACCACAAGTATACGGAATCCCGTGAATATGGTAGCAACGTTCAACTAAAATATTTCGCTGACTTTTACCCCAGAGAGACGTCCATCTTACTTAAATATTATTGTTAAAATGTATAATTAAAAATTAAAAGCATTTTCTTCCGTGAGAGTGAGAGTGAGCGTGGCAAGGAATGAAGGATTGACGTATAGAGTTCAAGTTCCAGCCGAGAGAGTTACGTTCTGTTTCGTACAAATACCTTTGAAAAGGTATCAATTCATCACTTTCCTCCCTAGTTAAGATAGACCGGGTTCTTGGGGGACAACTAGCTTAGAATAAGGAAAACTCTGAAATTGAAACCAACCTGAAGTGGTATAAGCTCAGTTAGGCTAATTTGATTTAGACACACCATAGCTACTACAGCCACAGTTCATATGGTACCCCAACGAACCTGATGGGGTACGGAACTCTTGTTCGTGCTGCTATATTTGTCCTCGTTTGCAAAAACGTAAACCTGATAACTGGATGTAGGTAACGGTTAAGTGTTATTCGGAAATGGAATCGGCGTACAGAGTGCGGAATACGTGATTAGGAAAACTGGTTAGTTATAAGTTACTGTAAATTTGTTTTAATTTTGTTTCGTTAGTTCTGTTTTTTGCTACTTTTTCTGCTGCTCTAATTATTTGCAATGACCGTCGATCAGGTTTTAAATTACCATTCGAGTTTTACAAGCACTGAATACTTAACTCGATGTGTAGGCTTCTATAAAGAGTGTTTCTATTTTTCATCTTATTTTATTAAATATCTGAATAGTCATGTAGCGAATATTAACATAGATAGATAGATAGATAGATAGATAGATAGATAGATAGATAGATAGATAGATAGATAGATAGATAGATAGAATAAGGAAAACGCTGAAATTAAAACCAACCTGAAGTGGAATGAGCTCAGTTAGGCTAATTTGCTTTAGACACACCACAACTGTTCCAGCCGCAGTACATATGGTACCCCGACAAACCTGATGGGGTTCTGGACACTTGTTCGTGTTGCTATATTTGTCCTCATTTGCAAAAACTTAAACCTGGTAAATTGATGTACGTAACGGTTGATAGTTATTGGGAAATTAAATCAGCGTGCAGAGTTCAAATTCTGACCGAGACTCTTCGGTTCACATTGCATAAAATTCCTCGGAAAAAGGCATGAAGCATTTTCCCTCTCTGGGTTAAATAGCAGAGCAGACAGTGCACGCCTGACGATCCTAATGAATTGCGGAATTCGCGATCGGGATAACTGGTTCTCAGTCAATAAGTATATCTGTATTAAAATGAATTGCACGGACCGATGGGCAGATACCACTTTATTGGTATTAATAAAGTAGACATTATAAGTTTTCGCTTAAAAATATATACTTCATACTCTTTCATTATTTTTCATGCTGTCTGAATTATTTATAAGTTACTGCAAATTTGGTTTCATTAGTTTGTTTTCTTTTTTGCTGCTCTAATTATTTGCAAAAAGCTGTCAATCAAGTTTTAGGCTACCATTCAAGGTTTACAAGCACTGAATTCTCACCTCGATGTGCAGGCTTCTATGAAAAATATTTCTCTTTTTCTATCTTATTTTACTAAATATCCGAATAGTCATGCAGTGAATAATAACATAGATAGATAGATAGATAGATAGATAGATAGATAGATAGATAGATAGATAGATAGATGAAGAACAAGCAATAAAATGAAACGAAAAACATTACAAGTATACAAACAACGTTGCTATTTTGAGCAGAATACATTTCTAAAACCCTATCATTTCACTAAAGAGAACGAATTTACACTAAGTAGTGGAGAGCATGATCGCCCACGACTTGAAGGGATACAGCATATAAAAGAATGAGCGGCCCTGAAAATCATTTAAAACCCTGCCTTTCGTCTGGGATTTTTTTTTTTATAATTTCATCACAAGTAAGGTGATAATGCCACTAAGATGCAAGTCGGTTTACGGTTTAGAATGAGAAAAATTTAGTGAGAACAATAAATGAACATGATTCCGGAAGACAGAAGATGGCGATTGCATTTAAAATTTTGAAGATTTTTGGTGGCAGGGATGCACGAAACCGGAAGAGAATTCCACAGGTGAGAAGTGCGAGAAAAGAAACTATTAGAATAGAACATTCGTTTGCATCTAATTAATTCAGTAATAAAACACTGAGACCTAGTTGCTAATCTAGTAGAACTCTTAAATACATGCAGTCGAAGCACAAAAATGAAAGCTCGTCATGAAAATATTTGTAGAAAAGTCAAGCGGGGAGCCATAATACGTCGATGACAAAGTGACATAATGTAAGACGCCATGTCAGGGTCGATTAGATTGCAGGCCCTTCATTGGATTTTGTCAAGGATCTCGAAATATGTGGTAGAAGCTCCAGATCAAATATGGCAGCAATATTCAATACACGAATGAATAGTAGATTTATAAAAGTGTTTCTTCGATTCTGATGGGAAACATTGTCTAGCATGACCCAGAGAAACAAATTTCCTAGAAGACATAGAAATTGATTCAATGTCAAGAAGGCACAAAGAGTTCCCCTCCAAGGGTTAGAATCAGCCATGCTGGGGGAGGGCAAAAAGGTTCTCTATGGTCATTAAATGAAAGTAGCTTTTATTTAGAGGCGTTAAAATTTACAGGCCATTCTTTGTCCCAGTTAATCACTGATTGGAGGTCATTTTTTGAGAGTAGCTGTCAGTGTTACTTTCTCAGACATGCTGGACTTGCTACTAAGACAGGAGTAAATATGTTATATAGGAATAACGTGTCGCTGTCGACACTTGAGTTTGAACATAGATCGCCAGTGAGCAAACACAAGCGATGCCATTATTGAATTAAGTGGATCACGTGACCTTAGAAACGCATATATAGAAAGTCGCGTGACGTAGAGATTGAACGCTATTTGTATTCTATCCTCTATTACTATTGGGATTGACATTTCTAGTCTATCCTCTACTACTATTCGGATTGTCATTTCTAGTCTATCCTCTATTACTATTGGGATTGTCATTTCTAGTCGATCCTCTAATGCTATACGAGTCGCTATTCTCTACTGTATTCACTATACTATTTCTCTATTCGGATTGCTATATGTATTACTATTCGAGCGAGTATTATCGAGCAAGTACTATCCGTGCGAGTGATATTCGAAGGCGTTTGACACCAGTATTATTCAACGGCATACTATGATTGTATCTGCGATTACAAAGTCTCTACTACAAAGAACATTACCAAAGTGTCAAACGAGGGTTCGTTGATATCACAAAAAATAGTTGTGATATCAGTATAAATACCTAGTTGGGAAATCATGACATCAGGAAACTCGTTTATGAAAATAAGAAACAATTTAGGCCGAAAGATATGGTCCTATAAGACCCTCCGTATCAATAGGAAATGATCTCGTGTTCGTTCTAAACGTTCTTCATTATACGATTTTTAATGTCGATTTGAGCCAAATATTCAACTTACGCGATTGCTCGAATATTATAAGAGAGTGTCAGGATCACGAGTCCCGTCAACTACTAGGATTGTAGGGTCACATGTATTGCAGCCACAGTAGCAGTGATGTTTCCTGGGAAAGATAGCCTGAAGGAGCCCAACTCACTCCAGGCTTGTTTAAATTAAGAGTTTTCCTTCTCGTAAACTAGTCCCAACCAGTCTGTTCTGCTATTTATCCATAACTAGACAAGAGGATGGATAAATACGTACCACAGAGGTATTAGCACATAAGTGAATGTAATGAAATGCAATAATTTGTTTGTCTTTCATATAGCAATTTTTATTGGTTTTTAAGAGATTTTCTTGAATATTTTTTGTGCAATTCTAACTCGGCTGTACGATTCCTCAATCTGTGCCGCTATCCGAGCCATTATTTCTCCTGACCTACACACCTTTAAAAATCTTATCGTTAACTGATTGCAGTAAGCAGGTAAATTCATTTCCACCAATAATTCCGTTTGGAAAGATTTTCCAGCGAAGAAAATAGGCACTTGAATCCTCTACTTTATCCTGGGCTTGGGCACCGACTACATGAGAGATAAAACCGGTAAGAGATGGATAGATGTACGAATTTCTTTTACTTTTTTTTACGTTGAGGTTCACCTTGAGGTAGATAGTTATAGAGTAAGAGGCATAGGTCACGCGAATTGGTTATCATAACGATTAAGCCTAAATCTGAACAGGTTACGATCGTAATGATCGGGGAAACATCATTTTGGGAGTTGGTTCTACTGATCAGTGATACGTGGGAAAAATCTTCTCGAGTGGAACTTACTTCTCACCAATGGCATACAGAGGGGATGAGGCTGGTTTGCTAGAATGCAAGTAACACGGCAGATGCTAACCGTGAAAGCTAGAACTGGCGGAACCAAGGAATGCAGTTCGTCCGAACACTTTCCCTGGTACTAACGATACAACAGTAAAAGGGTTGGCACATCCCGTCTGTGAGAGAGGGTTTGCAGGATAGATATATCTGTATCATCTTGGGTTGTTAAGATTATAGCCACCAATAATAAATCCTGGTGGGACTTCTAATTATCTTAGGTTTGCCTCTATTGATGTAATAAATCTGTTAAAAATACGCTTCCTTGTCTTACATTGCTTTTTTTTATTTTTGTGTAATTGCTCAAATCATTTTCTATGCATGCGAAGGCAGTTTATTCTTGATTACTCTAATACCGTTTCTAAATCAAGTTTCCATAACCTCTGTCTTAGTCATTCAATCTATCCAATGCGCCTCTCTATTCATCAATAACATACGCTACTGAGAAATCTGTTTTCATGTATTTCTTCTTTTAATATCTATTGAAATGTGAGAATTTAGTTGCCCTCTTGTCTTCAGCCAATTCCCTTAATATTCAGCATATTTTCGCTCTATTCATATTCCCGAAACCAGCGTTTTCAAATATTTCTTTTTGGTCAATACATTTTTTTTGAGGGGGGGGGATTATACTCTACTATTTCGGTTCAGCCTTTTCAACATTTCAAATGTTCTGCTCCTTTCACCCAAACATTTTACACTCTTTTTTTAGGTTATATCGTTTGTAAATCTTCGCCTTCAGGACGTTGGCGATCATGGCTCTCTCCAATTTCCTGATCTCTGTAATTTTATCTTTTTTAGTATCTCTCCTAAAACTTATTCTGCCATCCATTTACACAAGGTCATTAGGTAGGTTATCCGGTTTTTAATTCTGACCCTCTTGTCATCAATAAGTCTCGAGAGTATCAATTTTTCCAAGTACTCTTTCCTCATTATGTGCCATAGAAGATTCAACAGTTTCGTTCTTTAATGAGAACTGTCCTTTTTGCTTTATTTTTTCTCTAAAACCCCTTAAACCTGAAATTTATACACCCGGAATTAAAAGATATACTAAATAACAGTAATTATATATATATATATATATATATATATATATATATATATATATATATATATATATATATATATATATATATATTTGTGTGTGTGTGTGCGCGCGCCTGCGTGTATGCGTGTATGCATTAATGTCTGTACGAATTAAAAGTCTGCTACAGATCCCCACCGAATAAAAGAGTGTTTACGACCACATTAAATGACAGAGCTTTATTATTTTTTTAAATCAAATTTCAAGTGGGCAGTGAAACGTGAAAACGCATGAAACTGGCAGTCGTAGGATGTCACTGCTCACTGGAAAATTGATTTAATACACACACACACACCCGCGCGCACACACACACACACACACACACACACACACATATATATATATATATATATATATATATATATATATATATATATTAGGATGGTGCAAAAATAATGACGTAATAATGTCGTTTTTTGACGTATTTTTTAACGTCAAAACGACATTATTACGTCATTATTTTTGCACCAACCTAATATAATTTAAATCTATTTAAACTCGGTGGGTGAAAAAAAACTGTATACCACAAATTTCAAATAAATTGGCATGCGAGAAGAAATGGAAATAAAGAAAGCATCAGAAACAGGGTGAAAAACTCGACCAGCGATTACTACGTATATATATATATATATATATATATATATATATATATATATATATGAAATGGTACACCTAACCCACTCATATCTTATCTTCTCTCCCACCTTACTTCCCCACGTTAATTTTACATATGCTTGATGAGGTCCATCAAAAACGTGTGAATTTCTTTTCATTTCAACCTTTGGAAGTAAAGTCTGATGATCCATAGCCTTGTTAAAGGGGTTGTGGTGAAATAACTTATTACATGGAACCTTAAAGTGAGCTGTTTTTATTCAATATATATATATATATATATATATATATATATATATATATATATATATATATATATATATATGTATATATATATATATATATATATCATGAAGAAAAGAACATATACTGCTACATTTACCGGATGAAGCATGAATTCTGAAAATCTAACCAATATCAGTTGGTTAATGTAGAATTGAATGAAAATATTGACTTGAATAATATATAAGGTTTGTTTGTATGAAGTAAGGTTTCCCAGTACGTGGCGTCGTTAATATTGGAGTTCGAAACATGTTTTGACATGCTTTCAGCACTAAATAAAGCACTGCATAAACGTTTTTAGCGTCAGTTCACTGTGTGACGCCATTGATTGATAGCCTTCGTTATTCATGTGTGTCATATTCGAGAGTTACGTATAAAGGGATTTGTTCGCACTTAATTTCTGCCATAGAGAATGACGATTACTTCAAAAGTATGAAACTTCGCGAGCATGCAATCGACACAGAACTTTATTTTTGGATCATAAAAACACCCGATCAAATTACTATCAACCAACGGTGCGACCAAGCAAGAATCCTTAAATCCAGTTGTTGCCCATTTTCTGTACAGTTTAGATTTGGCACCATCCGATTTAGATACAGTTTTCAATGCCACCATTCGATTTCTCTGGTCACTATTTAGCGCCATCCGATTTTTGTGCAATCTCAATTCACCAACATCCTATTACTGTACTGTCACGAATGTCACAATTCAATATATGTAGCCTCGATATGATATAATCCAATTTATGTACAGTTTTGATTCTGTACCATCCAATTTCTGTACCGTCTCGAATAGCACCAGGAGATTTATGTAATATCGATTTGGCACTATCAGATTTCAGTACAGTCTTCATTTGACCCCCATCCAATTTCTGTAGAGCATCAAATAAAAGCAATTGATGTAGTTTCAAATTGGCATATATTAGGTTGGTGCAAAAATAATGACGTAATAATGTCGTTTTCTGACGTAATTTTTAACGTCAAAAAACGATATTATTACGTCATTTGCACCAACCTAATAGTTTCGATTTGGCACCATCCAATTTATGTACACTCTTGATTTGGCACCATCCCATGTCTATAATCTCGATTTATCAGAAACCCAGTTTTGTAGTCTCGATTTGACGCCATCTGATGGCTGTAGTCTCGTCTACAACAATTTGATTAATGTAATATCAATAAGGCACCAACATATTTCTTGGCACCATACGATTTTTGTAGATACTTCATTTGGCTCAACCGATTACTTTCGTCTCGGAGTAGAACTGTCCGATTTATGTAAAGCCTAGATTTGCCCACCTCTGATTTCAGTACTCACTCCTTTCTGCACCATCCTATTTATGTGTAGTCTCGTATTAACACATCCAATTTATGGAGTCTTCCTTTAGCAGCATCATTCATACAAAAAACAATTTATAATGACGATTTATGCAGTTTTGTCTTGGCACTATCCGATTTATGTACAGTAACAATTTTTCACAATCTGATTTCTGTAGAGTCTGAAATGGCACGAATCGATTTATGTTCAATTACTTTTGTTATCATCTGTACAGCTTTGAATGGACAATTCGATTTCCGCCGATGATTTTACAGCATCAACCGATTACGGTACACTCTCAATATGGTACAGTCCGGCTCTTGTACAGCCTTGCTTTGACCCTATCTGATTTCTGTGCATTTCCAAACCTTTTGATTCCTATAGTCTCAAATGGTACCATTTGATACTTGTATTCTTGATTTGACACCATCTAATTCTTGTACTGTTTCGACAACATCCGATTTATGTAAACTTGGTCTAGCATCATCTGAATTATGTACACATATTTATAAAGAGCATTTATGCAGTTTTCATTTAGCACTATCTGCTTTCTCTACAGACTCGAATGGTACCAATTGATTTATGAGTTTCAATTTGGCAGCATCTTATTTTGTACATTCTCGATTTGATATCAGCCGATTACTCTAGTGAATCGATTTGGAACCAACCGATCTATGTAGTTTTAAATGGCATCATTCGATTTGTGCAGTCTCTAACTGGCACCAACTTATTTTTGTACATTCTCAAAATGACACCATCCAATTGATGCACATTCGCGATTTAGCACCATACAATTTATGCACATGTTCTAATGATACTATTCCATTTCTGCACAGTCTCGAATTGCACCATTCATGTAGACTTCGATTATCTACAAAAATGTATAAAGATGATATAAGTAGTTTTGTCATGGAGCCATCCCATTTCTGTACTGTCTAGATTTGGCACCATCTAATTTATCTACAACGCCATCCGATTTAAGAAGACTTGGACTAGCAGCATCTGATTTATCTAAAAAATATTATAAAGACGATTTACATAGTTTTGTCACGAAACCATCATATTTATCTACAGTCTCTATTTGGCACCATCGGACTGATATGAAGTCTCAATTTTACAGCGTCTCATTTCTTTACAGAATCGATTTGGCGCCATCTGATTTCTCTAAAGTCTTGAATGTCACCACCCCATTTATGTACAATCTCACTTGGTACCATCCTATTTTTGTACACCCTTGACTTTTCACTATTCGTTTTCTGTTGAGTCTCGAAAGGAACAATCCGATTTATATAAAAACTCGATTTTGTACTATTTTGTTTATGTAACCTAGATTTGGCAAGGTCCGATTTCTGTGCGATCTTAATTGGCACCATCCGATACATACATAGTCTACAATGGCACCATTCGATCTTAATTTGGCACCACCAAATTTATATACACTCGATTTGGCAGTACGAGTTTTTATTGGGAACCATCCTATTTCTGCGATTTTGATTAGCACCATCGGATATCTTTACCGTCTCGATTTGGCATCATCCGTTTTGTGCAATCTCGTTTTGGTACCCCACACACTCCGCCTGATTCCTTTCCAGTCTCGATTCCTCACTATCCGATTTCTGTCAAATCTTGATTTTGCAACAAGCGCTTTAGTACAATCTCAATTTAGAAACATCCGATTTATGTATAGTCTCAAATGGCACTGTTTGGTTTAAATACAGGGTACCCAGTAAAAAAAGAGAAAAATTTCTTCTTCGAGAAATTACACAAGATCTAATTGGTATATTTCAGTGTCCTCTATAATCCCAGATATGAATCTTATGGATTACTATATCTGGAGTATACTCCTAACTCACTTGTAAAAACGTCATCATGACATCGTCGATATTGATTCATTGAAGTGGAACATAACTAAAGCTTAGAATGAAATTCCTTTTGACACTCTATCCGCAAAGCTATTGCCTCCTCGTTAACACGCTTTACAACATTCAGGCAAACATTTCGCATATATACGATGATTGTTCAGTTTGTGCATGAATCATGATAGCTAAATAAATTTATTTCTGATTTTACCGCTTTTTAACTGGGCATCGTTTTGCATCGACTTGGAACCATCCAATTTCTGTAGAATTTCGAGTTGTTATCTTCCGATTTTTGTAGACTTTCGAATGTCACCAATTGATTCATATAGTCTCAATTTTATACTTTTTACTATCTGTATCATCAGATTCAGTTTTTCCAAAAACTGAAAACTTTATTCGAAACTTAGTATTTTGCATCCGATACTCCCAATAAATTTGCTGAGTGCATTTGGAACAACGGTAGCCTAAGAACGTCTTTTGTAGATGGAATAAATCAAAAGTACTTCTAGTTCTTTTATGCTTCTCGCCAACATTTGACGTCCTAATCATTGGCTACTTTCTATCATCCATTCACATAAACCGAAAGGGAGGTTACTCGAAGTTTCCCGCTGCTCCTTTCAATATCTCCTGCGAATGTTACATTCTTTGAATCCTGTTTTCTTATTATAGGTCCCAGAAATTTCAACTGTCACCTTCTGATCCTATCTTTATCTTTACTAGTTCACATTTTCCTTAAAAATTCCTCTCTGTTCCCTTTTTACTGTTCATGGTATCCTTAGCATCCTTTTGTAAAATCCTGTTGCTTCATTTCTCTTTATCCCTGAAGAAATAATCCAGCATTCAGTGGCAAATATACAGGAGGAAAGACTTGTCACTGCTTCTACAATCACGACTCCTGTAACCCACTAGGGTTGTAGAGGTACCACATATACTACAGCCGTCGTAGTAGTGGTGTTTCCCTCTGCAAGAAAGCCTGCCGGATACCAACCTACTCCAAGCTGGTTTAACCATGGCTATAGGAATCAGACTGTCCTGTTATTTATCCATAACTGGAGGAGAGAAGAGATGGATTCTTACATTTCTAAATTGTATTCGGACGTAATGTACAATTAAAATAAAATGTCCGTTTGGCACCACACGATTTGTGTATATTTTGCAATTTTTGCGCATAATTAATTTGGCACCAATCGATTACGTTACAGTCTCGTTTTGGTACCATCTGACTTCTGCATAGACTATTTACACCATCCGATTTTAGTAGTGTCTTGATTTCGCACCATCTTATTTCTTCACCGTCTCGAGTGGCACCCTTTGATTCATGGAGACTTTGTTTGGCAACATCGAACATGCACAAAAATTCAGATGATTTATATACTGTGTCATTTAGACAGAATTCGATATCTGTACAGTTTTAAATTACTTCATTTATGAAGTTTTCATTTAGCAGCATCCGATTAATGTCAGTCAGTTATGTGCCATGTGTGATACACGCATAGGCGATCATGTATCTTTCGATACATGAGTGACTAGGCAGTTGGTTGGCATTTCTTTCTGCGGTCTGCATAGTTGGGAGAGAGGAGAAGAAGAGGATTAATACCTTTCCCGAGCATGTAAGTGAATGTAATGGATTCGACTTGAATTCGAACTCGGCTATCCGATTTCTTAATCCGAGCCGCTATCCATTACTCCACCGTGCCGATTTATGTACAAAGAATTAATGTAATGAACCCTACTGGAATTCGATCTCCTATTCCTCAATTGGAGTCGCTATCCATGCCTCCACATTTTACCATTACTTAATATTCTGTTTAGTTTCTAGAAAGTGTTTTCTTTATTCCAATGCACCTTCCGATTCCCGTGTTATCTTTTCCATCGTCTTTTACTACATTTACCAAAATAGTTAGATTTGTAGACCTGCTTGATTCAGATATCTACAATTCATAACTTTTCTATTTAGCTGTCTTATTGGTCGACCACTGTACATTGTATTTTTAAACTTACTTAACTGGTTACTTATTTTCTTCTTGTTTTTCCTTTCATTTCGTCCCAAACAAGGCGATAATGACACTAGCACGCAGTGTTGGTGGAAGATACAGGGATTGAAATTGAGAAAAAAAAACTGAGAATAGCGAGGATTCAAAAGATGAAGAGAAAAGATGGCGATTGATGCTGTATTTAAATTTTGAAGATTGTAGTTATCAGGAAATCAAGTAAAGGGAAAGGAGTTCCATGGGCGGAAAGTGCGAGAAAACAAAATGTCGGAGTAGAAGTGCTGGTTGAATTTAGCTATTTCAACAGTAAAAGTGTGGGACCTAAATGCCAATCTAGTAGCATGCTTAAATTCATGTAGTCGGGGCACCTGAGGAAAAAAGTTCGTTATAGCAATTTCCGTGAAAGTATTTGTAGAAAAGACAGAGTTAAGCCACGCTACGTCGGTGAGAAAATGACTGAATTCGAGATGCCAGGTCAGGATCGATTACATTACAGATCCTTCTTTGGATTTTGCCAGGAATGTCGAGATGTACAGCAGGAACACTAGACCAAATATGACAGCAGTATTCAATGCACGGACGAATGGTAGATATTTAAATGTAGAAAATTTTCTTTCACAACACAGTTCCTGTTGTGGATTCCGGGGATGGAATCCTGCACAAATAAATAAACAACGCCAGTAATTGAGATAAAAAAAAAGTGTTTTAAACGTAAGAATACAAACTTGAAATGAAGATTAGTAGTCCAGGAATGCGGGTTAGTAGGAAAGTATATGCACAAGTCTCTGTAAGTGAAGCAATAATTATCTCTCTTTCTGGACTCTCGTATAACTCTGGGTGAACACCATGTCTAGACGTTTTTCTCGCGCTATCCGTAGTATAAGTATACTTTGGACGAGTCTATCTTGTGTACAAAGGGCGAGCCCCACAATAGTTCCTCTCACAGTTTTACTGCAGTTTTTCGCCTAGGCTTGACAACAACTTATTGTTATCTGCTTGTCTTATATTTTTAAGATTATAGCCGTTGATAAATGGTATTATATAAAAGGATATTCTTTTAGAAATAGTCATGCTCTATAGTTTGAATAAATCCGCTTGAGAAATGTACCCTTACTATTTTATGTTTTACTCAACCCGTTTTCCGACACCATGCAGGCGATTTCCTCCCAGTAGATATTGTGGATTATGGATTATTCGCATATAAATTACATATTTCGAGCACTTCAAGTAGATATTATGCAATATCAATATGACAGTAAATGCTAGACACACAGATGAAGGAGAAACTGGTGACAACAAACATATAGTTCTACAGAAGGATGTTGAGAATACCATGGATGTAGCATGAGAATAACGAGGAAGTTTTAAGAAACTTTTTTACTTCGAGTCGAAAAGAGACAATTCGAATTGCTGGAACAAACGAGAAAAAGGCTTGGAAAATTAAATTTTCAGCACATATTGAAAGCAATAGGGACAGAGAAACAATGAGTAACTTTGCCTAAAGAGCTAAAAAGTCAAACATTGCTAAGTGCTACAAACGATAGGAAGTTGTGCAGAGCTATGGCTGGCCTGGTTCTGAACGGGCACGTAGCATATAAGTAATTGTTAGTGGCCTTGAAATAAAAAGTGAGGTAAATAGTTTACTATTTTCTGAGTGGATATTTCCACACACACACACACACACACACACACACACACACCTCTCTTTAGCTCTTACATTCGTCCCACACTCTCATACTTACACTCTCTCTAAATTCTATTTTTATTTCCGGATTTGATTTTTCTGTTTTCTTTTGACCATGGAATATGAATTAGTATTTAAGCCGTTTTATTATATATATATATATATATATATATATATATATATATATATATATATATATATATATATATATTGTGAGACCTACAACATGGACTCCTCCAGGACTATATAAAGTATGCGACATAACACTCTAGGACAGAAGAAGAAGAGGAGGAGAGAGATTATTCTAATACCGTAGCATCAGCCGCGTACAACTGCCAATATTGGACACTAGCACATAGTAAGCTCCGATTACACTTACACTATCTTTGTAACCTTTCTGTTTAATATATCTTTCTTACCTGTAATCCGTGTTCCGTGTTTTCCTTCAATGGTCCCGACTTTGGCCCCACATCAGTGGCGACGGAGACTTCGAGAAACTCACTCACGCTGAAACTCAATACCTTACCAGTCCCACATCGACGAAGAATTCGAGAAACGCATTCATGTCGAAAACCGCAACACCTTACCAGTCCGACATCAGTGGCGACAGAAAGATTCGAGAATTTCGTTCTCACCATATTAATAGCGACAGAGTACTCGAAAAATACACAGAAACTCCACGCGTTCCCACAGCAGTGTTGAACGAGATATTAAGCTGGTGTTACTACATTAGCGATTTAAACGCAACACCCAGCGTCTACATAAAAAAATATATTCCGATACCAAATAGCAGAGACGAACTTGCGATTCGGCATGTACGGAATATTAAAGTCTGTCCAAATAACATTACGAGAACGATTTCTTACACACCCACACAAAAAAAACAGTTTGTTCATAAAACAAACTGACAACACAAGAGCCGAAGTACTATTGACGACTCAAGTTTTCGAAAAAAACTATCTAAAATTTTTTTTATGTAACTGAGTTGAAGTCGTGCATAAAATTATTCTCCCCTCAAATTCACTGAGGCGAGTTTTCTCTTTTTGTACCTCTAAAAAAAAATACATAATAAGTGTGGTGAAAATTTATACAATTACGTTAAAATTAACGGAACCACGGAATCTCAAAAAAGCTAAACACATAATTAGTTTAGTTTAACTAATTCTCTGTCCATATTTTTTTTTGTAAAAAAAAAAACCTCTCAAGATTTTTTTTGTGTACCTCCTCTTGGTACACGGGTTTCAAAGGAACAAAAAAAATCGCTGTCATTTTTGTTTGTCTAAATATGGAAGATTTTGCGACATAACACTAGGGGAGAAGAAGAAGAGGAGAAGAGAGAGTATTCTAATACCGTAGTATCAGCCGCGTACGACTACCAATATTGGACGCTAGCACATAGTAAGCTCCGCTTACACTTACACTATCTTTGTAACCTTTTTGTTTAATATATCTTTCTTACCTCTAATCCGTGTTCCGTGTTTTCCTTCCGTGGTCCCGACATTGGCCCCACATCAATATATTATTCAAGGATCATTACTTAACTTATCCAAAAAGATTTTCGCCCTCTCTAACCTTCTAACTTTCTGTTTGGGAGTAACAATTTACCTCACACGTTTCTCGTACAATTTCACTTTCAAGTTTTTGGGGTTTTTTTTTCACTACTCTTTGGATTTTCATAGGTGAAACTCCCCTCTCACGTGCAAGACGTCTTATGAATTGTTGGATATTTTCTAATTGATCTCTTTAGTTCGAAGTAGAAATTATGATCACCTCTTGATGTTTTAACCACCTGATCACGTTGTCTCTACTGTTCTCTCTTTTTTTAAGCTTAGTCACCGTGCTCTTGATGGTTCTTGAATAGACTTTGAAGATGGAAGCCAGAATATGAATGGTGATACCACTACTGGCGTCCTAAATTATTTTCCTCTCACCATTGCTCATCTGAGAAGACAGTGGAGCTGACACAAAACTAATTTCTCCTGTTCTCTCTCTGACTGAAGAACTCAAAGGATTTTTCATTGATTCTTACGACAAATGGTGTCAAGATGGATAAACGTCATATCTGAAAACCTGAGAAAAATACTCAATTTAGTGGGTTTTTTTTTAGATATTAAAGATTTTGGGGGTGGGTCGGACAATTATGCTGTTACAAGATTTGGACAATTTTGCTGTAACACAATTTGACAATTTTGCTGTTACAGCCGGTATATCAGTGTATCTTTAGATTTAAATCTTTTTGCATTAAGACTGACACATTTTGTAATTACTATGCAAATTTGCATTTATTTATTCATTATAAACAACAGTGACCCCACCTCTCTCTCCATGATGACACTGGGGCGGCAGTACTCCAGTACCCTAAACTCTCTGAAGAGTATGAGGTCATAGTTCTCAAGCCTCGTAGATTCTCTAAGAAGCCACAGTTTTCAGCAAACTATCCATTGCTTCTGTGGTTTCCATGGGTCTTTTACGAGAGAGAGTTGCTAGACCCATTCGCAATCGGTTTTGAATTCTAGACTGGTTAGTAACCACAGCTAAAGAGCCTTGTCTGTTCTACTATTTAACACATAACTGTAAGTAAATGTAGCGAATCTGACTGGAAATAGAACACGTTTCTCCCAATTATCATTCTTAGCCGATATCCATTGCATAGAGGAGATACTGGCACTTCTTGACTATGCTTCAAATGAGACCTCTATTTTATTATGGTGGTCCACGACGTCAGGCTGTAGAAGTGAGACTTTCTGGCCAGTAACCTCTAGTTTCCGTATTTACAAATAGTGGTTGAATTACTTTCCGGAAAAATGGCGTCTGACATGAAAATACATTCGAAAAATATGTGGTCATTGAATTGCGCCATAGGAGAAAAAAAACAACCGAACCCATTGGCATTCATCGACGCTTTCTATTAGGCTGGTGCAAAAATAATGTTGTTTTCTCACATAGTAACATATGTGAGAAAACGACATTATTTTTGCACCAACCTAATAAATGTTTGCGGAAAACACATAGCGAATGAACACAGGCGCGTAATACGTATAAGAATTGCTAATGTACATTTCAACAAGGGCGGCGTGCAGGAATTTTTTTCATGACGTGTAGCAATGGCAGTGACTATATAGCGAGTGTTTTTTGTTGCGTAAAATTTACTCTATCCAGCATTGTTATTGTGCTCCCAGTGTCTGTTTAAGGTTTCCATGGTAATAAATCATAGGTATAACTTTCGGTGCATCCCTCGTAAATAGTTTAAAATCAATGCTATTGGCAGTGAAGCGTTGGCAATGAACAATTTCAAGTTCAGGGGTGAGTAGAGTTGTCTGTAAGTAGATCGAGGCAGGAGACAGTGTATGTCTGTGGTGACGTTGCTACCGATGGCTGCACGCGTCTGCTTAATTGTTCTGGTATGAACGTGGATATTATTTATAAAAACGATTTGTGTATTCGGACCAGCTTTGTCTGGCACGTGGCAATTTTAGTTGGGTACCGGAAATCGATCTCATCACAGTGGTAATGCTTTCTAAAACGATCTTGTTTGGGATTAGAAAATGGCGAAACGCCATTATTCTGTTTGCTCAGGTGAACTTAGTCTGGCCCAAAAGCCACATTAGTGAGGCGAATACTCCCACAACAACACACACACACACATATACACGCAGACACATATATACACAATCTCTCTCTCTCTCTCTCTCTCTCAAAATGCGGGCGAAAATGGCTTGACAATGCCGCCTGTCTTTTATTGCTCTAATCAGTACTCGTCATTTCTTTATG
>OZ010577.1:94368523-94408523 GCA_963932145.1 Acanthosepion lycidas | reverse complement strand
AACTGCTTGACTTAAAAACAGTATCTTCCAGAAATAACCTGCACGATCATTTTGTTTGTTTTTTGTTTTTTTGGCAAAACATAATCGTATATATCTATTAACACATTTCCTCTCTCTCTCTCTCTCTCTCTCTCTCTCTCTCTCTCTCTGTCTCAGTCGCTCTTTCTGTCTCTGCCTCTATCTCACTATATATATATATATATATATATATATATATATATATATATGATATGTGTGTACGTTCTCCCTAGACTGTTGTCATTCGAAATTACAGTTCAAAATAACAAGAATTAAAGTCTATAAATTACAAGAATTTAACGAATTTTAAGGCCAGCAGAATAGTTTGCAAAAAGATTCTCAGTCGATAGCTAGAGCGATAATAATATATAAATTAATTAATAAATGTTCAATTGGCGCCTAAATTAAATTAAATTTTTACATTAAAGCTGGCTGGCAAGGACGGAGCCGGAAGGGAGTTCCACAAGCAAGAAGTGCGAGAAAAGAAACTGTTAGCATAAAATTTACGGCTACATCTAGTCGGCTCAACTGTAAACTGATGAGATTTCGACACCGGTCTGGTACTGCGCTTAAATTCAAAAAGTCTAGGTTCCATAGCGGAGAGCTCATCCCGACAATTACCATGAAAGTATTTATAGAAAAGGCAAAGAGAGGCAACGTCGATGAGAAATTGACTGAAACCGAGCTGGCAGATCAGGACACATAATATTGTTGATTTTTCTTTATATCTTATGAAGAAGCTCAAGGTAAATAGCAGGGGCACCGCATATGCAGCAGCAATATTCTAAGCAAGCACGGATGGTAGACTTATAGATATGTATGATAGATTCTGGAGAAAAATTGTCTATCATGATACAATCTAACATCTTTCTTAGCAGCAAATCTAGCAGTGGATTCAATATAGTCTCCCAATTCATATCATCGGAGAACATTAGCCCCAGAAGGTTCAACGAGTCGTTTTGCTAGAGGTTTAAAGGCAGAGAGGAGTTTCCCAGATGATTATATATATATATATATATATATATATATATATATATATATATATAATTGGTTATTCCTAAATTTTCGTTTGACGATGAAATAGGGCTTGTTACTTTAATTCAATTTAATTTTTAATAATTATATTGATGGTTTCAGCTCTCGTTTTTGAAACATGAGAACTCTTATGTAGCGAAGGAATCATATTTTTAAAAAATATTTAAAAAAATAATATTTCTAAAAAAATAATTATGATATATATACAAAACTGTTTCGGCTTTTCAGTATAATTAGACGTCCGATTGCTTTAAGCCCGGTTTAAAACCCGGCCGATTTGACATCAGTCAGAGATCCTACCACTAGGCTATCGTCCTACAGCAGAGGGAAAATTTTAATGTTTTTTTTTTTTTTTCTATATTACGCTCGGTGTCCCGGGGAACTCAATTCGTACTTGAAGAGTATGTATTTCTAGCAGTAGCTCCTACTGCTAGAAATACATATTATTAGTATTTTTAAAACCCTCTTTTTCTCAAGAGTTCAGCCGGATTTCCCGGGAGCATGTATATTGTCATCCACAGACAGACTATTTCTCTGTATCACAGCTCTTCCGTGTGGCCAGACGTCCGTTAATGGCGAACAAGTGGAACAAGCTAATATGTGTCTTCACCCCCAAAAGACGTAAATACAGTTTCCATCCCCCTTAAGAGGTATATTTTCTTTAATATGATATTCAACGATCAAGCCCACTTGAAGGTAATTGCGCTATTTGTAAGTAGACGGATTTGTACATTGATCCACGAAAATTACTTTTTTTTACTTTATAATTATTTTTTATTTTTTTATTTTTTTTTTGGTACTTATGCATTTTTTAATCTTCACGCCAAGCAAAGTAACAAAGCCACTAACACGCCGGGTTGGGGTACTGAGTGTGAATGAAGATAGAAAAAAACATTATTAATGAAGGAAAACAGTAAACGAACAGCAATTACGGGAAAAGATGCAACGAATGTAAGAAAAGAAACTTTCAGCATTGAACTTACGGTTACATCGATTTCAACAGTAAAATGATGGGATTTTGGTGCCAATCTCGTACTGAGCAGGAAGTCATAGAGTCTAGGTACCAGAGAAGAGAGTTTATCAGAACATTTACCATGGAAGTATGTTATAGAACGGCATAGGGAAGCTATGGCAGTGGGAAAGTAACTGAAGTCGAGATGCCAGGTCAGGGGCCAAATCATTGCAGATGCTTCTTTGAATTTTATCAAGGATCACTAAATATATAGTAATACCACCAGACCATATGTAAGCAGCAATATTCTAAGCATGGACGAATTCCAGACTTGTAAACATTTAATATAGTTTTGGGCGAGAAAAATTGTTTAGCACGAAACAATTTTTCGAGTAGCAGACGTAGCAATCGATTCGATATAGTAATGACATCTCTCTCCCTCCCTCTCTCTCTCTCTCTCTCTCTCTCTCTCTCTAAATATATATATATATATGTGTGTGTGTGTGTGTTTGTGCGTATGTGTGTGTGTGTAAATATTTAATATAGATTTGGACAAGGAAAATTTCTATCACGAACCAATTTTCGAGTAACAGACGTGGTGATAACATCTCTTTCTCTCTCTCTCTATCTATCTCTATCTATCTATCTATCTATACTCACACACACACACACATATATATACATAGAGAGAGAGAAAGAGAGATGTTATTACGACATCGATTCAATATATAGTAATAACATTTTTCCCTCTCTTTATCTCTCTCTATCTCTCACTCTCTCTCCCTCTCTCTCCCTCTATCTCTCTCTCTCTCTCTCTCTCTCTATATATATATATATACATACATACATATATATATATATATATATATATATATATATATATATATATATATATATATACAGAAAGAGAGAGTTGTTATTACTATATCGAATCGATTGCTACGTCTGCTACTCGAAAAATTGTTTCGTGCTAGACAATTTTTCTCGCCAAAATCTATATTAAATGTTTACAAGACTGGAATTCGTCCATGCTTAGAATATTACTGCTACATATGGTCTGGTGCTACACACACACACACACACACACACACACACACACATATATATATATATATATATATATATATATATATATATATATATATATATATATATATATATATATATGTATGGGTGCAGTGGATTTCTAAACTTATCTTTCATCAGAAAATTGCGAGTTATGGGCCGTAAGATTATTGTGTTGAGTGAAATGCTAAGTCATGATCATTTGCTTTGCCTTTCAAAACCTGCAAATCAAAAATGGTAATTTTACTCGGATCCGGAAACCAACTACAAGCATTATTGGTGAATACGCCATAATTACAACCAACAAACAATTTCTGGTGCATAAAATAATAGAAAGAAGTGTGTGTATAGGAAATGAATATTTAAGCAAATGCCTTGGATATGATACCACTGAAGTGAATTGTTTATAATCCTAATAAAATCAAGAAATCAAAATATACATCAAATTTGTCACACTTCTTACGAGCGTTTTCTAAAATGTTTCCTAGGATAACCCAAAAATTGAACTAAGACTGTTTGATAATTAATTTACAAAAAGGTGGCAGTGGACTGATCAATACGTGAGACTTATAAAATTCAAGATTTCGAATCCTGCTTCTTCAAGATAACGAAGCAAGTCTCTTAATTTAGTTTCTATATTTCATTTCTGAGATGAGTACTTGTCAATATTTTTGCATTGTTTCGAATTAGCGTTCGCATCTTGGTTAATATAGATACAACGTTTCGACCAAGTACCCCATAGTCATCACCAAATATCCATTGACCCTGCTTATTCAAGATAACGAAACAAGTCTCGTTTTAGTTTCTAAATTTCATTTCTGAGATGAGTACTTGTCAATTTTTTTGCATTATTTCGAACTAGTGCTCGCATCATAGTTGATATAGATACAACGTTTCAATCAAGTACCCCCTGGTCATTATCAGATGTCCATAGACCGTGCTTATTCAAGATAAAGAAACAAGTCTCTTCTAATTTAGTTTCTAAATTTCATTTCTGAGATGAGTACTTGTCAATATTCTTGTAATATTTCGAAATAGTGTTCGATTCTTGGTTGATGCAGGCACAACCTTTCGACCAAGTAACCCCTGGTCATCATCAGATATCCATTGACCCTGCTTAAACTCAAGATAACGAAACAAGTATTTTCTAATTTATTTCTAAATTTCATTTCTGAGATGAGTACTCGTCAACTTTTTTGCATTATTTCGAACTAGTATTCGCATCTTGGTTGATATAGACACAACGTTTCGACTAAGTACCCCCTGGTCATTATCAGATGTCCATTGACTTGTTGATATAGAATATCTGTTGGTCATTGTGATATTTTGTCCCTGTGATATCAATTATTGCTCATCCCTGCTGAATTGGTGCGTCAATACCAAATCCAAGGATTGAATTCGTGTCCACTCTTCCACATGGAAAATTGGCGCAAGCTGTGATTTCACTGTGCCCAGAAAATCGAAGGCTGTTAAATATCTATATTTGTATGAGTATTATTAGCAGAATCCTTTGCTTATAATCTGTAAGGCAGTGAAAACCTCCCAACTTAGAAGATTGACACTATACTCACTTCAAGTCCCGTTCATTTGAATAAGTAGCAGGTTTATAGTAAAATTAGCCCTTTTCAAGCATGAATCATTTGTCCTTTACTAAATAACGTTAATATTGGTTGAAATGAATAAAATCTTTTGAATATTGGCGGAAGTTTCCTTCCAAACTTTTGGCTTTTGCGTTGGGAAAAGTTAACATATTGATTATGTCATATTTTTTCCTTTACTTACATGGCCGGATGGCTGTGTAATATCAGTCCTTCTATATGGCAGTAAATGCTTGACAATTGTCTCACAGATGAAGAGAAGTCTTGATACAACAGATACAGAAGGATGCTGAGAATACCATGAACGGACCATGTAAGTAACGTGGAATTTTTAATGTAAATGGGAACAAAAGCGACACTTTAACTTAGAAAGACAGCTAAGGCTTCTTGAACACATAAACGAGAATTTGACACTCACAGGATATACGAAAAGCAAGAAGGATACATTGAATAACCTACTTAAGGAGCTTGTGGCAGAATCTGGACTGTAAAAGCGTCCTGGGTATGACGATAAACTACATCCGCGCCCTGGGTATGACGATAAACTACGTCAAACAACAAGGCTTCAGATAATGTTTTCGGAAAAATAATGTTGCCAGCTATATGATTTTGGAAAAAATAATGTTGCCAGCTTTGCGTTTTTTGAAACAATAATGTTATCAGCTATGCGTTTTTTGAAACAATAATGTTGCCAGCTATACGTTTTTTGGAAAAAATAATGTTGCCATATATACGTTTTGGGGAAAAAATAATGTTGCCATCTATACGCTTTTGAAAAAATAATGTTGCCAGCTATATGTTTAATAGTACTGTATATTTAATATATATATATATATATATATATATATATATATATATATATATATATATATAATTTAATTTGGCATTAAATGACCCACAGTGGTTGATATGCCATAAAACCCAACCAACCAACCAACCAACTTGGACTGTAAAAAGGGATACACATTTGATTAAAGCTGCAAAGGATAGGAAGCTGTGAAGAGTCATGATTGCCCAAGACCTAAAGGTACACATCACAGTTATACATGCTACCCACATGACGCCGAAGACTTAACGAATTTTCTAGACATCTGTTATGCATTTACTTTTTATGTTTTATAATGCGTAGCTGTGTATTATGTAGGCAACCGTTTATCTTGCAAGATAACAGCAGCGCGAGGTTTGGTCAAACATCATTTCTTTGGTGGTGAGACCGAACCGATTTCTCCGGGGCACACACCTGGGCAGGAGCATATGAAAATATATATACATGCCCCCACTCTCGGCCATACCGACAAGATCCAAACGAAATACAGGAATTACATTTTGAAACGGCTTGGCTGAAAGAGTTTGTCGGAAAGTTATCAATATTGACAGATAAAGCACCTTTAGAGCTTCACGCTGGATTTTCTATCTGGATTTATTTCCATAGATTTTTCCTATATGGATATGACTGCAAGACAGACGTGAGTTAAATTAGGGATTTTCCTTCCTCTAGATGGACTGCTTGCTTGTGTTGTCGAGTTCCATCTATACGATCAGCTGATTATGAGGCGCCAGTTGTCCGCCTTCGCCCATTCTCCAGTATGGTGCTGGGCTATTTGCGACACATGACACGGAAGTATTTTATAGACGCTGGGACCTTATTCCCAATATCATATCCGGCAATAACAACCTTTGGAACATATATAACGTACGTATATAAAGATTATATATATATATATTTCCTGTTTTAAAAGCTCACAAAAAATTAACATATATCTAAAGAATCAAGAAAGTCAATAACTCTTCGTGTAGCTGAGCACGCTATTTGCTTATGGTTACTTTGACGTGTTTGTAGCGTAACTGTGTGTGAGAAAACCGGAATTTATATGTGAATGGCGACACGTTAAATCTATTTGAGCTATGTATGCAAACGTAGAACAGTTTTGTACAGATATGTCTGGTTATGTCTGTGTATTTTTGTCAGGGGTTGGGTGGGGACTGAACAGATGCTGCAGCAAAGATGGCGCTGTCGTGGTAGCAAGCATAAACGATGTAAACAACACTGTATTTGTTTATTTTTTTTCTCTTTTATTGTTCGTTTGCTTGCAGTGTGAAACCCGTAGCCGTAACTGAAATAATCTGTTTACTAATTAAAACAAATTAATATATATCGATCGTCTCTAAACATCGAACTACATATATTTTCACCCCCACCTCTTCATATATTTTGTCATTTTTATTTTATTTTCTGTTTGTTTCATTTCGATTTCTATGTGTGTTCAATCCCGTTTACCGCTCAGATTTTACAAGTACATGAGCTCGTGAGCATTTAAAGCACCTCTAAGGAAACTATTAATTTTCAGAAGACAGAATGTGTGGTTGTCAGCAAGAGGAACTTGTAATATCAGTCCTCCTATATGGTAGTGAATGCTGGACAATGTCCTCACAGATGAAGAAGCGGTAATAGAAATGAGCCTTTACTGATGAGAATACCATGGACTGAACACGTGAACAACGAGAAAATCGAAACAAAAAGTACACTTATACTTAAAATAAAAAAAAGGTCGTTGAAATATAGAGGGCGGATAAAGAAGACGGAGAACTTGACCCTCGCATGACATATTGAAAACAAGAGTGACCGAGAAAATCAGGGAATAATCTACCTAACAAGTTCGTGTAAATATTTGGTAGAGCAGAGATTAGGAAAGACAGCAAAAAAGAGACTTTTACTAACAGCTTCAAATGACAAGAGGCTGTGCCGTGTTTTAATCGCCCACGTACTTGCAGAGTGCACTTGTAGTGCAGAGTATTCGGAAGGAGTTGGATGAGTCTAATGGTGATTACGAAAATACAGTAACTCGGAAACTCTGTTCGATTTGATAACAAACAAACTCCCGAATTTGTTGAGGAAGACCTCAGACTTTACACGGGGGCATTCATCAAGTGCCTTGAAGAGGTAGTACAGCTCTGGGTCAAGAAGGCGTCTGCTGGACGACCCTATACATGGCAAAAGGACTCTCCACCATACCACACAATCGGAAGAACCCAGAAATGTTTTTCAGACAATATCTGCAACCACATCAACCCTTAAATTTGGCCGCATAACTCCCCAGACTGCAAACACCCTCCCTTGATTATTATGCGTTTGGCGCAGTTGAGTGAGAGATCAACAAAACTCTTTGTAACACCAAATATGAACTAAAAGCAATGATTATGACAGAATTCAACAACTTAAAAAAGGAGACCGTCCAGAAGTCATCTGGACGCCTTAGTTGAAGCCAATGGCGATTTTATTGAATAAATTTACTCTTTCGTATTTCAAGATAATTATGTGTAATTTTGGTAAATATACCCGTTAAAATAAAATGTCACTGCTATTTTCATTTTTGCCTAATTTAGACGACAATTCATCCATTACACACTGGATATATATATATATATATATATATATATATATATATATATATATATATATATATATATATATATATATATATATATATACTGGATTCTCTCATCGTTTTTGGCGAATGAGAGTCAAGCAATTTAATTTTTAGAACCAGAAGCCAGACTACCTGCACAAATCATTGGATGATAGGGGTGAAGGAGTGTGCAGAACGAACCACACATTTTGGAAGAGCCGAATACAGAGATCTGGTGTAGAGTATGTCACAAGATCCCCAAATGTTTCTCCATTATATATAATGAATTTATTTTTAATTACATCAGATGTAGTGAATACTTCGTATTTAAATTAGACGTCATATTTCTGTTTAAATATTTAAAGGGGGATAGAAGTAATATATGCTGTTTAATGGTGATTCTATTTTAATTACGAAGCATCCACTCTAATAACGTTTGAATAATGAATATATATATATATATATATATATATATATATATATATATATATATATATATATGTGTGTGTGTGTGTGTGTGTGTGTGTGTGTGTGTGTTCATGTCTGTATCTGTGTGTTGTAACTAATTGGGTGTGTCGCCAAATTGAAATCACGAGTGTTGAATCTTCATTACTTAATATTTTATTCAGTTCAGGGTTTCGTCAGTTACTCTCAGCCAGTTTTTGGTGCTTGTCCCAATATGTGGACCTTACATTCTCCGCTGCGATGTCTGAGAGCAAGCTCTTTACTTTTTTTCTCTGCGTCTGCAAAACGGATTCCGACGTGAGATTACTTATTTCTCCACAGGAAAATCGAGAGTAATCCTAGGTCAAATCCCTGCTGGACCCAGCTAGTTTGATGGACTACAATATCTAACCTGGCTCAAACTATATATGTCTATCTGATCAAACCTCAGGAGGTGCTGGTTAGATTAATCACGATCTCGTTCTAACCAGTCTTTTAGTGTGTCAATCTTTGTCTTGTGTGAATATATGTTTGAAAACTTATGAAATAGTTGTGCCTAGTTATAGTACATATATATTTACGAGTCTGTCTACTGTAAATAGACCTCACAACACTACCAATGATCTGGCATGTTAGCTTGTTGACCATCACTCTATGGCAAGCATTCTATAAGATATCTTATTTTTACACTCAGCAGCATATCAATGCGGCTTGAATTAAATTGTTAATGGTACGCGAGATAAATTTAATAATTCTCGCTCAACAGTAAACGCCCTTTGTGTATGTCCATATGTTTAGAAAGGAACGCTTTTGGTTGGGTTAGCGGATTATAATATATCAACCCTTTTTGGTTTATTTAATGTAGAAATCTGTTGTTGTTTTTTTTATCCTTGAGCGTTTTGGTAAATATTATTTGATTTTTATCAACCCGATAGTATCGTCTGGGTTTTGTCGTATTTTTTTGGTTTGTTTTTTTTTTTGTTGTTGTTTTTTTTTATCCACGCGAATGTATCGTCGAAGGTTAAAAGTTTTTATCCGCGTGAGAATACTGTCGGAGGTTGTTCGACGTTTTTTTATTTATTCACGCAAATGTATCGTCGAAGGTTGGCATTTCTGTGTGTTTTTTTTTTATTGTTTTGTTTTGTTGTTGTTTTTTTTTATCCACAGGAATATATCGTCGTAGGTTGGGCTCTTATTTTTTTGTTTTTTTGTTGTTTTTTTTATCCACGCGAATGTATCATTGGAATTTTTCTTTCTTTCTTTCTTTATTTATTTATTTATTTATTTATTTATTTATTTCTCCACGATAAGAGAGTAGGGTCAAATGATTTATATTGAGAGTACCTCATTTTTTTTTATAACCACGTGAGATTATCGAATTTGCCAGGAAATTTAAATGTTCATATTTTTCCATCCTACCCAATGTTATTCGAAAGTTTCTCGTTTTTATTTCCCACCTTTTTCCAACCTGCCCGTTTATTCCTCTTTGTTTGATTATTCTAACCTCCCTTTTTTCCAATCCACTTTCCCTCCTTTATTGTTCTAAAAACAAATTCATATTGAGCGAATCTTTCAACCTCCCCTACAATTTCTGACTTAAGATTCGATATTTACCAATCTCATTTATTAAGCAGTAACGATCAACTACACAAATAATGGCTTCTTTCATTCGATTGTTTTAGATAGTTTCAGCATATTTTATCAAAGTTATTGTAAAACAAATTGCAGTCTGAAGTTATTGACCAAAACCAGAAAATCACTTTTTACTTCAATAACAAATTAATAAAATCATCAACACATAATAAAACGAATAAAAAACATGTATGATAAGTCTTTGAAGCATTTACATCTTAATAGTGATCATTCTTTACAATAAAAGCCAGAAATCCATTGATTTTGTTATCATTTTTTTTAGTTCAGCTGGTTCAATTTCCGTCATGGTGATTTAATGATCTGCTTAAGAGTATACTCCAATCATTAGTGAGTATCTATGTGGATGATACAGCAGTTTAGAAGTACAACTTCAAAAATTTGGAAGACCAGAACCTATCAGTTCATCTTTCTTCTGACCTTGTCCAGATGGCTCAATCAGGAAAGTATTAGCTTGCAAAAATTCAATTCAACCAAAATCAAAAAAATAACGTTTACCACCACCGAGAAGACCCCGAACTGTTACCTATCATAATGGATTGATGTTCTCTCACTGAGGCTCCTTGCCTTGAACTTCCATTGGAATTCAAGCTCTCCCCAAATCCCGTTTATCCTAGTTTTAGTACGACAGACTGGGTTTTTTAGCCTTGGCAGCCAACATGTATAGGAGAAGGAGCACTCTGAATTCAAAACTGTATGGAGCCGTGGCGAAGCACATATTATGCAGCTAAAGAAAGAGAACCCAGTTTGTCCTATCGAGTCTGTCCCTGCTAAAGATACTGTGCAAAAGATAAGTACATTGTACCGCCCCAGTAAGTGTCTGCCACCCCCTGCAATAAAAAAGGAATCGACCGTTGTAGAGATCACTGAGTCAATGCGAACGATCCTTTACTTAGCGGCATATATGCTTCGACACGGCTACATACAGTTTTGAATTCAAAGTGTTCCTTCTCCTAGACTGGTCGCCACCCAAGTCTATAGAACCCAGTCTGTCCTACTATTTACCCATAGCTGAGGAGAGAAATTTTGATCCGTACTCCGTAATGGATGTAACGAACTCGACTAGAATTCCGATTACTCTACTGTGTCTTCTAAGCAGTCTTTGTTTATGTGCCATATCTTTTCAGGGTGTCAGTGATCATGACGCTCTACAACTTCCTCCCTTTTGTAACTTTAAACAATACACCCTTCCCTTTTTTTCCTTTTCAATATCGATCCTGACACTCATTTCACAATCTCGTTAGTTACGTGATTTATTGTTTTCCTCTACCGTCTTGTATTTACCGCCCTGTGTGTGTTAACTTCTCCAAGCCCACTTTCTTTATTAGGTGTCCCTAAAATTACACCTGCTTCTTTGTGAGTGGTGTTTTAATAGTCATTTTTCTTTAAACTCCTGTCCTGTGTTTGATGATAAACTACAACCGGCATTAAGTCCTCTGATCGGAGATTTGTGAAACGTGGAACCACCTCTTTATTGGTGTTGTTCCCAGGTTCATCGTAACCCGAGGTGTAAGCAACTGTTACAATTCCAACTATGGCCTAATAGTGATCCCCTTCCAAAACCGTGATCAAAAGACTATGAGAGTATAAAATAAATTTGTATAGTAAAAATACCAGCATTAGTAAAACAAAAACAAAAAAAAATTACCAAGGCACAAGAAAATTTAAATTTCGTTTATTGACATGCCGATAAATAAACCAACCAACCAACCAACGAACCAACCTTAAAACTCATCGCTCGCATTTTCAAATCTGCGATAAAAGCTTGTCTGAAGTCATTCTACGGTAGGCACCCAGTGTGTAGAATTTTCTATTAGGTTGGTGCAAAAACAATATCGTTTTTTGAAGCTAAAATATACGTCAAAAAACGATATTATTTTTGCACCAACCTAATACATGATTTGAAGTAAGGTGATTGGTACCTTGTGTATCTAGGTGAGTGCGCAAATAAGTATGAATAAGAAGAGACGCTTCGAATACTAATAATTCACCTCCTGCTAACATTATTCGCTTTTCTTTCGTTAACGCTATTTATACGACTACAACAAAGATTATTGCTATGGTGACGTTCTAAGATATGCATTTCAACACGACTTGCTGCTTCCTCTCGAGTCCGATGATACATCTCCGCGGATAAGTAACGTCGCAGTATATAAAGGGCACCTGTGTTCATATACAAATATATTTAATCGGTGATGCGGGAGGAAAGAGTAATGGTGTACGAGTGGGAGCCTCAGAGGTTTTGGGGAGTGTCAAACAAAAAGCGAGAAATACAACATTCACAAAATGTGTTTCGTTTAGAGGTTAGATTCAAATGGAGAAACCTCGAGAAAAAATCTAATGAAATTAATGAAATGAAATTTAAAAAAAAAACTGGAAGCAGATGAAAAAAAAAAATGTAAGGAGCGAAACAATTTCGTATTAAGAAAAATCATTTAAAATCAAGGAATAATGTGTATGAATAAGCCTGATATGTGTGTGTTTATGTGCATGTAGAAATTTCTAATATAGATGTTTGAGAGATAAAACAATAAACTTCAAATGCCAAAACTCTTTGGTTTTCTACCCATGACCCTTTATTCAAGGGTCATGGGTAGACAACTAGGGGGTGCACTTCTTAAAATTTTGAAAATACGCCAGAACTTCCATTGTTTTGGTTTGGTTTGTCTTACGGCATATCAACCTGAATTGTTTTATGGCATATCAACTTCAAATGTTTTACTGCATATCACCCCCAATTGTCATATGGCGTATCAACCTCAGATGTTTGACGGAAGATCAACCTCAATTGTTTTACGGTATATCAACCTCAAATGTTTTACAGCATATCAATCTCAAAGTGTAGAAATACATTTTTATGGTGAAGGTACCAGCAACAAATTTGCATAGTAGAATAATTGCCTATACCTTTCTGCAAAAAAAATATTACCAGCAATAAAATTTTTGAAAAATGCATTACCAGCAATAAAACTTTGTAAGGAAAAAATATTACAGCAATACATTAAAAAAAAAAAGATAGTACCAGCAATAGATTTTTATTAAATAAATTACAAATGCTCCCATGACAATTAAATTTCAGCATTAAATGACCCATAAAAATTTGATATGCCATTAAACAAATAGAACAAAGATATTATTAAACGGGTTTGACGCCATGCATGGCAACCATATGAAAGTTTCGATCTGATGAGGTTATTTATGATCGTAATACGAGTTTTTAGGCTAATATTTGGTTTTGTAGTAATTTGCACTGTTGGCCGAATCTATCTCTAATGGATCCTATTCCATGTACAATTTCCACATCTCCGATTCTAAATTTATTTGAAGTTTTTCATTCCAACACAATTCTTTGAAATGAGAAAAACGCTCTGACTTTTATTTGATATTACTCTTTTTATTCGAGACACAACAGTAGGCATTATGGGATGTAAAGAGGATTTTCGCATTTTACTTCATTTTTAAATTTCTTTGCAGACCATTAGACCAAATTCATTTCATTATCGATTCTAGTACTTACAACTCAAGAAAGAACAGCCCTTTCAGAAATGATAGGGTCACTGAAATATGTAGAGTTGTTTCATCTTATAGGCAACTTTAAATAAGTTCAGGACCATTTATCCTTTCCCCATTTTTCCCAAACCCACAGAACTGTTTGTGGTTTGCAGACACAGATTTGAAACCGTAATTCTGAATGTTTAAGTATGCTCCCCGCCAGGTTCATACACGGATTTGGATTCAGAGTTGCCCTTCTATACTGGAGAATAGATGGATACGTACCTTTTCTAAGGGTATTTGTGTTGAAATTAAATGTCCCGATCTCAATCATAGTTCGAACTCGGTTTGCCAATTTCCTTTAACAATCACCTAACCAATACATCACCTTAAGAAAATATAGTTTACGCGATGATTCCTGTTATTCAAAGAACGAAAATACTTTCGATACAGCCTAATCGTCACTGAAATGATCACAAAAGACAGAGCTACATAAATAAAAGAATAACCTGATTACGAAGAAATGATTTATTTTACGTAACATACATATTATTATTCTTTGTCACTGCACTTAATCCAACCACTTTACGAATCGAATAAATCGAAAATTTCAGACCAAAATCCAGATAACTTTTTCATCGTTATATATATATATATATATATATATATATATATATATATATATATATATATATACTAAGATTTGGTGAATATAATTCTGGAGAAATACTCCAGGTAGAGAATTACACTTCCAATGGTTATGATGAATGAGTTGTAGGGCATGAACGAAAGACAAGGTGGAAAGTAGTTAAGATTATGGGAATAAATAAGGATTAACCCTTGATTTCAAGCGGTAGTGATCGGAGAAGTATCCACTCAGGAGTCTGTTCCACAAAGTAGCAGTTCTTGAGAAAAGGCATTCTGATTGGATCATCTTATGTTTCATCTTATGTTTGAAACGAACAAAAATTTTAATTCTAATTTTCAAGACAAAAAGAAATCCTTCTCCATTTAAAAAATTGGCACAATACAACCTTTTGTTTTTTAATCATTTCGCCCCAGGCAAACTGATAATGCTCCTAAGACACAAGGGGTTACTGGGAGTGAAAGAGAGAATAAGATTTTAGAATGAACCGGAAACCCAATCCTAAACAGGAAACAAGGGAAAAACACATCTACTCCTGGTCAAGAAGCCGGGGAGGAATCTGACTTAATTCTTTAACCCGCTCTTTTAAAACTTTTGTCGTCCTAAGGTAAGCTTAGTAAATATTACTGTTTTGAACAATCAAGGATGGTCTTCCCCTGTTTCATTACTCTCCTCTTTGAGAGAGTTATTTCTGTTTACTGGGACTATAAAAGGACACTATACGCGAACCTTCTATTCTCAGTTGATTAAAGCTTTCTTAAAGCCATATCTGCGTACTTTTGTAATTACAAACAATCGCTTACGTTAAGGTTCGTTTATTAATTATCTTTATCCTACCTAATTGCGAGTGGATATCGTCAAAAGTAATTCATTGTAAAGAATTGTTTCAGTCATGCACACGATTGTAAAGTTGTCTGTGTGTGTGCGTATGTGTGTGTGTGCGTATATATATATATGTGTGTGTGTGTGTGTGTAGATGTTCTATGAAGAAATCACAAGTAAACGTGGCCGATTGTTTGAGCCAACTTGCTTTTTAATGGCTGTTCCAATAACTTGAACCGACTTTAAATGTGAATTAAGTTTAAGCGTCTGATGATTTTTTTCCTTTTTCTTTCAGATTTGGTGGACAATTGGGCGATATTATTTTTCACACATAATTGCCATGACTTAAATAACATAATCCAATTGAGAAATCAATAAATTCTCACCAATATTACTGATTTATTTACTGATGACTTTGATCCGTCTTAATGAAACACCCTATACTTTTTATCACATATAAACTTCATTGGTCCGCTCATGGCAGTTGCAGTATAAACCGCAGGCGAACAATGTAGGCGTTGAATAAGCACAAATGTGCCTGAACAGGAGTTTTTAACAGAGACCAGACTAAACGCCCTCGGAGTTGAGAGTTTTCAGAAATGAGTAACCGGCCATAATGGGTGTGTATGTGTGTGTGGGATGGGGCAACAATTCTTGCGTGCACGTTTCATTAAATAAGATAGACAATGAATATCTCGTGACATTTTATTTTTCTTGTGTCCTTGCATTTTTTTTCTTTTTTGATGAATAAGGAATGAATGAAATACAGAAGTTACAAATCTTCGTTGGGCATATTTAACAAGCAAGCATATATATATATATATATATATATATATATATATATATATATATATATATATATATATATATATATATATGTATATATATATATATATAACATAATTATGACATATATAGCATATATATTTATAATTATTTATTCGAAAATTATAACATATATATATATAATATAATTGTAACATATATATATATATATATATATATATATATATATATATATATATGTGTGTGTGTGTGTGTGTGTGTGTGTGTGTGTATGCAATTATTTATTCGATAATTATAACATAAATATGTTGGGTTTATGTTATAATTTTTAAATAAATAATTATATTTGCTCTACTCTCTATTAAGTACCCTTAGTATTTATTGGTTATTGGAATTTATTCCGTATAACCAATCCTATACTTATATATATATATATATATATATATAATAGCTGTCCACTCGTATTCCAAGAAGGATAACCGTCTACTAGGGTGGCAAGCCAATCCCTACTGCAGACGCTCGCTCAAGCACATTTGCATTTTCTCAACACCCACAGGGCTTGTAGTTTATAATGCAACTACGCTGAGCAGACCTTAGTTACAGTTTCTGGGAGAGGGTGTATAGCGTGATCAACAATCTGAACAAGGCCAGTATGCCCAGGTCAACTCCAAGTTGTAAATTTGTGGCTTTGTGCACAGCTATCGGCGGCCCTCAAGTATTCCGTCTACCGAATTTCACTCACAAGGCCCGTTGTATGGTTTTCAGGCACTTTCCAAAAGTCTTGCAACCTCTCTCTCTCTCTCTCTCTCTCTCTCTCTCTCTATATATATATATATATATATATATATATATATATATATATATGGTGCAATGGATAAATTGTCACCATTTTATATTTTTAATTTTTCGTTGTGTTTTATTTTTACTTTGTTGACTGCACAGTATAGTAGTGTCAGTTGGGCACCTTCTGTGAGAAAAAGTGCACCATGATGCAGTTCACTCCGCCAGAAATTTGGAAACGGGATGCTGTATTGCTTGGCATTCGCACCGGAAGCTCTAATACGAACATTTCAGAGTATTGGGTGTCAAGCTGAGGACAGTGCTGAGGATTCGGAAAGATGAGTCCAATGGTGATTACCAAAGTACAGCAGCTCGGAAAACTCACATCGATCGTTCTGATGAGAAAAAGAAACAAAATTTGTTGGTGATGGCATCAGACTCAACTCGGAAGCCATTATCAAGTGTAATGAGCAGGCAGTATTGCACTGGATGGCTGCTGAATGACTCTATATCTGGCAACAGGGCTCTGCGCCGAGTCATACAAATAGGAGAACCTTCCATGTCTGTCAGACAATTTCTGCGACCACATCACCTTTTACATGTCGCCACATACATAAAAATGTATAAAAATGTGGTTATGTGTAAACTCTCTAGACGGCGACCCCTTTCACTATTATGTTTTGGAAGCAGTTAAGTGGGAGACCATCAAAACTCCTTGTAAAACAAAAGATAAACTGAAGGCAAAGATCTTGGCAGCATAAATTTACTCTTTAGTATTTCAAGATATTTTTGTGCAATTGTGATAAATATATCTGATAAAATGATATGTCAGTGTTATTTTCATTTTTGCGTAATTTTGACAAGAATTTATCGCACCCTATCCTTCTCTCTCTCTCTCTCTCTCTCTCTCTCTCTCTCTCTCTGTATATATATATATATATATATATATATATATATATATATATATATTTTATACATTATTTTAATAGATATAATTTATTGAAGTAAATGCTCTGTTTTGGGGAGTTTTTTTTTTGTTTTTTTTTTAATAAATGTATTAATTACATTTACCGGCCTTAATGTTTGAGAAATTTCGTAGAAAATATGTACTTCTCCGTTAGCACATCAATGGAAATTATGGATTAACAAGAATGTTAAATGCTATACAGGCTACTATTAACAATAGAGGCATAGCAAAGGTAGGAAAAATAATATAGTAAAAATATTAATAAAAATAAATAATATCAAGAGTAGCACAAGTGGTTCCCAGGTTCGGCTAGGCTATATTAATCTGGGTCAACGTGTTTGAGTACAAATTTCGTTATATATATATATATATATATATATATATATATATATATATATATTTGTGTGTGTGTATGTGTGTGTATGTGTGTGTGTGTGTGCGTCTGTCTGTGTCTGTGTGCATACACGAATACATACATACATAGCCGAATAAATTCATTAATAGTTGGAAGAAAAGTACTAAAATCAATCCTCCCAATATAGCCACAAAAAAAAAGGATACAAAGAAAGACAAGAAACACCAACAAAGATAACTATCCACAATACCCAATATCAATAGAATTCAAAAACCCCAATTGGGAAACTAAACCAAGAGATTCAGAAACAATAAAATCAAGCAGAAATGCCTCCTGAGAAACTGATATATAACAAAAACAAACACGCGATTTTCACACGATCAAAGAAAAAAACACCTCAAGGTATTTTGCATATATATATATATATATATATATATATATATATATATATATATATATGATAAGATAAGATAATCCGAAGAAGCCAGGCAAACCTACGTAGGTTTCACCTAAACGGATCTTCTGGGTACCGATTTGTTCTACTGCAAGTTGAGCTATCCGATGTTTTTCCAAACGTGTACCACCATATATATATATATATATATATATATATATATATATATATATATATATATATATATATATTCGATTAAAGGTGCAGTTTAATTTATAATTACATGAATCATTCATACAAAAAACAAATATAGAGGTTAATATTTTAAATGGCGAGAATACATCTTCGCAGACAATTTCAATAAGATACACTAACCCCGAACCTGTATATGAATGATATGATCCCTGTTTATAATTTCCAGTTGCATAAGGTCTTTTTTTTAGTTTTCGTCTGTTCCTACAGACATCCTCAGGTATGGAAATAGATTTGTTCTTGTTTTTTACTTCTCGGTAATAAGAGGACAACGAAAATATAGATGTAATCCGAAAAAATGCTATGAGAAATGTGTTATTGTTTTGGAACGCTGAGTTTGAATTTTAAATGTTAAGGTTGTGCGTTTTTGTACAAATATATTAATAAGAGAATTCTTTTGTACTGGTAGGTTTTTCGTCAATGTGGCATGAACTATATTGTTCAATAATTACAGGAATGTCACACTTATTATCCAAAAGTTGCACATTGGATCAGTTATTTTAATTTCGATTATAGGTGCAGTTTAATTTATAATTACATGAATCATTCATACAAAAAACAAATATAGATTTACTTGTTTTTTGTATGAATGATTCCATATATATATATATATATATATAATATATATATATATATATATATATATATATATATATATATTACTTTAACCCAGACTTGTGCAGCCTTTTTCTACCCATCACAATTCGCACCGCACTACCAAAAGGATTCAATGTAATTTTTCGCAGTAGGTACCTCAGCTATTTTCACTGCGTAAACATAGAAATAGTAGGAAAGATTTGTTTAAACGTAAACTTAGAAATAGTAGGAAAGATTTGTTTTTTAGAAACTTCTCTTATAATTTGAAGTCTTGCTATAATATTATCATTGATGATAGCGTCATTAATACGTGTCGCTGCGTGTTATTCATTTGTAATTTATACATTTTAAAATGAAAGCATTTATTCTCCAGAGAAAAAATTCTTATACACGTTTCCTGTTTCATAAGCAAAAGATATTTTCACGTATAATCATCCTTAGCGAAAAACGCCAATGGCTGAAAATGCTGACAACGTTTTTTTTACCCAACATTTTGCAAACATTTATTTTTTATATATGTGTTTATGTGATAGAGAACGAGAGTCAACAAGTGAGAACCAAACAAAATAACGTTTTAAGAAACGATATTTTCCTTATGAAACTGTCGGAGTTAGCTTCTCTTTAATTCCCTAATTGTTCACTAGGGGGCGCTCTCCTTACACTATAAATACTGGGCGACTTCTTGCCTCGTTCTCTTTTTCACTTTGCATTTAAGCGGACACATTTCAAAATGTAATCTCTCGTAGAAATTCGTGTTTCGTTCACTTGTGGGAAAACGCCATGTAACACACACACACACACACACACACACACTTGTAAATTTGTAGTTTACTATATATATTTGCTGACATATATCGGTCTTGTTTGTTTTCTTTACATGTTCTGTTGGACTCAACTTGAGTCCGACATTGTTCTTGTAGTTGGACCTTCTTCCAGCAGGAATAAACAGCACGTGTTTCTAATACAACAACACGTAAACCGACACGGTCCCCTTCAAAACTAAGTGTGTAATTCACAAAGACCAAAAGAGCCGCATATGACTCGCTGCCGTTTGCCTATGATTGATTTAAACACTGTATTTAATAGATGCCTATATTTGGGGAAACGTCCCGTTTATTTTTTAAACAGGAAATTTATTTTCTTCTACCACCCTGAATATTCGAGAAATCTTGTTAAAGAAAGGAAACAATGTTTAAAATGATAGAAATACGTCGGATTAATAAAAAAAAAACAAAAAAAAAACATAGCTTCTTTAGAAATTGTTTTGTTTACATTCAGGATACGAAACTGATCGGTTATAAACTTTCGAGAATCTAAACGAGAGGGATGTGCTTAAAAAACAGTATACAACCTTGATTAGTCGATGTCGATTTTCGTGGACGAGTCGGTTAAAGCGGGGGCGCAGTTTCATTTAGTCATTTTTCTCGAATATCCAGGTAGACGAGAATAAATATACCGCTTAAAAATAAACAAAGCATCTACCCAAATATGCTGTCCACTATAAAGAATGCTGAAAGTCATAAAAATATGCTGGGTTAAAAAATAATAATCCATACTTGCATTGAAATTACTTTGTTTACGTTCCGGATACGAAACTATGCAGTTGCGAAAATTCGGGAATCTAAACAAGAGAGATGGAATTAAAGGCGTTAAAATCGGCGGTGTTGTTTGTGGCTGAGTCGATTAAATCTCGTCGAATCTAATAACAGTTTCTCTTGCAAATGGGAAAGCACGTTCGAATCCCGCCGGATTTATTTCTTTGGTAATATTTCTCAATTATTCAGGCCGGTAGACGAAAATAAATATACTATTTATTTGATATATATATATTCGAGTAATATTACTAAAGAAATCTGCGCCCCACCTTTGTAGGAGAAACCGTTCTTTTAAAAAAAAAACAGCGGCTCCTATTGCTATTAATGCATTACTCTTCAAGTACAAATTGAGTTCTCCGGGCCACTGGCGTATTTTGCATAGAAAAACGTTTCCTCTCGCCCGACGATCTCTTACTGATGTCAGATCGGTCCGGTTTCGATCACGGTTTGAAGTAATCGGACGTCTAGAACACCAGTGATACAGCGAAACTGTCTTAGATGACTATATATATATATATATATATATATATATATATATATATATATATATATATATATATAGATAGATAGATAGATAGATAGATAGATAGATAGATAGATAGATGTTTTTCAAGTGATAGATATATCTATGATTCAAATTCTGCCATTTCCTTTCTGTTTGCGTGCGAGAGAGGAAGTGTTAATGAAAGCCTTGTTCGACAGAATCTAATACAGCTGTAATCATCGTCGCTAAGTAATTTAATTTAGCTCGAAATGACCTCGGCGCCATTTGAAAAAGAATTATTGATAAATGGTGGCTATAATATAACACAGAGTATGGTGTTTACAACCATACCTTAAAGATTTAACTTTCAAAAGACGCACACGTGCACACATACATTTTTTTTACTTGTTTTCATATTCTATTTTGTAGCTTTTTACCATATTTATACAGATTTTACATTATACGACTGTTAAATAAACAGTTTTCTATTAGGTGTCATCATGACACCCCACAATTTACTCTTGTTTGTAACGCTAAACTATATCTGTCTCCTTACTATCCTTTTCTATATTTTGTCATCCATCTACAAAAGATCTTAAAGTGGGTTATTGGCTGTTTACCTACGCGCTCTTGCCTTTAATATCTTGTGAGTGTCAAATTTCCCAAGCCCTCTTTCTTCGTGTATCTGATTTTAAGTATTAGTGTGTGTTTCCCAGCATCTGTCTTCAGAACCATATTTCTGTCACCTCGAGTCTGTTCTTCGCCTGTGATGAAACTGTTCAGAATACGCTGCCTTATAAGAGGAAAGATATCACATAGCAGTTAACCAACCTTTTCTTTATTTCCAACGAAATTTTCCTGTTTCTTTATAATTTCTTTAGCTTTTGAAAAAAAATAATTGCTATTCCTATGAGACTTCGGATTTCTGTGTCACAATTTTCGTTTTCTGTTACAGCATTTCCCAGAGAGTTTTACTTCTCTATGTGCTTATTTATAATGAATCCAGCTGATCGTCCCCATCGTTTGTCGTTTCTCCTGCAAACAACCATTCATTATGTCTTTTTATAGTAGATAGTCTTTTCTTCCTGTCTTCCTTTTCTACTTTATTTCGGGGTTCCTGTGTATCAAAAATGAACAAACCGTAGCTTCTGAGATTTGGTGAGAGAGAGCTGTTCAAATCTCATCAAAGGCTACTTCTTTATTTCGAATCTCTGCTGCTATAGAAAACACAAATAACGTTTACCGAAAAACGATTTCATATAAATCATCTTAAATTGTTCAAATCTCTTAGGGCGGACATTTAAGCATTTTGTTTCTTTTTCATCATTTGGTTTTCTTTTTGCGCAATTTTGATGGCAAAGAATTAAAAAAAAAAAAAAGCAATTGAAAAGACGTCACCATAGATTGACTGATTTGTTTTTTTACGGTTTATCAACATTTGCAGGTTAATTAAAGACTGAAAATATTTTTGGATTGTAAAAATGTTTTGGAGATAATAATAACAATTTTTACTAATACATGTCTCACTACGTAACCTTCTATATAATCTAACGCACACACACACACACACACACACACACACATATATATATATATATATATATATATATATATATAAATGAATTAAATCCGACAAATATTTAGTATATTTTTTGTTTATACATTACCTTAATAGATACAAATTATGTAAGTAAATGCTCTGTTTTTAGATAAACAGTATTAATTACATTTACTGGCCTGAATGTTCAAGAAATATGCGTTCTCCAACAGGAATCGAACCTGTGTGATATACGTAATCGTCAATTGAGCTGACATGCTATACCACTCACGTATCCGCTTAGCAAATTCCAAATTACAGTTTATAAACAACAAACGCATATTTACTTAAATAATTTGTATCTATTAAACTAACTTATAAACAAAATTATATATTAAATACACACACACACACACACACACACACATATATATATATATATATATATATATATAAATATATATATAAACTGTGGCTCTTGAGGTTCATAGTTATATTTTCTCTACTTAATTTAATATATTTGCTCTACTTTGCTTAGTTATTTTTGTTATACTCGTGTTGGAGGTTTTTTTTCTTGGGACTCTGAGCTTGAATTCTGGACGATTATTTTCGCCTGAATTATATGTTCTTAGTTCTTTATTTTTATTCCTTATTTTTCCTTCAGTATTGGTTTATTCATTTGCAAGCTAAAACACCTAAGATTTTTCCGAACTTATATTTATAATATTATATATATATATATATATATATATATATATATATATATATATATATAGAGAGAGAGAGAGAGAGAGAGAGAGAGAGAGAGAGATATAGATAGATAGATAGATATAGTTTATGCAAACTTAGGTAATCCGTATGGGTAGACCCGAGGAGGATGATATCCGGAGAGCTCAATGTAAAATTCAGAGCAGCAGATATGTTTGAATTAACGTGGTCTGTTTTTATTCAAACATATATATATATATATATATATATATATATATGTATATATATATATATATATATATATATATATATATATATATATACATACATACATACATACATACATACATATATATATATATATATATATATGAGAGATATATAACGATTTTTCAAAAAAAATTTAAATCAATAAATTTAAGCAAAATTATATATATATGTTCTGTTTATAATAAAGAGCATTAACAACATAGAAAGTGTAGGTCCTTTGACAGGAATCGAACTTGTATCGTAAACGAAAGCGTCGTATAGCCTGACGTGCTGTATTAATTAGCTACAGAGGAAGCGTCTGGTTAGCAAGATCAAATTTCTGTTTTTAAACTACAAATTTCCCATGATTTCTCTCGAACGTTCTTATCTCCTCGAAGCGTATCTTAACGTAAAGAAATGCCATCATATATTAGGAAATAGACTAAGTCTGACAATTATTTTAATAATTTTAATATTTTAGCCACAAACTAAACATTCTGCTTTAATGGAGAAAAAAAACCCTAGCTTACTGCCTGAAAATACTGAAGGTGGCGAAACCTCTATAGCCGAACGGTTACTTTTTCTACGAGATTTTATGTCTCAAATTGTTCTGTATTTTCCGCATTGGAAATTGCATTGGGCACTATTTAAGCCACGAAACATTTATGACTACAAATGTATTCATGTATATATTTGTCTATCTGCGAATATCTAGAGTAATGGGAAGAAAAAATAAAGCGAAAGACGAAGACCAAAATGAATGAAGGAAGGAAGGAATGAAGGAATGCGTGGAAGAAAGAAGGAAATTGACCTGATTTGTGGCTATTGAAGTTACGTAATTCTTACACGTGTCAGAAGTCAATGTTCAATCCCAGGTAAAAAGCCGGGATTAAAAATAAGAAGGCTGTCAAATTCTGGCATGTTTTCCTCATGTCCATTCTTGAAATGTTAGCTTCATACACTTTTTTTTTCCATGTTCCGCTTAGCCACACCACCGTTGGGTATTTACGCGGTAGCAACTTTAGTAAACAATGAATAAAGAGGCGAACGAAGATTGCAAGGAGAAAAAGCGGATATCGGAAAAGAAATATTGTGGATTTATTTCAAATCAGAGAACCACAAATGTGTAATTAGAAAAATATTTGAAGAGAGAAAAAGATCAGAAAAAAGAAAAAGAAGAAAGAAATCTAAAAAGGAGAGAAAGGAAAAGAAAGAAAAAGACAAAAAAAAGAAAGAAAAAGCAGAAAAGAAATAAGAAAAAAAAACTAAGCAATGAAAAAAGAAAAAGAGAAGAAGGAAATGAGAGAAAAAAAGAAAAACAAAATAGAAAACAGAAATTAGAATAAAAAAGAAAGAAAACAGAAAGAAAGAGAAGAAAACTGCAAATACGAAAAGAAGATTAAATGAAAATCTGTACAAATAATAATAATAAAGCAGAAAAAAGAGAAAAAGTATAAAAAGTATTTTTTCATTCTTTTTTATATTTTATTTTTTTATATTTTCTTTTCTATTTTTATGTTTCTCTTTTTTTTTTCATTTTTCTTTTTTTTTCATTTTTCTTTTTTTTTCTCTGTTTTCTTTTCTGTATCTTCTTTTTATTGTATATTTTTGTATTTTATTTTCTTTTAGAAAATCCGTTGAGGGCGTATAAAGAAAAATGTTTGCCTGATGAGAAAGAGAGAAAGCGATAAGCTGCTGCAAAAGCAGCAGCGGTTACAAAGTGCAACTTTGACTTGAAGAAGGTGCGCCACAGGTTCCACACCCACACGCCCACCTACGCATTTCAGACTGCAGTTAATGGGTAACCATTTCAACAAAATCTATGACAACGATCGTGGCTGTAAAGTACAAAATCCAACTGCAGACAAGAATGTCTGTAAGAGAAGAACGAATTTTCGAGACTGCTAACTTGCTGGTTGGAAATACAAGATAATACACAGAGGAAAGCAATGAATGACGTAGTGTGAAAGGAATATTCCAGCCTATTTATTCACTTTATGCATAGATGTTATTACTTTCCTTCCTCTTGAGCCAGTATTTAGCAATTCACAAGATATTCTGTGACTGGTTCTTTGTACAGTAATACCTCATTTAACATTTGGAATACATTTGTTTCGCGAACGAAAAACGTAAAACAAAACATCGCTATGTGGGCTCATTATAGAATAAATAGACATGAGCTTCATATGCTATTTTTAACAGTGATGGGAATACAAATAAATGTGATAGGCATCGACGAACGACTGAGCGATCAAGAGCCTCCCAGATCACTCGACGCGTCCAAGAAAACAATTCTATTAGAAATATTTGAAAACAGGAATTGTAGTACGATTGTTTCCGTGTCGTCAGAAATGAGAGCAACTGTGTTAGAAAGGCCGTTTTTTTTTTTTTTGTTTTTTTTTTTTAATTATTTGGTCTTGTGTCATCGTGCTAGGAAAAAAAACATCGACGGATCATGACCAGTTCTCGCTAGTCAGTTTCTCCTCACAAGGCTTGGTAAGGTTTCAAGGAACTTTTCAAATATCACGCAAACACACACACACACACACATATATATATATATATATATATATATATATATATGTATATGTATATGTATATGTATATATATATAAAATTCTGTTTCAAGATTAGCATGCTGCTCCGAATAGCAAAGTATATCAAAATATAAGAATATATATAGAGAATTACATGTTATAACTTACGAAGCATGTGAAATGAACATTAATCATGTGATGTCGATGTCTGGTTTTAATGAAGTTGTCCTTTTCCTTAATTGTATTATGCAGTTATCAATGATACAAGCACCATTTTAATCTTGACATTTGTAAATAAAAACGAAGTCTAGATAACTCTTCAAGAAGTTAGGAATCGATTTGACTTTGTATTTATATTAGGATCAGGACTCTACTTCTAAAATAATTTCTAGACAATCAATATTTCCTATTCTAACAAATGCTGTTAATATTAGGTTGGTGCAAAAATATTGTCGTTTTCTCACATATGTTACTATGTGAGAAAACGACATTATTTTTGCACCAGCCTAATATATAATAATATTAGCCGTTTCCTTATATTGAAACATTCGGCATTCATTGACCGAACAGCCAGTGCAGTTTCCAAATTAAATTTATAAAAAAAAATATCTATTAAAACGAACAATATAGCTTCCGTTTCGCCAGGTCTATCGCTGATGTGGCAACAGCCATTACTGAAGCTCTGGATAAAAACGACGAAGCTTCAGCTATGGCTCTAGATATCTCAAAGGCGTTCAACAAAGTTTGATATACTGACCTTCTACACAAGCTCCAGGGTGTGGTGTCACTGGACGAATATTAGATTTAATCCAATCGTTCCTATCAAATCGTGAAATAAAGAGCGTTTTGAACGGGCTCGCTTTCAGATTCTTTCAAACGCACGCGGGTGTCACCCAAGACTCTATCCTGGGTCGTACAATTTTTTTTGGAGGGAGGTCTTAATCAATGATCTTCCTCGTGTCATCAATTCCAAATCAGGTATTTATGCAGATGACACTAACATTTACTCCTGTCTTAACATAAAATCCGTCACATCTGACAAATTAAACCTGACAGCTGCTCTTTAAGCACCAAAGAGAAACTTTTCTGTCTGCCATCAGCATAGCTGACGCTTTCTTGACGTCACGTTTCTACTAACTTGGAGTCGAACGACTACATCGAATTAATAACTGCAAAGAGAGTTGGGAAAATTTTTCTGATAAGTATCCATCTTGCACATTTACAAATCTACCATTCGTCCGGGCATAGAATACTGCTGCCATATCTGGTCTGGTGCGCCTGCTGTTCATATCGACATTCTTGACAACATCCAAAGAAGGGACTATAATTATAATTGACCCTGACCTGACATCTCGACTTCAGTCACTTTCTCAGTCACTTTCTCAACGACGTTAAGGGGCTTCCCTGTCTTTTCTAAAATTATTTACATGGCAACTGTTCTGACAAGCATTTCAACCTGGTGACACGACTACAAGAATTTAAGCGTGCTATTAGTTTTACATCTTCATTAAATAATTTCACTGTTGAAATAGCTAAACACAAATACCATTTTTACTCCAACGATTTATTTTCTTGCTCTTCCCAGCTGTGGAACTCCATTCCGTTTACTTGTTTCCTTAATAACTACAATCGTCTACTTCTGTCTTCTTGAATACCGTACATCTTTTGTGCCTTCCTTAATCCTCCCTTTTTTGAGTCCTCAAATTCACTTTCATTCACTGTAACTCTCTTCATACGAGTGTCATTACTGTCTTGCTTAGGGTGAAATGATATAAAAAACGGGAAAATAGTTTTCTGAAATGTAGAAGCAAAAAGAATTACTAAACTACACAAAATTTTTAAGAAAAATCTTTTTACGAGCGGACCAGTCTTCTTAAGTAGTGTCGATAACTCCTGTTAGTCACATCCAATTTGTTATTTTGTACTACTGTAATAATTAAATTGACTAGTTATTCGAATAAAGCTACCTTAACGTTAAGTAACTGTTATGATCCTGTTCCTTGTACCACGGTGATAGTCCAAGGTAGAACCAATAAAGAACTCGTACACAGGTATGGAATAATGCAGATATATTACAAACAGGAATATATACAGAGATGTAGAAGTGTTAGTATGAACAATCAGATTTAGTAGAGAGAACAATGTAGTCTCGACCAGTATAACTATTCCAATGTCTTGCAGTAATTGTCTGAACGCGACTCTGTTTCGGACTGCCTCTGACTCGACTCTTGACTCGACTTGAACTACTGACTATATTTAGTCACCGCCCCCCACGTGGGCATCATGTGGCACAAGGCATGTTTAACGTGGGATCTCCGAGCCCGTGGGATCTCCGAGCCCGTGGGATCTTCGAGCCCGTGGGATCTCCGAGCCCGTGGGATCTCCGAGCCAAAAATATACCCATTCAACCCGTATAAACGGTTTCAGGGTCGGTTTACCTCCCCGAAAGAGAATCCGCCCTTCGGCGTAGCCTCCTTCGGGTTCCCCTATGCCCGAAGGCTGAGAGTTCAACCGAACAGCCGGCTGAGAGGTGAACGAATGACTATATTTAGTCACCTCCTCACGTAGGCATCATGTGACACAAGGCCGGTTTAACGTGGGATTCCCGAGCCTGTGGGCTCGGCCCAAAAATATGCCCATTGAACCCGTATAAACGGGTTCAGGGCCGGTTTACCTCCCCAAAAGAGACACCGCGCCTAGGCGTAGCCTCCTTCGGGTACCTCTCCGCCCAAAGGCAGAGAGTTCAACCGAACAGTCGGTCAGGACTTGAGCGACTGACGATATTCAGTCACACTAACCCACTGGGGCATCATGCCGATTTAACGTTGGCTCGCCGAGCCCGTGGGCTCTGCCAAAAATACGCCCATTGAACCCGTATAAACTGGTTCAGGGTCGGTTTACCTCCCCGAAAAAGAATCCGCAATTAGGCCTAGCCTCCTCCGTGTTTCTCCCCGCCGAAGGCAGAGAGTTGAACCGAACAGTCGGTCAGGACTTGAGCGACTGACGATATTCAGTCACCCTTCGACGTAGCCACCTTCCGGTTCCTCCCCGCCCGAAGGCAGAGAGTTTAACCGAACAGCCGGTCGAGAGGTGAACGACTGACTATATTTAGTCACCCTCCCCCCCCCCAACGTGGGAATCATGTGACACAAGGCCGGTTTAACTTTGGCTTGCCCATTGAACCCGTATAAACGGGTTCACGGTCGGTTTACCTCCCCGAAAAAAATCCGCGCTTCGGCGTAGCCTCCTTCGGGTTCCTCCACGCCCGAATACAGAGAGTTCAACTGAACAGCCGTTCGAGAGGTGAACGACTGACGATATTCAGTCACCCCCCCCCACTGGGGCGTCATGTGGCATAAGGCCGTTTTTAATGTGGGATCTTCGAGCTAGTGAGCTCGGCCCAAAAATATGCACATTGAACACGTATGAACGGGTTCAGGGCCAGTTTACCTCCCCGAAAGAGAATCCGCCCTTCGGCGTAGCTTCGTTCGGGTTCCTCCCCGCCCGAAGGCAGAGCGTTCAACCGAACAGTCGGTCAGGACTTGAGCGGCAGACGATAGTCAGTCACCCCCCCCACTGGGGCGTCATGTGGCACAAGGCCGTTTTTAATGTGGGATCTCCGAGCCCGTGGGCTCGGCCCAAAAATAAGCCCATTGAACCCGTATAAACGGGTTCAGGGCCGGTTTACCTCCCCGAAATAGAATCTGTAGTTCGGCGTAGCCTCCTTCCGGTTCCTCCCCGCCAGAAAGCAGAGAGTTTATCCGAACAGTCGCTCAGGACTTGAGCGACTGACGATATTCAGTCACCCCCCCCCACAAGGGCGTCATGTGGTACAAGGCTTTTTTAACGTGGGCATTCCAAGCCCTTGGGCTCGGACAAAAAATAGCCTATTGAACCCGCATAAACGGGTTCAGGGCCGGTCTACCTCCCCGAAGGAGACTCCGCCCTTCGGCGTAGCCTTCTTCGGGTTCCTCCCGTCCGTAGGATGAAAGTACAACCGAACAGTTGTTCAAGTCAAAACTTGAACGACTGACGATATTCAGTCACCCCCCACGAGGGTATGTGGCACAAGGCCTTTTTAACGTGGGCATTCCGAGCCCGTGGGCTCGGGTAAAAATATGCCCATTGAACCCGTATGTAACGGGTTCAGGGCCGGTCTACCTCCCCGAAGGATAAGAGTACAACCGAACAGTTGCTCAAGTCAAAACTTGAACTACTGACCTCTTTGCCTACTCCTGAGGTGCAGTATTTATTAAGTATGGAATAGTCCATTATTATTATTATGGGTAAGATCCCATAACAGTAACCATCTTAGCATTTCGAGCACTGCTTAGAAATAAAGGACTTAGGCAATTTTAATATTTGATTAGTCTTAATAGGATAGTTTAATAATCGAATGAATCATATAAATTGTAACATGTTGTATATGAAATAAATAGTTACTAAAATGTTAAAATGTATCAAACAATTTCGGTAATGCCATTTTACCGTAGACGTAAATTTCCCAAAGAGACGACTGCGTTGCACAGAGGAAGAAAAGAAAGTGAAAGTACCGCATTACCAGGTATCCTTACTAATTATACTTTGAATCTTGTGAGAGGTGTTAAACTTAGCAAAAAGAGGAATTAGAAAAACTGGAAGGAAAAATATTTTTTGTTAATATTCCAAAGTACATTGAAAATCTTAGCTTTTCCCCCGGCACGAACTCTAATCCTTCGTAACAGCGGGAAATAAACGACGGTCTCCAGAGGAAGCCAAGGTTATTTAGCACCTAAGGTCAGTCCCCTAATGTGCGCTGCCTCGCTCTGCGTAATAGATGTTAAGGTAATTACACAACACTACAGGACATTATTAAGATAATTATGTGGGTTGGTGCAAAAATAATGTCGTTTTCTCACATATGTTACTATGTGAGAAAACGACATTATTTTTGCACCAACCTAATATAATATTCCACATGGCACGCACGAAGCCTAATAATGACGTTTACGCTCTAGCTGATTGTACAAAAGGAACAGCTCCAGCATGTAAACCAAAATGAAACAAGTACAACAATGTAAATATCTGGGAAGTGTTTTAACAGAGGCCGGAAAATTTGACACTAAAATCCGAAGGTGCATTGGGATAACTAAACACGCCTTCAAAAAGCTAAGCAAAGTATTAAGGAACATGAAAATTTTGTTACAAACAAATAAAAAGCTACTGAACTGTTACGTGATATCAATCCTCCTATTAGGTTGGTGCAAAAATAATGACGTAATATTGTCGTTTTTTGACGAATTTTTTAAGTCAAAAAACGACATTATTACGTCATTATTTTTGCACCAACCTAATATATAGCAGTGAATGCTGGACAGTCTCCTCCCAGATGAAGTATAGACTTGGAACAACATAAATCTGGTTCTACAAAAGGATGATAAGAATTCCATGTACTGAACATGAGAGCAACAACGAAGTTTTAGAGAAAATGGAAAAAAAGGATACCTGTTTAATATCAGAAAAAATTCTAGGACACAAAATGAGGAAAGAGGGTTTGGAAAATTTGATACTCAAAGGACAGACTGACGGTAAGATGAACAAGGTAAAACAACGCATAGGTAACATGTGCAGATGGGTGGCAGAAGAGGGTGTAGGGGAGAAAAAAAGATACAAATTATTGAGAGCTACAAAGGACAGGAAATTGTGCAGGTCCAGGACCGCTAACTTCCTGAAGTGCCACAACACATGAAGAAGTTGATTGCACGGTTTGCTTCTGAGCGCTTATGCAAAAATGGACAATTTGCAAGCTTAACCTAGTCCGACAAAAAGACAATAGCAGAAATGGGCATTATGATGTTCCAAATGTAAAAAAAAATCACCGTATAAAATATTATTTTAATTTTATCTCTGCTCGAACGGAGCAAAAATCTAATTCACTAATCAGCGGGCCAGATATTAGTTAAATTGACTTTCATCTTATACAGGTGGGGGCAACTCTTCTCATTAATCTCTGCATTGTTTCTTTCCAGGTAAACTGACATCTGATTGATGTTGCTGACTACGCGACGCAATGGAATCACAAGCAGCAATCAACACGTCGATAAGTTTCTTGAACTTCTGTAAAAACATTCCATCACTCTTTCTTGCTTCACAGGGCGTGGTTGATATCAGGACGATTCTTGTGCACACAGTCTACAGTACAATCAGCTTCGTCTCGTGCACGCCACGTGCATGAATCCGAATAAAACACTCTTCGACACCGCCTTTGAACTTCAGCTGCATTTTTGTACTTATAATCGCATTTCAGGATGAACTTTTCTGTGTTCAAAGATAGGCCTGGATGACATTAGTAATACTAATGTATAAATCTGAAAAGAAGGTAAAGTAATTTGAGTTATCCACCCGCTCTCTCTCTCTCTCTCTCTCTCTCTCTCTCTCTCCATATATATATATATATATATATACATACAAATGAGAGAAAGAACAGGTGGAATATATTTCCATTGTCCGTAGCATTTACTTTGAAAAAAGTGCTGAATAAAAAGTAGAGAAATATATTATTATAAAAACGTATTGAAATAGCTACACAAAAAGTGTTCATACTTCAATACTTCTTCTTCAAGTGATGATAATTTACTTAACATCGCCTGAAGAAGTACAAAATAATGATGATATAGCGATTTCAATGTTTTTATTATCAATATATTATAAGTATATCTTCATATATATATATATATATATATATATATATATATATATATATATATGTATATGTATGTATGTATGTATGTATGTATGTATGTATGTGAATGAAAATATTGTCTTCTCTACTCGTATCATATATATATATATGAATAAAATATTGTCTTCTCTACTCGTTAAAGCGGAGAAATATTCATATATATATGTATAAATTCATTGAGCCTAGAAAATTTTTCAACATTTGGGACTCATAAGCAGTACGCATTAACTACCGAGAATCGAACCCGGATCGTTTCAAGACAACACAAACGTCATCCCAACTGTACCACGGGCCTCGCTAACCAAGAAGAAACTGACTAGACTTGATATAGCGCCGCTACTCACTCAGTTCCGTACTGATACTCCTCCAAGAATGCGAATATCCACGTGACAGTGCCCCAAGAAGCCCGATGAATCAAGGTGGGTAGAATTTTTTGAAAAAAAATGGCAAAGTTTTACACGAACAAAATCTTTTTGAACTTAATGCAAAACATCAGTTCATGTTACGAGTTTTATGCAGAGTGCTTAATAGTTTTCCTGCGACATTGGCTTCACACAAAAAATGCAAAAAACTGTAAACATTGGGTTTTTCGTACTACTTAAAATAAATACTTGAATAACTTTCCCAAATTTTATCCGATTTTCTTCAAACATGTCGCAAAAACCTTGCCATCATGCAAGAAATAAGTCCTGCTCTCTTCCCCCGCTTATAACGAAAAACTGTTGAAAAAGCCATTTTTTAGGCCATAACTCCCTGGTTTTTTATACGATGCTTTACAAATTTATTATATAAATTACATATGACACAAATTGTTTTGCGTGAATATTTGGTTTACGTTACTACAGTTAAGTGGACGAAATCCGCGACAAACTAGGTCAATAGTTTCTTCATATGATTCCATTCTAATTTGGTATTCGAACAACCTTTGATGCAAAGATTGTTTGAGAATCATTATCGAAACGTTAAAAGGAAAAAATTCACGAAGCACCCTTTTATTAACGCCATCATTACACTAAACGCGCAAAGAAGGATGGGGCGTCCATGCGTTTGCACATGCAGTTGAATCAAGCTCTGACGCTTCATCCCTGTTTTTGTTTGATTATTAGATTTGTGAACAATGCCATACTATTTGAAAGTTATTACGGTCATAGGAAATTTTCTGAATATCTAAAACATTGAAACAATTTAAACGCGAGCAACGACCACACAATGTTTTATCTATAGAATTCCTTTATTAAGAACAATCAAACACTTGCGAAGGACATACTGTAAAAGGGATGAGTGGAAGTAGCTTAGTATACAAACGGATGATGCATGCACATGGGGGTGTAGGCAGAAATTTCTAAACAGGCGGTGGTACGGTTATACAGCGGGGTGCAGTTATATAATTGCAGCCACATACACACGGGCAACACCGGGTACCTCGACTAGTAATGAATAAATTTCAATAACTATCCTATTACATATGCTTATTCCCGAATACGATGAAGAACATTGAACTTAGATCAATTCTCACACCACCAAATACATTACTGTAAATATCTCCAAGAAAAACATATTGTCAACGGAAATTCACACGGAATATTACCATATAATATCCTGACAGCGACCGGCATCGAATCAATGTTCAGCAAGGCACAAGTCCTATGAACTGACCACATCATTCGCATAGAGCAACATCGTATTCCCAGGACCACCTGTTGCACGGAAAGCCGCCAAGATGACAGAAGATATTATGGCTGACCAAAGAAACGCTACAAAGACTCGATCAAAACTTACTTCGACTGGTGCAAGATCAGAGTGAAGCCAAGCCTCTGTCGACTTTGAAGAAATCCGTTGTCAAAAACTCACGACTCAAACTGAACAGCGACACCCTGCAACCACCGGATTACAGTGTCTCTACTGTTCCAGACACAGTGCGTCGAGGCTTGCCTAGTAAAACTGAGACCAACACCAAGCGGCAACAATTTGTTTCATGTTTCAGCGCAATCCTCAGGTGATCTCACTAGTGTTGAAGCATGAAACAGGCTATGGTCGCTTGGTGTTGACCTCAGTGCCTACATTCATACTTGTATACGCTCTACCTCTGATACTGAGCACTTTCATCCATAAATATAGCATGCCTTAAAACTATATTTCTATTACACACACACACACACAGATATATATATACATACATATATATTATATATATATATATATATATATATATATATATATATATATATAGAGAGAGAGAGAGAGAGAGAGAGAGAGAGAGAAAGAGAGAGAGAGAATGAGAGAAAGGAAGAAAAATGTAGGAATATACTGCTCTAACAGGGGGCGGAAGATGCGACACCGAAATCCGAAGGCGCATTGTAATACAGAACAATCCCATCCAAAACCTAAGCAATGTATTAAGAAACAAGAAAATGTTGATACAAACAACGGAAAATGTACTGGAATGTTATATAATATCAATCCTCTTCTCTGACAGTAAATGCTGGACGATATCCTCCCAATAAGGAAAGGCAACAGAGATGTGGTTCTACAGAAGGATACCGAGAATCCTATGAACAGAAAATGGGGGGAACGTCGAAAAAGAAATGGAAAGTAAAAGCACCTTTATGTATCGAATCAACCAGAGACAACTGATTTTTTTACAGCAAATAATGAGGAAAGAGGGCTTGCAGAATTTGACCCTCACAGGATATACTGAGAGCAAGAGGGACAGAGGAAAGTAACGATTAGCTTACCTAACAGGTTAATGTAAATATTTAATAGAACAAGCATTAGGAGAAATAGCGAAAACCTAAACCTTACTAAACTCTGAAAAAGTCAAGATGTTGTGGAGAGCGATAATCTCCCACATCCTGAAGTTCATAGTTTAATTAAAGGGCTGATTTTATATAAATTATGATGCAATCCCACTTCTCAAAATCAAACCAAAACAATGAAAGATTAGAATTTACTTTGAAATCCACTTTTAGCCATTCAGTACCTCCTATATATATATATATATATATATATATATACATATATATATATATATATATATATATATATATATATATATATATATATATATATATATATATATATATATATGTAAGCAAATATATGGATATAGATCCGACAGTATGAAGAAAAATATACGGAAAAAACAAACAAAAATCCTTATATGCAATTATGTTGTTTTAATGTTAATATAATGTCAACGTCTGACGTTTCGGTCTAATAAACCATCTTCAGGACATATTCATAAAATATAATTAACATTATCAATTCAACATGACAAATACGAACTGTGGCAGTGCACTCAACTTGAAAGTTGGTGTTTGACATAAATTATGACACAAAATATTTTTTTCAAAATCGTTAGCATTTTGGGGAGGAAATGTGTTTAAGAGATTAAATTTAGGTTCAAAATCGTAGCATTGGAATTTCATTCCTGTGATCTGTGGAAGATTTTTGAAACAGCATTATAAAATTCATAATTTACTAAAGCGCTACAAATTGTATATGGACACGATATATAGAACAAGCACATTATTACTAAATCGTTGTGACATCAGATATGATCTTCATTTACTTCAAAGGGAAATTATACAGTTTGTGAGATATGTCCTTGCCTGGGACATAGATGAATCCGGCGTATTTGAATCTGGAGTTCTAGACATGGCTTCTCCAAACACAGGAGTATCTTCATATTATACGTAAGACCCTTCGTTTTTGTTTATCTTTACACTCTTGTTTGCTGTATAGATATATGTGATATATTTTTCTCCTTGCTGGACATGTGTATATGTGTATATATGGTTATGTGTATGCCCTGGTAGTATAAAAGTCTCTCTGAGAACAAAGCATGTTTGTCATTCTTTTTCTTTTCAGCTATTTTGTTCCGTCTGTGAACTACGGTGTTATTATATCACAGATATAATAATGCCCATCCCGAGGGAAATACAAATGCGAGAATAAATCTTTCTTCCACAGTTCGCCCCCGTTAGATAATTAACTTTCGAACCACTAACCCTATCTTTAACTATGTTTTACAATCTATTCACAGATTCTCGTTAAATACATTACTGTTTTGGCCTACTTATCTTGCCTTCATTATAGCCTATAAGTGCTAAATTCCCAGGTCTTCCTTCCACATTATGTGTCGAAGAAATTTTAATTGCCTCTTTTTGATTGTAATGATTACCAATTTCAATATATCTATACCTCGAGAAGTCAATGTATATTCATGTAACGGGAGTAGAAAAGCAAAGTTTAGGTTTTGTATTTTGAAGGCTTCTTAAAGGTAAAATTTCTTTATATCATTTGAAGAATCACAAATTCATGAAAAACAATGCGCCAAGGGTTAGATGGAAGCGATAAATAATTGTAGAGTCAACAAACGTATCCTTTGTCGAATGCAAAAGTTTAGCGGGAACATTATTCGTTTTGTTAATTTCCTAGAAGAATGCCGCACCTTGGCAATGGATAGTTTTTCTTTTTGCAGAAGTCATGATAAAAAGAAAACAAAGAAACATGACTCTAAACTTGTAATGTGTCGCTGTCAGCACAAACGCAAACTTCAAACGGCGCATTGTGTTTTGTCGTTCTCTTAAAGATTTCTTCAATAGATCTGTACCGTTTTATATTTTATCGACAGTCCTTTCAGAAACATGAACTTCTCAAATACACCGCACTTACATAGATATTTATATATTAAGCGTAGATTAGTCTGACACAAGACTACCAGTATAATGCACCATGGGAGCGTTCACATGCTCTATACAAATGATTCTTAACTTAGTGTGGCGCGCGGTCCTCTTAAGCGTGCCGCGAATTATTGTCATGACATACATATATATGCGTGTGTGGAAGTAATAATGATACGGCATTATTATTTGAATAAATAAGTATTAAACATTTTATCCCACATTAGCTAAAAAGGCATTATCAGTTTTATTATAATTTTATACTTCTTGCTTATGTGAATTAGGCTTCTCAACTGTAAATAACATCGAAAATAAGAAACGAGAAAGACTACTCTAAACTGAAGAAAAAATGAGGGTCTGTTTATCGCACATTTGACCAGATATGGAAGAAATTGAGGACAAACACTAAGCACAGATTTCACACTAAATAAGCCGCACAAATGATTGAAAGCAAACATTGAAATAAAGTTCAGTTTTTAAAAGTCTATTTCATAAAATTTAAAATTATACCCTTTAAAATGTGTACTGTGATATATATATATATATATATACACACACACTCACACACACACACATATATATATATATATATATAGGTCTTGAAAATATATTTCAATTGAGCACTGTTGAGTGATAAGCTAGTCCTATAAACAGCAGACACCTACACTAATGCAAAACTCTTCATTAAAGTGAATGGAGCACTTTGGCTGATTGGCATTTGTTTACATTGTTAAAACAATACACTAGATTTAGCTGTGTGAAGTGAAGACAGCTCAGTGGTAGAAGCTCTGACTGACACTAAATTGGGTGGCTTTCGATCAAACGATTACACATGCTTTGAAGCTGTGGATTCGAATCAACCGAACTAGAAAGAAAAAGAGACGTCGGAAAGAAAGATAAGGCCTAATCCACCATCCGGCACAACGTGTCCTCAATATCGAATGAGCTTTCATGCAAACATCGTTCTCATTAGCCACTTCACAGTCCACAAACCCAACTGTTCGAGGCTAACAGAACAAGACGATCATCCTCGAACTCGACTGATAGTCGTGATTCGATTGACATGTGCTACTCATTTTTGTTGTTGCTCTTCTTGGAAGTGTTCAAGGAAAGAGGTTTTTATTATTTGATGTTGGTGATTATGTAGTGTCAATCTATAGAGTTTGACAAAGGATCGGCTTCTTTAAGATTTATAGGATTATTTCGTTTGAACGCAAACAACCGGATACTCAGATCAGTGATCTGAGTATCCGGTTTTTTGCAGATGACAGTTGCTTAGACATCTATGAATAAGATGGAAGTTATGCATAGCATCCATATGAGAGTCTAGATCTGACAAGGTTATTTAATAACATGACTCGTCTTTAGGTCAATATTTTGATTTTTTATAACATCTTACGGTGCTAGACAAAATTTATCCCCAGCACAATGTATCCTGTATTCAATTTGTTAAACTCTTGTACTACATATTTTTTATGTAATTACTGACGTCTTACTCACAACATGCTAATGACAGTCTCACAGTTAGATTCTTCCTCTACGGTGGGGCATGACGAATTTCTGTCTGAGTTTCTAAGATTACGACTTCTCTTTATTGTACAGTAAACTTTTCGAATGTTTGTACTGAGCTTGGTCGAGTGAATATGTGCGTATATAATGCATAGAGGTTCAGTATTAGAAACTGGAGAGTCGTGGTCGAATTCCAGTTGAGTTTGTTGCATACACGCAAATGACCTCGAGAAACGTATAAATTTATGTAATCTTCGCAAAAATTGTTAATTCGATATTCATTAGCAAAAGAAAAAAAATTGTATTTACAATGCAAAATATGCTTTGGCTATAAATGACCCAGACTATTATAGTCTAAGGTTAACTGCAGTCTCCCCTCTCTCTCTATCTGTATGAAATATGTCTCTTACTCTGTAAATCTCTATCTCGAGTGGCTTCTGAGCCTTGTACAGGATGAACCCGACTGTAAAAACGAAAAAAAATGAAATCAACCAAGAGAGAGAGAGAATTAATAATTTTTGTGGAGATAACAATGATATTTCCAGATACAGGGCATACTATTTAACCCAAATCTGGGGGAAAGAGATAGATTTATACATTTTCCGGGGGTATAGGTATGTAAGAGAATTCAGTAAACTCGATTTGAATTCGATCTCCGCTCAACAATTCCGAGCGGCTATCCATAACATCACCAACAACAGATCGGTTTCCTGTT
>OZ010577.1:94310555-94363323 GCA_963932145.1 Acanthosepion lycidas | reverse complement strand
TTTCTCCTTTTCTTCCTCCTTTCTCTTCCATTACTCCTTTTCTTCCTCCTTTCTCTTCCATTTCTCCTTTTCTTCCTCCTTTCTCTTCCATTTCTCCTTTACCACCTGCATTCTCTTCCATTTCTCTTTTTCTTTCTCCTTTCTCTACCATTTCTCCTTTTCCTCCTCCTTTCTCTTCCATTTCTCCCTTTCCTCCTCCTTTCTCTTCCATTTCTCCTTTTTTCCTCCTTTCTCTTCCATTTCTCCTTTTCTCCCTCCTTTCTCGTCCATTTCTCTTTTTCTTTCTCCTTTCTCTACCATTTCTCCTTTTCTTCCTCCTTTCTCTTCCATTTCTCCTTTTCTTCCTCCTTTCTCTTCCATTTCTCCTTTTCTTCCTCCTTGCTCTTTCATTTCTCCCTTTCCTCCTCCTTTCTCTTCCATTTCTCCTTTTTTCCTCCTTTCTCTTCCATTTCTCCTTTTTTTCCTCCTTTCTCTTCCATTTCTCCTTTTTTTCCTCCTTTCTCTTCCATTTCTCCTTTTCTCCCTCCTTTCTCTTCCATTTCTCTTTTTCTTTCTCATTTCTCTTCCATTTCTCCTTTTCCTCCTCCTTTCTTTTTCATTTCTTCTTTTCTTCCTCCTTTCTTTTTCATTTCTTCTTTTCTTCCTCCTTTCTCTTTCATTTCTCCTTTTCTTCCTTCTTTATCTTCCATTTCTCCTTTTCTTCCTCCTTTCTCTTTCATTTCTTCTTTTCTTCGTCCTTTCTCTTCTATTTCTTCTTTTCTTCCTCCTTTCTCTTTCATTTCTTCTTTTCTTTCTCCTTTCTCTTCCATTTCTCCTTTTCTTCCTCCTTTCTCTTCCATTTCTCCTTTTCTCCCTCCTTTCTCTTCCATTTCTCCTTTTCTTCCTCCTTTCTCTTCCATTTCTCTTTTCTTCCTCCTTTCTCTTCCATTTCTCCCTTTTCTCCTCCTTTCTCTTCCATTTCTCCTTTACCTCTTGCTTTCTCTTCCATTTCTCTTTTCTTTCTCCTTTCTCTACCATTTCTCCTTTTCTTCCTCCTTTCTCTTCCATTACTCCCTTTCCTCCTCCTTTCTCTTCCATTTCTCCTTTTCTTCCTCCTTTCTCTTCCATTTCTCCTTTTCTCCCTCCTTTCTCATCCATTTCTCTTTTTCTTCCTCCTTTCTCTTCCATTTCTCCTTTTCTCCCTTCTTTCTCTTCCATTTCTCCCTTTCCTCCTCCTTTCTCTTCCATTTCTCCTTTTTTTTCTCCTTTCTCTTCCATTTCTCCTTTTCTCCCTCCTTTCTCGTCCATTTCTCTTTTTCTTTCTCCTTTCTCTACCATTTCTCCTTTTCTTCCTCCTTTCTCTTCCATTTCTCCTTTTCCTACTCCTTTCTCTACCATTTCTCCTTTTCTTCCTCCTTTCTCTTCCATTTCTCCTTTTCCTCCTCCTTTCTCTTCCATTTCTCCTTTCTTCCTCCTTTCTCTTCCATTTCTCCTTTTCTTCCTCCTTTCTCTTCCATTTCTCTTTTTCTTCATCCTTTCTCTTCCATTTCTCCTTTTCTTCCTCCTTGCTCTTTCATTTCTCCCTTTCCTCCTCCTTTCTCTTCCATTTCTCCTTTTTTTCGTCCTTTCTCTTCCATTTCTCCTTTTCTCCCTCCTTTCTCTTCCATTTCTCTTTTTCTTCCTCCTTTCTCTTCCATTTCTCCTTTTCTTCCTCCTTGCTCTTTCATTTCTCCTTTTCCTCCTCCTTTCTCTTCCATTTCTCCTTTTTTTCCTCCTTTCTCTTCCATTTCTCCTTTTCTCCCTCCTTTCTCTTCCATTTCTCTTTTTCTTCCTCCTTTCTCTTCCATTTCTCCTTTTCTCCCTCCTTTCTCTTCCATTTCTCCTTTTCTTCCTCCTTTCTCTTCCATTTCTCCTTTTCTTCCTCCTTTCTCTTCCATTTCTCCTTTTCTTCCTCCTTGCTCTTTCATTTCTCCCTTTCCTCCTCCTTTCTCTTCCATTTCTCCTTTTTTTCCTCCTTTCTCTTCCATTTCTCCTTTTCTTCCTCCTTTCTCTTCCATTTCTCCTTTTCTTCCTCCTTGCTCTTCCATTTCTCCTTTTCTCCCTCCTTTCTCTTCCATTTCTCTTTTTCTTTCTCATTTCTCTTCCATTTCTCCTTTTCCTCCTCCTTTCTCTTCCATTTCTTCTTTTCTTCCTCCTTTTTTTTTCATTTCTTCTTTTCTTCCTCCTTTCTCTTTCATTTCTCCTTTTCTTCCTTCTTTATGTTCCATTTCTCCTTTTCTTCCTCCTTTCTCTTTCATTTCTTCTTTTCTTCCTCCTTTCTCTTCCATTTCTTCTTTTCTTCCTCCTTTCTCTTTCATTTCTTCTTTTCTTCCTCCTTTCTCTTCCATTTCTTCTTTTCTTCCTCCTTTCTCTTTCATTTCTTCTTTTCTTCCTCCTTTCTCTTCCATTTCCCCTTTTCTTCCTCCTTTCTCTTCCATTTCTTCTTTTCTTCCTCCTTTCTCTTCCATTTCTCCTTTTCTTCCTCCTTTCTCTTCCATTTCTCCTTTTTCTCCTCCTTTCTCTTCCATTTCTCCTTTTCCTCCTCCTTTCTCTTCCATTTCCCCTTTTCTTCCTCCTTTCTCTTCCATTTCTTCTTTTCTTCCTCCTTTCTTTTTCATTTCTCCTTTTCTTCCTCCTTTCTCTTCCATTTCTCCTTTTCCTCCTCCTTTCTCTTCCATTTCTCCTTTTCTTCCTCCTTTCTCTTCCATTTCTCTTTTTCTTCCTCCTTTCTCTTCCATTTCTCCTTTTCTTCCTCCTTTCTCTTCCATTTCTCTTTTTCTTCCTCCTTTCTCTTCCATTTCTCCTTTTCTTCCTCCTTGCTCTTTCATTTCTCCCTTTCCTCCTCCTTTCTCTTCCATTTCTCCTTTTTTTCCTCCTTTCTCTTTCATTTCTTCTTTTCTTCCTCCTTTCTCTTTCATTTCTCCTTTTTTTCCTCCTTTCTCTTCCATTTCTCCTTTTCTTCCTCCTTTCTTTTTCATTTCTTCTTTTCTTCCTCCTTTCTCTTTCATTTCTCCTTTTCTTCCTTCTTTATCTTCCATTTCTCCTTTTCTTCCTCCTTTCTCTTTCATTTCTTCTTTTCTTCCTCCTTTCTCTTCCATTTCTTCTTTTCTTCCTCCTTTCTCTTTCATTTCTTCTTTTCTTCCTCCTTTCTCTTCCATTTCCCCTTTTCTTCCTCCTTTCTCTTCCATTTCTTCTTTTCTTCCTCCTTTCTCTTCCATTTCTCCTTTTCTTCCTCCTTTCTCTTCCATTTCTCCTTTTCCTCCTCCTTTCTCTTCCATTTCTCCTTTTCCTCCTCCTTTCTCTTCCATTTCCCCTTTTCTTCCTCCTTTCTCTTCCATTTCTTCTTTTCTTCCTCCTTTCTTTTTCATTTCTCCTTTTCTTCCTCCTTTCTCTTCCATTTCTCCTTTTCCTCCTCCTTTCTCTTCCATTTCTCCTTTTCTTCCTCCTTTCTCTTCCATTTCTCTTTTTCTTCCTCCTTTCACTTCCATTTCTCCTTTTCTTCCTCCTTTCTCTTCCATTTCTCTTTTTCTTCCTCCTTTCTCTTCCATTTCTCCTTTTCTTCCTCCTTGCTCTTTCATTTCTCCCTTTCCTCCTCCTTTCTCTTCCATTTCTCCTTTTTTTCCTCCTTTCTCTTTCATTTCTTCTTTTCTTCCTCCTTTCTCTTTCATTTCTCCTTTTTTTCCTCCTTTCTCTTCCATTTCTCCTTTTCTTCCTCCTTTCTTTTTCATTTCTTCTTTTCTTTCTCCTTCCTTTTTCATTTCTTCTTTTCTTCCTCCTTTCTCTTCCATTTCTCCTTTTTTTTTTCTCCTTGCTCTTCCATTTCTCCTTTTCCTCCTCCTTTCTCTTCCATTTCTCCTTTTCTTCCTCCTTTCTCTTCCATTTCTCTTTTTCTTCCTCCTTTCTCTTCCATTTCTCCTTTTCTTCCTCCTTTCTCTTCCATTTCTCCTTTTCTTCCTCCTTGCTCTTTCATTTCTCCCTTTCCTCCTCCTTTCTCTTCCATTTCTTCTTTTCTTCCTCCTTTCTCTTCCATTTCTCCTTTTCTCTCTCCTTTCTCTTCCATTTCTCCTTTTCTCCCTCCTTTCTCTTCCATTTCTCTTTTTCTTCCTCCTTTCTCTTCCATTTCTCCTTTTCTCCCTCCTTTCTCTTCCATTTCTCCTTTTCTCCCTCCTTCTCTTCCATTTCTTCTTTTCTTCCTCCTTTCTCTTTCATTTCTTCTTTTCTTCCTCCTTTCTCTTTCATTTCTCCTTTTCTTCCTCCTTTCTCTTCCATTTCTCCTTTTCTTCCTCCTTTCTCTTCCATTTCTCGTTTTCTTCCTCCTTTCTCTTTCATTTCTTCTTTTCTTCCTCCTTTCTCTTCCATTTCTCCTTTTTTTTTTCTCCTTGCTCTTTCATTTCTCCTTTTCCTCCTTCTTTCTCTTTCATTTTTCCTCTCTGGTTTTCTTTTTACATTTCTACTTCATTTTTATTTTAATTTTACCTTTTCGTTTTTCTTTTTTAATTTTTCTCATATTCCCTTTTCTATTTTTATTTTTGCTTTTTAATTTCTTTTCTTTGTTTCCTTTTTTTCTTTCTCTCCTTGTGCTTCTGTTTATTTTTTCTTTACCACCCCAGAAATAATTTCTGATGACAGATGGAGTAATCGCAATTCTTGTCATTTGCTTTCCTAAGGGAGACACAGTGGAGTAATGGATAGCGGCTCGGATTGAAGAATCGGATAGCCGAGATCGAATTCCAGTGTAGTTCTTTACATTCACTTATGTGCTAATACGCAGCTAGGGGTAACTAGGAGAACTGACTGGGTACTATAGCTTTGGGTGGCAGCCAGTTTAGAACGAGGTAAACTTTAAATTAAAATTAACTTCGTTAGGCTGTCTTTTCCAAAATACACCACGACAGCTGAATGCGGTGCACCTACCTTAGCATTCTAGTCGGTTACCGGACACGTGATCGTGAGTATGCTTCTTCGAATTCTTCATTGGCTCAATCACTTTACAATGAAATATCAAATTCCTCTCTTTCTCTCTAACAGATACGCACACCATTTTAATGCTTTCCACGATTACTTTAATTTTGGTACAAAACCGAATACCAAGGAATGGAAACGCAGAAAAAGACTTTATGCGAAACTTTACGAGTGCTTTCCTTTCTTCCTCCCTTCCTTGACAATCAAACACCTGTTTAATTTAGAAGCTAAAATACTGAAAGAAATAGGCATGTCTCTCCACGTCAACATGCACTTGATAAGATTGACATTATCTCGTTGTTTACTGCAAAGATAATACATGTTCTGTTAAGGCGGGGGTGTAGGAAAATTTACCATAACGCCAATTGTCACTATTTGAGCCTTATCCTAACGATGACTTGTTGAGACTATTACTTGTAAGATGGATAAAATATATACATATATAAATTTATACTTAATATTCCATTGATCTAGTGCCAGAACTTGTCTGATCTTGCTAAATCTTTCTTCAAGATTTTCTGTTGAAATTCTTTTTGATATGATAATTCCAATTGTTCTCAGGAAATATAGGCTGGTTTTCCCCAAGATTCGAAGAAGGATGATCTTCATGGAAATTCTTCGAACCTTGTAAACTGGCGCTAGGAAATCATAAACAAAGAACTTTACCAAATAACAGAAACCACATCACTTGAAGATTATCAACAATAACAAAGAAAATTTATATAACAGCTAATTCGAAGAGAAAATAATCAAGATGTTGATATTCCACACAACTTAAAACAAAAGATTAGGAAGGAAACCGTTATCAATACTGGAAAGGGCAATAACAGCAATTGGACTTAAGAAATCTATTTTCCTGAAAAATTGTTTTACGAGAAGATTTTATAAATTCCAACTGACACTGGAATTGACAATATAGTCAATGAATGCCGAATGTTTCCTTGTACGGAAACGGCTAATACAACCATTATAATTTTCATTGTATTTTCTATGGTTTTGAATCTATTGTTGTCTTTTTGCCTTTTACTTGTTGCTATGCCTGATGAGCTCAATATTCTCAGCTATTTAACCGGGGAAGACAGTCAATAAAAAATAATTACATGATTTTTCCCAAACTGAAAATCGAACTCTGCCTGATGATTCTATTTTATGACCTAATAATTTTTTTCTTAATGCGGCACGGTAGAGTTCAAAGAGGCAGGGTAAAGTTCGAATTCCAGTCTAGTTCATTATGTTCACTTACCTTGCTCATAACTTTCGGAAAGATATGAATTCAACTCTTCTACTTCCGCCCCAAAAGATATGGATGAATAATAGAAGAGACTATCGCCTTGGCTTCCAACCGGTCTAGGAGAAAGAAAACTCTGAATTCAAAATTTTATTTAGCCCTGGTGAAGCACAGAAAGGGCAGCTAAGGAAAAGATCGTTCGCATTGACTCAATGTCCCGACTACGGTCGACTCCTCCTTTTTTTTTACTACCTTATCCATTCAGGACGTAACCAGTCGTACCTCTCTACCGTCTCCCTCCTTTATTACCTGGGAATTGCCATGATTTCTTGAAAAATATAGTGGAGTGATTATTCGTTGCTCCCTCTACGGAGTTGAATTCAATGTTGTCTTTTCCTAGACTGGTTATCACCCAAGGCTACAAAGTCCAAATTAACCTGTTATTTAACCCATAGCTGGGAGGAGAGAGAAGAAATTATTTCATGCCTCTCATAATGGGGATTAGTGCGAAATGAATGTCTCAGTTGTTAACTGGGACAAGAAATAGCCTGTGAATTTGAACGCCATCAAAACAAAACTGTTTTTGTAATTCCCAAATAATTTATTTTGCAATTTCAAATTTACAGGCCATTTCTGCTTGCCATTGGAATGATTGCTGCTAAATTACCGGAGAGCAACACTCTACGTCTACTTGGACTCCCGTTTTTCACTGATATGTAGTGTATCGGCTACATTGAATAAATTACTATGTCGACTGCTAGGAAAGTTGATTCACAGTATTGTGCCAGAATTTTCTCGTCAGAATCCATTTTACACATTCATAAATCTACCGTTCGTCCGTACATTGAATATTGCTGCACTATTTAGTGCTTCTGCTGTATCTCAAGAGGAAAAATATGCAAAGAATGGTCTGTAGTGTAATCAATCCCGACCTGGCATCTCGACTTCAGTCACTTTCTCGCCGACGTAACGTGGTTTTCCTGTGTCTTTAACACAAATATTTTCATGACAAATGATGAGCTTTTATCCCTAATCTCCCGACTACACGAATTTAAGCGTCCTACTAGATTGCCAAGTAGGTCTCGCCGTTTTTACTGTTGAACTAACTAGATGCAAACGCCACTTATTTTTTTCTCGCACCTTTCACCTGTGGAACTCCCTCCCGATTTTTGGCTTCCCTGTCACCTACAATCTTCAAAAACTTAATGCAACGTCAATCGCCATCTTCTGTCTTCCTGAACCTTGTTTCTTTATTGTCTTTTCTTCACTCCTCCTTACTAAAATATTTCAATCACTCTATCACCCCCCTACGTCCTGGTGGTATATCACCTTGCTTGGCGTGAAATAATTATAAAAAAGAAACAATAGATACTCGGCCCGCTGAGGGCACCTCGACGTGGTGTAATGGTTAGAACGCGTGTCTTGCTAAATCAATTACGAATGTGTAGTGAGTTTGATCCTCACTAGGTCCCCCGATAATTTCGGCCTTGCGCCACATCTAAGCTGTGCTTAGAAAATCTCTACTCTGTCCGTCGGTTGCATTTTCCACGCCAAGAACAGTTACTATACCCGCGTATACTTGCCAATAGTTTGCTAGTTTTATAAAAACATCTGGCGGTCACGTTTGCAACTAAAACAATCCTCCTGGGTGTGAAGCCATGGACAACAACCAGTCTCTCACGCCATTATTTCTATAGTGAGTCCAATTCTTAATAGATGATCTGCATTTATGTTCTTCTTTTGTAATAAACTGAACTTGTTTTTTTTTTCAATACTAAAGTTAAACCAATACAAGCCTCGAGAGCTCCTCAATGTAGAAGGTTATTGTAAAAATGATAATAATTAATGAGGTGAGTTGATATCAATGAAAGAATAAATAAAGATTATGATGATAACGAGGAGAGATAACAATCCTACCCTTGGAATGAAGAGGTTAAGTTGGAATTGTTCAGGGAAGCATTCACGCTGGAGCCTGTTCCACACTGTAGCGGTTCTTTGGGAAAAGATGTTTGAGTGGAATTTCTTATATTTGGAATAGGGTAGTAACGTGGTTGATTCGGTTCTGTGACACTAGCATAATCTGTCTAAGCAGTAAATGTCTGAACTGGTGGAAGTAACAAATGAATCTCATCCGAGCGTTTGCTGTAGAAATAGCGATAAAACAGCAATAGATTTGTAATGTTGTGTCTGCAGGTAAGAAGCTAAAAGGCAGAGAATAAAACTTAACCCACCCCCACTATAATAAACCCGTAAAAGATTTTGAACTAAAAAAAATGGAAAGGAAGATTGGGTATCTCCAGTCGAGCTATGGCAATAATATTCTCTTGTAAGAGTAAAGCATGCCAAAATGAATCAGACAATTCTTGGAGCGATAGAATGATTTAACTATTTCCAGTTTTGTCCCTTTTTTCATATCGAGTGAAGAAGATAGATTAAAATAGAATATGCAAATATACATTATATATTTGCTAGAAATACACATGAAAATTTCACAGTTTTAATTATCTGATAAATTTTAATTCTTTAGTTAATGATTGAATAAGGTCACAGGGAGTTCTACGATAATAAAATATCCGTAGAAGTTCCCCTATCATATCGTTAAATATTTGAGCTTAACAACTTTTCACTATTTATATTATTCGGACTATTGTCCTCATCTTTGTTACCATATTTAACACCGGCCTTCTGCAGTATCGCAGGGTTCAGTTCGACATTCCAACCACCTTCTTCAGGTGGTTGGAATGTCGAACTGAACCCTTTATTTCGTTCGCTGGGGTCGACTGTTCTAGACGTGCTATGGATGTCAGTTATGAGTTATCCTGTTAATTCACCTCTCCAAGTTCTTAATCAGGTATGGAAAGCACAACTCTTTGGTTCGCCTCATTGGACCTTACCAACGCCTTTATCCACTGTGCCATGTATACTTAAGGACAGTGCTCATATTGCATTTTTTGCTGTTATCATTCAATTTTTTTTACCAGAGCACATATTGCAATTTTTGTTATTTCTTTTCTCTGGCACTCCTTATTACTTGTTCCCATATTGTATTCATTCTATACTTAGTCGGCTCTGGAGATTTTTGTGGGCTAGCATATGTGCTGATTCCTTTAGTTTACGAATTTTCCAATGATGTTTTTTGTCTATGATTTCAACCTGATCTCACTGAGGACGGTGATCTTTCTTTTCTCTCTATATATGGGTGTCAGCCACGCCTGATTTTTCCACTTCCCTTCGTGTGACAGGTTTTTGGTGTTCTTGAAGCCTTACCTGAATGGGGTGGCCTGTCTCCCCATTATATTCCTTTCTGCCGCTGCACGGAATGGTGTACACACAGTCTTTAGTCATGTTCTCCTCTATGGGGGGGTCTTATTCGGGAAATGTATCTGCGAAGTGTCGTCCAGCTTTTGATGGTTGTCCTGATGTCATATGGACCGTAGATCCTTTGTATTTTCTCCGATAACCCCTTCACAAAAAGGCAAGCAGACTGTTTTCTGAGTGTTGTTGTCCTCCTCTTGTACCCGCTTATCCCACTTTATTGGGACTTTTGCTATGTACCCAGGGTAGTTGCTACGTTGTAGGGTACTGCTTATACTGACCAATTTATTATCTAATGTCTCTGAGTCGCCACTTAGGACTTTTGCTCGATGTTGTAAGCAGCGGACGATCCCTTGTATGGATCTCTGTATGGATGTTGGAACTTGAAATTGAGTTACTGTCCGGTGAACTTTAAGAACACAGTGCAATAAGAATCATAAATATGAATGCTGGTCGTAAGGGAGTACAAAGAGAATGATTTAAAATTGATAACTCTTTTCCATTTCACTGAAACAGACATTAAACACTTATTTCTTTCTTTCTCCCATTCATTTCCTCACTAAAACCAATAACCACCTTTTATATCTTTTCCATCTTTCCACGTGTTCAAAACGGAATAGTCCATTACTTACGAGGTATTGACAAGAGACATTAAACATTCCTATCACCCCTTCTTTCTTTCCTTCTTTCTTTCTTTCTTTTCACTGCGATCAAATAGTGGCTCTGAAACGTCCTTTCCTTCTTTCCACGCGATCAAAATAGAATAGGCCATTATTTATGATGTATCAACAGGGAGTAACGGTCGTACCAAGTAAAGAAGAGCGATACAGAAATATAATACCTAAACTTTTATCGAAATTTCCAATGAGTGATTGAGAAAAAATATGAAATGCCGATAAGTAATAAACGTTATTGTATCGAAATCAATAATTAAAATTAGGTTTATTTATTGTTCATCTCGTTGATATAAACAACGAAACTGCAATAAGATCGGTAGATCTGAGGGGAAACCTGATATTTGCGGTAAAACTTAGGTTACTCTGGAATAATTTTGTAAAAACCCATATAAAATAGACTTTGCGTAGTGTCTTGAATACTGTCAGTATGCCAAAAGTTTTTATTCCTTAGAATGAACCTCCTTATTGCACCAAGTTTCTGAAGTGGCGAAATCTTTGCTGTTCGCAGTAGGAGTGTGATAGTGATTTTCCAAGCGTAGCTTAGATGTGGCACAAGGCCGAAAGTAGGGGGCACCCAGTGAAGATCGAACTCACTACTCAGTCATAATCTTTATAGTGAGACAAGCTTGCTAACCATTACACCGCCTCGAGGTCCCCCAGTAGGAGTGTGATAAACGCTCTAGTGTTGTCTTCTATATCTTGTTGATATATATATATATATATATATATAAAACTCATCTTTTAAAAAACAGTTTCCTTTGTTTCATATTCTGTACTAACAGCATGGCCCGGCGTTGCCCGTGCTTGATTAAAAAAAAAATTCATGTAGTTTGCGGCCATTTTCTACTGGTTAGAGTGAGAGCCAATAGCTGGCTGCCACGAATAGGCAGGAAGATTCTATTGGCCAGCGTGAAAGCCAACAGCTGACTGACACGAATGTTAACTAGCATGCTAGGATGCCAAAAAATCAATAGCTGCATTCGTCACAAGTGGGAAAAATTTAAATCTGCATGGCACTTTACTCCAATTGGCTCATTCGCTTGCTTAAACTCAACGTTGATCCTGATTCCGCAGAACTGGGTTAGGTGTGAAAAAGTATTTGTTGTTAACATTTTTTTTTCATTCGGTTTTTCCAGTTACGAGTCCTTTTTTTAAAGCTGTTTGTTTTGTGTTCATTTTGTTTAGTTCTTTTTTCGTAACAGATTTAATGTTTAGTATAGAGCTTAGAACAAATTCGCAGTGTGAGATAGGCAAGAAGTAAGGCATGTAGTAACATCAGCACGGCAAAGGGCACTCCCTTAAAGGCAAGGAAGGGCAAAAATATCATTTTGTGTTGGTAATAGACAGCTTTGGAGAGGCATTGTTATTTCAGTTACAAATCTTCCCCAAATCGTACTTTTTCGAAAATTACTTGCCGAGTATTATTTCCGGTTTAGTTCATTATATTCACTTACGCAGAAATACCCTTAAGAAAAGTATGAATCCACCTCTTCTCCCCCAGCTATGGGTTAATTAGTAAAACTTGTGTCAGGAAACCATTATTACCTGCAAAAACAGTGTGTGCCTAAGAAGTAGATTGTATCATTGTCTTTTAAAGTACCGTTATTCTTTGGAAACTGAATCGAATGCCACCTGACGGCCATGTGGCAAAAACGTGAATTATTTTTTATAATATGCATTCAAAAATACAGGCACTCAAAATATACTGAGTTGTCGAAAGTGTTGGTTCGGCTATTACGTAGAAAATGTAATTAATAAACTAAACGAACTTTTTCGCCAACCCAATAAATATTCTTCTTTATAGATGGCTGCTTAAGTTGAATATAAAATCTATATGCCAAATAATTTAATGCACACTTATTTGTCGACTTGTATCAGATTAAGTCACGCAATGAGGCACGCAATGAGGCACCCAATGAGGATAAAACTATCTAATAGTCAAGTAGACAATCCCGTTAATCATTATCTCACGTATAGGCTTCTGAAATTAATTGCTGCATTTAGTGAATGACCTCGAAGTGCAAATAGCAAAAATACAAAAATAACACTAGTCCGGAAATTTAAATATCTAGGAAGGTGTGTTGTCCGGTTCCTTGTACCACGGTGATAGTCCAAGTTAGAACCAATAAAGAAGAACTCGAATGCGGATATGGATTAACGCAGATATATTACAAACAGGAATATATACAGAGAGGTAGAAGTGTTAGTATGAACAATCATATTTAGTCGACTGACTGACTCGCTCGCTCTGACTGACTGACTGACAGACTCCTGACGGACTTCACTCCAGACTTCAGACGGAACTCTCTGCTTCCTCTTGAGGTGCAGTATTTATTACGTATGGAATAGTCCATTATATAACTTACTTAGTGATTTTGGGTAAATCGATGGCGGAACAGAGTTTAAGAGAAATAACAGAAATAGAAAATGTATTACGAGCTACACGGGACAGGAAGTTGTGGAGACCCATAATCGCCTATGTCCTCAGAGGACACGGCTGATAAAGAAGAAAATTTAGTTGATGACATATGTATGCAAATGTAACCTTATCACGTAATAGAGGTAGTATTCATTATCATCATCTTTCGACCTCCCGATGCTTGGTTGGAACTTCTTTAACAGTCTTTTCCACACTATTCGGTTCTGTATTGCTGTCCCCAGATCCCCAATGTCCAACGCTGAGTCTCGCGAGAAATCACTTCCATATGAGTAAGGATGAGACGATTTTCCTGTCCGCTCGGTAACAGTGTCCGGCAAACTGTAATCATTTTTCTTTAAGTTTAAGAGAGATTGGTCTCAGTTCTCCGTAGATTATGTTAAGCGCTGCATGGGATCTCCAACTAATGTTCTGGATTTTTCTAAGTAGATTTGTATATATTCCATCCAGTCATCTTTCAAGACGAGCAGATAATGTCCAAGTTTCTGATCCATGGAGTAGGATTGGTTCAATCAGTGTTCGAAATTTTGGACTTTTAAGGAGGATGGAAGTTTCGAGTGCTGAATCTTTTGAAACTTGTTACACGCATGCCATGCAAGAACTTTGCGGATGTTGAAGTCTTTTTGGAAATCTATTATGTGAGATCCAAGATATTTGAAGTTCTGAGGAGTAGTATTAAATAAATATTAATACTCTGTTCCATTATAGTTATTGCATTTAATGCATGTAGGCAAATGTAAAGCTATTATGAGACAGGTAGCAATAATTAATAGTACATTCTGTTTCATAATAGGGTTTGTTTTTTGTTTTGTTTTGTTTTTTTTATTTTATGACGTGTATGTGCCAATGGAACATCTATGATAGAATAGATGTAGTACTTTATTTTCTGTGTGTGATTACTTTTTAGGGAGCATCATGAAGCCTGTAACAGAAGTCGAACCGAGTTTTATTCCTCATAACTTGAAGAATTTGTTGCTAAGAAATAATGTTTCGCTTGTCTTTCGGGAAAAAAAAAAGACTTCGACTTTACCGGGAAGGCTTTTAATTCTCTATCAGTCGAGACGATCAAAAGATGACTTATCATACAGAAGAAAGCGCCTCTTAATATACACTGTCTGATGTTCTTGATTTTAACTCTTGGTAGGTAAACCTTTGAGACGATAACGTGACTCAATCAACAGTGGATCAAACAAGAAGCGGTAGATTGGCGAATATAAACTTTATTAATTAATAGATCGCGACTATTAACAAGTGCTCTTCAAAGGACTTCGGATCGAAAGCCTCCAAGTGGGTTTCTCAGCAAAGATTTTTCAGTTTTTCTTAAACACGAATTTATATCAGATTAAGTATCTCATAAACCTATTGGGTTGTCCAAAAATTTATTTCTGTTTTTATTGTTAGGTACTATTAGAAGAGTTTAGTTTAAAGTAAATTCATTAGAAAAGCTCACTTTTAATTTTGTAATGACGTAATAATGTCGTTTTTTGACGTTAAAAATACTTCAAAAAACGACATTATTACGTCATTATTTTTGCACCAACCTAATATCTTTCTAGGTGACAGTGAATGCAAGATAATTTCATCGCAGACGAATGAAAATCTTGAAAAGACTCAGATCTCCTTCTACAGAAGAATGTTGGGAATACCTTGGATAGAAGATGTGACCAACGAGGATTTTTCATGGAAAATGAAAACGCTAATGATGTTTGCACTTCCATTCAGAAAGAGACAGTTAAAAGTTTGGTGGACACATGAGGAACAAATTCTTGGAGATTTTAACACTCACAAAACATACCGAAAATAACAGGGTCAAAGGAAACAGCGAATAAAATACCTAACGAGTTTGTGTAAATGAATGATAGAACCAAGGTCAGGGGCAATTGTAAGAGGACAAACCTTTCTTGGAACAATAAAAGACAGAAAGCTGTGGAGAGTCATGATTACTCACATCCTGAAAGGAAACGGTACATTAACATTAGTAACAAAATTAAATATGTGTCCTCTAATCAAAACCAGAATCAAAATCAGATCTTATTGGCATGATCAAGAAAAATAATTTGTTTTAGTAATTACTTAGAGCAACAAAGGGCGGAAAGTGGAGGAGAGCTATGATCATACAGTGTGCCTTGCAGAGAGATTGGAAGAATTAAAAAAACTGAAGAATCAAAATTACTCGGAACGCTATTGAGCTTGCAGTGAACATGCAGAGGCCTGCTGCCTCTTGTTCTTCAGCGATAACCATAATTTACCCCTTTAATAAACATTTCAGTGAGTGAGTAAAATAGTTAACTAAAATACTAGTGTTAGTACCATGATTAATAAACAATTATAAGGTTGGTGCAAAAATAATGACGTAATAATGACGTTTTTTGAAGTTAAAAATACATCATAAAACGACATTATTACGTCATTATTTTTGCATCAACCTAATAAAATAACCCTTCTGTATCAACATATGAAACTAAATATACTCATAATGTCACCCAGACTGATAAGAGTAGACAAGGTACATTCAAGGTACGTGCATCAAATTATTATTATTAGCAGTAGTACTATTATATTATTATTATTATTATTATTATTATTATTATTATTATTATTATGTTATTATTATTATTATTGTTAGTAGTAGTAGTAGTAGTAGTAGTAGTAGTAGTAGTAGTAGTAGTAGTACTAGTGTAGCCGTGCTGTCAATATTGACGGCAAGAAGGAATGTATTATATGTAATATATATTATATAAAAAGTATCTTTCGTTTAATCCATGTACAATTTTGTAATTTAGAATCATTTTTCGTTAACGTTACAGTTTAGAAACACCTAAGGAATGATAACCGTATAGTATTTTCACAAATGTTGCATATTTACAACCAAAATGATGTTTACTGCAAAAGTTCCCAAAGCTCAATATTTTTTGTGTAAACTTTGGAAGGTCTGAGTAATCCTCGACAGTCCATAGATTCAATCTGTAATTTTAGAGTCTGTTTATTTCTTGTCCTGCTAAGAACAACCTATCATCAGATTTTTTTTTAATTTTTTTCCCAAGCTATTACCAAATTCCACAAGATATGCTCCAAATCGTAACATAGAAACTGCATTAAACCTAAATCTTAAATTGTTTAAGCTTTTAATTGCTATCATAAATAGTATAAATGAAGGATGTAGCATGAATAAAAAACTCTTTCGATGACGAATGAATTATTACAAGAATACCTCACTTTTCCAAATTATCATTTTGACAGTTTAAAATGAATGCTTAAAAATGAACAATGTATTCTTGAAGTTATACGTGGCGTATTATATATATATATATATATATATATATATATATATATATATATATATGTGTGTGTGTGTGTGTGTGTGTGTGTGTGTGTGTGTGTGTGTGTGTGTGTGTGTGTGTGAAAATATATAGAAAATAGGAAAGAACTGGTTAGGTAAATAATCCAAAGTTCTTTAGTAATTTTGTTATTATTTTTTAAAAAATAGTGCTCGATACAAAAGTAGAGCATAAATATAATTATTTATTTAAAAATATGATTCCAACACGCTACATGAGAACTCTTATGTAGCGTGTTGGAATCATATTTTTAAATAAATAATTATATTTATGCTCTACTTTTTAAAACTTTTTCCATTTAATCGGAGGGCTCCAACTAAAACTGAAATTATTGATGCCCTCATGTGCCACATTTTTGAGATTCCCATTTCAAGATCCTTGTATTTTGATAGTTTCATTATTATTATTATTATTATTATTATTATTATTATTATTATTATTATTATTTAAATCAATTCGTGATCCTCGGTACTGTTCGGTACAACCTTTTCTATTTCTTTAAAACATGGGCTACCAGGTATCCGTTCAAATCTCTGTCGGAACCGTTTTTTAATCAATCCGATGGCTCCAACTACAACTGGAATTACTGATGTCCTCATGTCCCACATTTTTGAGATTTCCACATCAAGATCCTTATTTTTGATAGTTTTTTGAAAATCTTCAATGAGGCATTACTATTCTATTCTTGTGGTCTTTGATCACGATATCTTAGTGATTATCTTTCATTGTTCTCTGTCTATGTATTGTAAAATCTCATAAAATTGTTACAGGTCCTATCTCTGTAACCGGCTGTGGGTGGTGTTCACATCAGCTTCTTGTAGTTTCCTTCCCGTAAAAGTTGCATATTTTTCCAGTGCACATATCGCCCACACTGTCATGCCGATTACTAAGCCTTGTACTACTTAACCATTGATGGGTACGGAGTTTGTCTGCATCAGCTTGTTTGGTACGGACAGAGCATTGACCACGAAAAGGCTTATCTTGCCATCTTTTCTGCATTTGATATATTGCATTTGTTTTTGGCTTTCTTTTTTAGGTTCTTTGCCGCTGCAGTCGGTGGATTATTTGCACTTCTTCATCCACTTTAAATTCCCTTTTCAATTTGGTGGCTTCCTCTATTACCGAATAAAGTTTCTTTTTTCATGTTCTTAGACACAAATCATTATCCAGTCTTCTGTAGTTTCCAGCTATCTTTGAAGACCGATTGTTAGTGTTTCGTAAGACAGTTCTAGTTTAACTAATCCTCTGCCTCCTTCGAACCTTGCCACATACAGATGATCATTACCAACCTTGGAATGATCTATGCGAAGGCAAGTGAGAAGCTTTCTCGATTTGACATCCATTTTCTTAATTCAAGTATTGGTCTAGTTAAGGATGCTGAGACTATAATGCACCACAGGGACAGCCAAAGTCTTTATGGCTGATATACTGTTTTGCGAATTCAAGTCGGTATTTAACACCAGACGCACACGCTTGTAGTATTTTTTTTTTCTTTCTCCTTCATTTGGCTATGCCGTATTACATCTCATTCGCTGACCCCTAGGTATTTGTAGGCTTCGTCTTGTTCTAGTTCCCTTTATTATTATTATTATTATTATTATTATTATTATTATTATTTCCTTTGCTTTTATTATTGATAATATTTATTATTGTTATTTCCTTTTATACTCACTTCCTTCCAGGTCCCAACAAGAGACTTATGGTCGGAAATGACATCATTACATCTTCGACTGAACATTTTTGTTGAAAAAATAAAAATTAAATTTACATGTTAAAATATAAAAAATAAAATAACCTAAGTCCAATTATTATTATTATTATTATTATTATTATTATTATTATTATTATTATTTAGGATGACCTTATGTCTCACACGCCTGATTGCTTCAATAGTTTAAAGCATAATGTCGCAGGATTTACGCCTGCTTAATAATAGGCATTTATCATTTGCTATTGACAAGCTAACACTTAAAAGTAAGTCAATTGTCCTAAAACCGAGCTAGTGTTCCAATCATCGTGGCATCGTTCGCGTCCCGCGCCAAAAATAACAATATATACTACTGTACTATTTTTTCTCTCCCATTATCTCGAATGAGAAGGAACGAGGAAAAAAAGAAAGAAAAATGATATATTACCATCAGCGACTACAATTATGACTAAAGCCTTTTGAAAAAATAACCACTAATATTTTCTGTTGGCCAAGATAGAAATAAAATTACGTCAACAAATTTTTTTTTATGGCTGTGAAGTGGAATTCTCATAGGGATGCTTGTATCAGTCAAATTTATTCTCGATATTGATCCGTCCATTGCTGAGGGGGCAGCGACGATAGCCAATCACTCATTGTTCTCTGTCAAAACAAGACCTGTAAAGACCCAAGATGAAGCCAAGCTTTTCGGTAGTGAATTAAACTATCGATCGATATCAACATTGAACTTGTTCAGCACATGGAGGAAGTTGGCGGTTCTTCGATTTCAGAAGTGCCCCGTTTGTAGGATACTTCAAAAGCAAGATTATTAGAAATGGTGTTTCCCCAATATATTTTATAGCTTACCAAGATGTTATCAGTGTAATAAAGGAAGGTTACAAAACAGTCATTCCGAGTGAAAAGACAAATCTTACTGAGAGATACAAAGGATGGGATGTTTTGGAGAGCCATGATTGCGTACATCCTTAAGGGACACGGCATATAAAGGCATTTTGAATTTTAGATAGCTGATAGTAGTATGCTGGATGTTAGAACATTTGAATCTTTTACTAAACAGCTGTAATTTCTGAAACAAGAAAATAAAAAAAGACTAAACATGAAGTGTTTTAATTTTAATCTCCAAAGGATTTTCTGTAACCTGCAAAAAATGAAAATAAAAAGATTGAAAACGAACAAGTTATGACGTTTTCAAATCCTTCAGTTTTTCAGTGGCCATCCTATAGTAAGAAACTGGAAAAGTGCGTTAAAGATAAAGAAAATAGCAAACTGCTACATGATCCCCATCTTCTTGTACGGTAATGGATGCCGGAAAATCTCCCCACAGATCAAGAAACAACTGGATGCAATAGATATGTGGTTCTGCAGAAGGATGATGAGAATTTCATGTAGGAATCTAGTAAGCGAGGAATTCTTAGAGAATATGCTAATAAAAGAACACATACTCAGAATCAGAAAGGAGACAGCTGAAGTTTCTTGAACGCATGATGAGGAAAGAGGGCTTGGAGAACTTGACTCTCACAGTGCATATTGAGGGCAAGTGAGATAAAGGAAAGCATCCAGTCAACTATCTCACGAACTTGTGTGAATGGATGTCGAAACGAGGGCGCAACGGGCTTGGCAAAGCGAGAAACGCTGCTAAAGTCCATAAGTGATAGGAAGCTGTGGAGAGTCATGAGCACCCGTGTCAGGAATGGAGACAACGCATAAGATAAGAAAGATTGGGTACTTCAAAATAAAATAGTTACAAAGATTAACTATCTGTTTAGTTTATTAAGAGACGACGAAAAGTGAAATAGAAATCTCAATCTCAAAGTGCATTGCAATAACGAAAAATACCTTTCGGAGACTAAGTAAAGTATTAAGAGATATGAAAAGCACTTTGAAACAAGGAAACAGTGTTGGGATGCTATATAAATCTATTCTATATGACAGTGGACGTTGAACCGTCTCTTCAGATAGATAGATTATATATGAGGTTTATCTCAAAAGTAACTGGACTGCCGACACAAACAATTTATTTCAACAAAATACATGGTATACCTTTCAAAGTAACCCTGTCCGGTCTATTACACATTTCCACCCTTGTCTTCCACGCTTCTATGAACTGCTGAAAGTATTTTTTAGGGTGCCCCTCTGCTCCATCGTTACGTCCCTCTGATGGTCTCCACACCTTCAAAACGGGTTCCCTTGATGATGCCGTTGAGCTTGGGGAAAAGAGAAAAAAGTCACACAGAACAATATCACATGAATAGGGAGGTATTTCCAGTACGGTAATGTCTTTGATTTTTTTTTTTTTTTTTCTCAGATGCACAGGGTGCTATGAGCAGGCTTATTGTCACGTTGAGAGCCACGATTTGTCCTGCCACAACTCTTGTCACTTCTCGGGCACTGAGCAAAGCAAACGGCACAGGATTTTCTGAAGAATTGCTCACTGATTATTTTGCCATGTGGACGATGTCCATATCTCACACAGCCCACCAATCCCCGTTACTTTTTAGACAGACCGCATATATATCTCTGTAATACTAATAGTCTGCATTTGCGTGCGTGCGTGCGTGCTTTTGTGGGACGTCCATCCGGCGCATAATGATTTAAGTTAATCTGATTTGAGTGAATAAGATTTTAAAATACGAGTTGTTTATACAGTAAGTATTTTATTTTTAACTTCAGTATTTTTTTATTTTTAACTTTTTTTCTTCAGACATATTTTTTTTTTAATTAAAATACTTTTTTTTAATTAAAATACTTTTAAGTTAAAGACGGGCACAAAGAGATCCCGCTTTGCTATTTCATCCAGCTGTTTGTAGAGTATTTCCTTTTATATTTCAGCTTTCTTTAAACAAACAAAAATACTTTTGGCATATATAAAAATATTTTCAAGGGAATTTGATTTGAAAATATTTTTTGTCATATTAATTTTTTTTTAAAAGTTATTCTGATTTAAGTTTAAGTTTATCCCGGAAGTTCAATTCCTATTAAATTCTGTCGGTAAAAATTAAACAGTCGGTAAAACGTTAAGCATGTATTTGTAAACCAGACCAATGATGACACGAACGAATTGAAATATTCAACTGAATCATAATCATCATTTAAATGGAACAAGAGACTTTCCCGTATATCAATGCTTTAAAACGTGAACCGTCAGTGGTCCAACGGGTAGTCTAGTCTAGTCTAGTATATATATATATATATATATATATATATATATATATATTAAGACATTTTTATGTTTAACATTACTTTTATTTTCTTAAAATAATTGTCCGGCTTTGTCCATTTCATAATGCGATATATATATATATATATATATATATATATATATATATATATATATATATATATATATATATATATATATACTAAACTATATATCTGTAGACATTTACTTTGCTTTGTCCAACTCAAGCCTGAAACAAAAGCGTGCGGAAGCAAATGTGTATCGAATGCCGAAGTAAATAAATTCATTTTTAAACCACTTCTCGATATTGCATTTGGCTGGTCACATTCAATCCCTCAAGAGTCAAACTAGTAACATTCCATCATCTTGGAGCAGACCCTAAATTTTCGACTATCGCAATGACTGAATGTTCTCTCGGGAAGGCCTCTTTGCCTTGAACGCCTGTTGGGAACACACACACCAGTCCTTATGTGGAATAAACTCACCGCAGACATCATATGCAACTCGATTAGACGATACATCGTTAAAGATACTGAAAAATAGTCGGTCCTCTGTACCACTCTAGTAAGTATCGTAAATAGACTACTGCTGCCATGTCTGGCTTGGAGCTGCGTAGTCTTCACTTTCCGGTCTTGATAGAGTCCAAAGGCGTTTACGCGACCCTGTGGGTGATGAAATATTACTGATGAATTACCAACTCTAATCACCTCAGCTAAGACCCGCCACGTTGGATACAATGAGTCGACCCTCACTCATTCCTTTCATATTCAATAAGTAAGAAGTAAATTTCACTGGAACAGCTTCTTCCCGCGAACAACTGGTATGTGAAACCAACTCCCAAGAGGGTGCTTTTCCGGCCACTAAAATCTTAATCTGTTCAAGTCTAATGTTAACCGTTATCTTTCCCGTATATCATCGCAATATACACCTCTTACCTCTCATTCTTACTGTTCACGCAACAAGTTCCTTCAGTGACCCGCTACCTTGATTGGCTCTTGAGGGCTGTAAGGGTCGAACATGGATAGGAATTGTTAACAAGATAATCTCACATGCCTTTAACACTTAGTTTTGATACTGGAAAGTCTACTATTGTAAGCTTGTTACAGACATTGTTTGCTATGAGAATTTCTGCAGGGTGTTGATGTGTATATCATGTGGTTTTGATAGACAATCCTCTTGTGATATAATGACAATGTAATTTCCTCACTCAGTGATCACAAATAATTGCAGTCATATTGTCAGACACAAGTAAATACTGTTAATTGATGCTTTCTTTCAGGCTATGCATTATGATTGCTCAAAGAAGGAAACAGTTTGAGTGAATCTGTCGGAAAGGAGTGAAGAGAATGTGCCTTTACGCGTATGTGGACAGACAAGGGAGTATATTTGTCTGAAAAATATCTATTTAAACGATTGGTCATTGAACTCTAATCATTTATATATATATATATATATATATTATATATATATATATATATATATATATATACTAGCAGGCTTCTCCCGCTCTCTATCACTTCGCAAAGTGAGATCTATTCACTACTTGAAAATTTTAAATGAACATTTCATTTATAAATTGGCTTGTTATAGTTAAGGAAGGTTTTACAAATAGATGCCAACTTGTTGAAAGTCAAGTAAAATGCAAATGCCAAACCCTTTTCTGCACTATATAAAACAATATTCCTAAACAGAACTATTTTTTGATATGAAAATCAAAACAATCCTCGAATAAAAGAACAGTAATGAAGGACAATTAATTAAATGAATATTTTTTAAAAAATCAATATGCAAATTAGTTAAACCAAAAGATTGGCATTGCCTAGAAGTAGATGACATATAATACAGATATTGAGTTTTATGTTTTTAATCAAAGAATTCATGAGAGAATTGAGCTCCAATTTCGCATTTACTTCTATAGATTCCGTAATATGGGTTTTACTTAATTAGCTATTATGTTTCTCTAACTATTCAAACGTTCAATGTATAACTAATTCTCATTTCTATTTTCCCATCTTTACATTAATTTTATATTATAAATTGTCCTCTGGTCTGTCATCCATGAAATAAAAATAGTTTTTACGGAAGATAAGGATCTACGTACATCAAATCGTCTTTAAATTAAGTGGCAGCAGAAAAATTATCGTTGAACTTTTAAAAGGTAAGCTTAAATATTAATTCAGTACTTAAATGCAGTGATCAATTTTGAGTTCTTCTGTAGTTTATTTATGCCTACCCCATCTACTCCTCCCTAGCAATGACGACCAACCAAGAGTCCTCCGCAGGAGCTAGCTTAAATGCTGCCCAGTAGCGTGGCTTTTAAGTTAGTTTTATAATAAAACATGCTCTGCAATTTTGAATACAAAAGGAAAATAAGAGTTACTCCCCTTGAACCATAAAAGCAACGTTAATTATTAGTATAATATATTAATATATATTTTTAACTTCGCATAATCTGGCAACCCTGATTCTGGGCTCACCGAAAATCTTTCCCTGCTCCTAACTTTTTTAGGGCGTTTGAATAAGCTATAAATCATTGAAATCGGACCAGTGCGAGCAGAGGAATTGCTTGGACACACACACGCACAAACATATACACTGTATTTTATATATTAGATAGATAGATAGATAGATAGATAGATAGATAGATAGATAGATAGATAGATAGATATATACAAATAAGTTGCACAAACGAAGACACTATTATAAGATTCCCAGAATCTAGAATACCGAATGCATGGTTGTCAACAAAATAGGTCGTTGCCAGTTACGTAACTGGGAGGCCAAAATCGAGCAGGGTAGTGTAGCTGAAATCGGCAAAAAGTACGGCACAAAAATCCGAAGACGCATAGCAGTGGAGGAAGATATCTTTCAGAAACTGAGCAGTGCAAGAAGTGATCGAAAAATGTCCTTAGAAACAAGGAAATGAGTGCTGAACGGCGATGAAATAATGCTAGTGAATGTTCGAAAATTACCTCACAGATGAAAAATCGACAAAACAGAGATGAGGCTGGAGGAAAGGTCGCTGATAGAACATGTTTGCAGCCGGGTTTAAGAATGACTACAAAGGAAGCGATTCTGTCACATAATGAGGAAAGAAGACTTAGAGAATTTAACACTCACAAGGCATATCGAAGGCAAAAGAAGCGGAAAGAAACAGCGAATTACGTATTTAAAAAAAGGAGTAAAAGGATAACTACACATTACCTACAAAGACAAAGTGAAGAGCTAAAGTCTAAGTGTTACTTAAAGCAATTCAGTACGTAGTTGATACATACAAACACACATACAGATAGATAGATAGATAGATAGATAACTGGGGGTTGTCCAGATAGATTTATAGCGTAAAAAAACAAGTAAACCTTTTTCGCAAGTACTTCAACAGACATTTTATCCCGGATATAATACCCTTTATGCAAAAATAGGTTCTTTCTGGCAGTCCTCAGGCTAGAATGTCAATGGAAGACGGAAAGACATTGGATCTAAAAACACCATAAATATTGCTTCTCGGAGGCGATGAGGATGACAGAAAAGTTTTCCTCTAAAGTCATGCAACCTCCTTACATACGGTACTCATTTTACACCAATAGTTCGGCCCAATATCTTACGCCAGTGTGCGTCGGTGAGATTTGATTTTCAGAAAGCATACCTTTCTGTGAAGGCCACAACTGGTAGGAAAGAATAGTGATGAATTAAATTATTACGGTAATAACAAGTAGGTTTCTAGACTAACTCGTTGACCACTACTCTAGTCTGAAGCATTCAAACGTGTTTACTAAGATTAGTTTAGATTAGCAAAAGATCATAAGTGACACACTAGCATAATTTAGCATTTGGCATATGCACACACCGACACACGCGCAAACACATGCACGCATATATATAGCTAAATGGTGTGGCACGTCAGGCTATATGACGGTTTCCGTGTAGAATACAGGTTCGGAGGATGCATATTTTCTTTGAGATTTCTCGGACATTCAGGCCTGTAAATGTTGTTTAATACTCTTTATTATAAACAGAGCATTTACTTAAATACTTGTATATATAAAAACGTATAAATATATATACAGTGTAACCCGGATATAAGAGAGATTTTCTCTGGTCCCAAATTAGAGCCATACTTACCTAAACAAAATAGACCAAACCCGGATATAAGAGAAACCCGGACATAAGAGACTTCTTCTCCGTTCCCGACAACTCTCTTATATCCGGGTTACACTGTAATTCTGTTTCTTATTGTCTTTTTTTTTGCCATTTTCTTCTTTTTCCCTCCATTTTTTTAAATATTACATTGTATTTTAATTGTAGTTCATCATCTCTTCCTCTGTTTACCTATTTATCCCTTTTTTTTGTTAATATTATACTAATCCACAACGATTCTTCTGATGCAGTGTTGGCCGAATAAAAAGGGTATCTTTTAGGGAAAAAATATGCGGCTTTGTCTGTTTAAAACTATTTATAAGTTCTGTGGTATCAGACATTTATTCAAATATATATAATTGTGTAGTAGGGCAGCATCCCTCTTTTATACAAATTTCATTAAAAACGACGGATAAGGTACAGAGGTTACGTTTTTTTTTTTTAAGAAAAATTAAATTAAATAATAAGAAATAATATCGTTAAATCCATTAATTACTTTAAAAAAAAATAATATATGTGCGTGCGTGCGTGCGTGCGTGCGTGCGTGAGCGCCTATGTGTACATTTGATTGTTTCGTTTTCTATGACTTATCAACCATTTGAAGGTTATTTAAAGCCGGAAAATATTTTTAAATTTTTGAGAATCGTTTAGTGATACAAATATTACTAATTAATCCATAACTGATAGGGAAAAAGAGGTGGATCCATACTTTTCCCAAGGGGATTTGAGCTTAAGTGAATATAACAAACCCAACGGGAATTGGAACTCGGCCCGCCGATTAACAATTGCGAGCCATTATCCCTTACACCAACGGCACATCCTAGCAAGCAATACCTGGTATTCCTATGCGGTCTACCTTAGGAAAGGTATGAATCTAATTCTTCTCCCCCACCTATGGATTAATTAGTAGGACTCACTCATGTTTTATTATCTTTGAATCTAAGAATATTTTTTGATTTTAGATGACCTGATGAACGACAGTGAAAATCTAGAGGCGCGTTGGGATAATGAAAAATATCTTCCAAAAGCCAAGCAAAGTATTAAGAAACAGAAGCAAGAGAAATGTGGTTCTACAGAGAATGCCATGGAGCGAACATGTGAGCAACAACGAAGTTCTAGAGACAATGGCAACAACAAAGAAAAAGGAAACTTATACTCCAAAATAAGGAATGGACAGCTGAAGTTTCAATGGCACATGATGAAGAAAGAGATGGAAAGCAAGAATGGCAGGCACAAAAAAAAAAAACATAACCTACTTAACAATCTAGTACAGACGGATTGCGGAACAAAGTTTAGGAGTGATAACAAGAAGACAAAATTTATAAAGAACGGGAATTTGTCGAGATCAATGATCGCCAACATCCTGAAGGGACTTGACATGTTGATGAAAAATAAAAATGTCTGATGCATCCTGAAGGATGCTGGGAATTTTGATGTGGGTACATAGCTTTTGGTTATCTTGCGTCATAGTGTCACTCTTACAAGATGCATTGCCTGTTTTGATATGATTCAGCCCAATGTAATCACGTACCATATCACGGAGATCGCCCGTGATTTTGTTATTGGCTTGAGATTATTGTTGATTTTCGAAACCCAGGATGGCTACTGTGAAGAATTTTTGCCCATGTTGGCACGGCATGCGTCTGTGACGCTTTGCCATTGGTAAAGGTGAGCAAATGAACATTTCTATATTCTTTTTCTTAAATGTCTGGAATTTATTTTTAAACATTTTTTTATATAGAATTATTAGAATTAATATTAAAATACCAAGATGTTTTCTTTTTGTTTTCGGCGTACACAGACATTTTTGAAAATTATATATTTTAGTTATAGTAAAGGAATCATTTGAGCTATTTTAGTTATACCAATAGTATATTTTGTTAATCGTTTTAATGAGCCCGACAAACATTAGTAAATTATAGTCGACACTTTGTTTAATATTTCTGGTTATCGCACGATATTTTATTCTTAGAATGGATTATTATTATTAGGCTCTGATTATCATAAAGGAAACATTCAGCATTCATTGACCGAAGAGTTAATCTTACTCCCGGTTGAAATTTGTAAAATCTTTCTCTTAAAAGAGTTTTTTTTTTTTTTCAAAAAAAATAAGCTTCTCATACCAAGCAATTATTATCGTTCTTTCTAGTACGGATGGGAGTTTCCATCCTAACCTTTCGTTTAAGATAGTGTGGAAAGACAACATATCGATTACATAATTATTTTCTATTCTATACACATGTAAAATCAGTTTTAGTTCTTGCTGCTGCCATGAGCTTACCAGTGGTGCACTTTTACTATTTGATAAATTATTTATTATTCTGTAATATCCCTCTATAATATCTAATGAACGGTTGCTTTCTTTAAGACTGGAAGGATTCATTCGCTATATATATATATATATATATATATATATATATATATATATATATATATATAAACTACCTAACGATTTTGTGCAAATATGATAACAAAAAGAGAAAATTTATAAAAAGCTACAAAGAACAGGATATTGTAAAGAGCCATGATTGCCAACATCCTGAAGGGGCACATTACATAGAAGATATATATATATATATAAGTTTTTTCCTCTCAGGGACTTTATTAAGGTAATGTAGGATTTATTTTTCTGCACGGGTTTATATACTAAAGCGAGGATGTCATTTGCTTGAGAAACGCAGAGCATCACGTTAGAATAGTTTTTCCACTTCTCTCCACATATAGATATATATAGAGAGCGAAATAATTAGGAGGATTTGAAATAATCATAATTAAGTAATTCATTGAGTCTAGAAGAAACCTCAACAAATTGCAGAAAGCACTGGACGGCCTATATTTGGGACTCATCAGCAATGCGCATCTACTACCGAGAATCGAAATAGCTACGATTGGAGGCAAACGCCATACCAACTGTACCAACGGTTCACGGTGACGAAGTTGAAACGAATTAGACTCGATATAGCGCCGCTCGATCACAAATTCCGTGGTGGAACTTCTCCCAGTTTCTCTTTTACCCATAGGACTGTGCATTCTGTTCAGGTTTTTTCCAGACTCGATGAATTATTAGCTTGGTGCAAATATAATGTCGTTTTCTCATATAGTAACATATGTGAGAAAACGACATTATTTTTGCACCAACCTAATACTTAATTATGATTATTTCAAATCCTCCTCATTATTTCTATCACTTGTATATCCTTGCTTGAACCACTTTCTAATGCTCTGAAGTGAGCGCCTTGGGGATAGTAGTTGTAGCTCAGGGAGGCACAGTCATATGGATAAAAGAGAAATTCGGAGAAGTTCAACCACGGAATTTGTGATCAAGCGGTGCTATATCGAGTCTAATTCGTTACCTCTTCGTCACCGAGAACCGTTGGTACAATTAGTATGGCGTTTGTCTACATCCGTAACTGTATTCTGTTGAGGTTTCTTCTAGACTCGATGAATTACTTGATTATGAATATATATATATATGTTTGTGTGTGTGTGTGTGTGTGTGTGTGACTCTATGGTTGAGCCCTAAGACTTTGTGTTTCATGGCAAGTGGATGGCTTCTTTGATGTCTTCGAAGCAACATCTCTTTTGACTGAAGGGGAACGGAAGTGCTAATGCGTTAGTGGCGGCTTTTAGGAATATGTGACAACAAAACCGATCATGTGTTGCAGGTATATATTAACAGCCAACAGTGTTAATTTTGTTCTATCCCTGGCTCGGGACAAACTATCACTCGTGTAGTTTCAATGCCTTTTGGCTCGTTGCCAGCCATGCCTCGTAATATTGAGATGACAATAGGGTCGATAAGGGCAGAAGGGAAAAAGGGTAGAACTGTGTTGTTTCTCACACATCTCAGAGGTTTTCCGAAGTGCAAGAGAAACTCTGAATATAAAACCTATGTTATATTATTTCACTCTTCTGCGATCGTCAAAAAAAACCTGCTGACGATCGCAGGGCCGTGAAACCCAGGCTCACAAACTCAAATCAATCCAACTAAATTTGTTATCTCTATCACTGATATTGAGCGCTTTTCAATAAATACCACGCATATATTATAACTTATATAAGAATTACATATATAGAAATATAAAAGCTCTGTCTGGGTAGGTGGCACTTTGGAAAACCTCTGCTACGTCTGAGAAACAGCTCAGTTTTATCCTTCTTCCCTTCTTATCGACCCTATTCTCATCTCAATATTACGAGTTATGTCTGGCATCAAACCAAAAGGCATATTAAAATGATATGTCCAAAAATGTATATATACTTTAAAAAATTATAAACTCAGTGTTTATTAAAATACATTTTATTATCAAAATTTAGTAGATTCTACTGATATTATTTTATTGTTTTGTCAATGTCTGTTTTCAAACTAATGCCCGTTTTTGTCCAGGCATTGTTGATAACACAAAGAAATGGAATGGAAAACATCACCACCCATTTCGTTTGGTATTGTTGTGCCTTCTTTTTCATTGGCTGTCCTCAATCCACCGAGGGTAGCGAGTTTCATTGCGTAGATTCTGTCTTTAAATATCCCCATAAAAAGTCTAGTTGTCTTGTGAACGCGGAGGGTATTCTACGAAACTCCTGCATTTAATCCTCCTATCTGGCAAGATCTCATCTAGGTAGGCTCTAACATGGTGGTGGTAATGTAGAGGTGTCCCATGTTGCTGAAAATAAAATTCCCCATTTTCAAAGTCCTCTCTAATGCTTGGCAACACAGACTGTTTCAAGTTTAAGTAGACGGGACCAGCCTCAATAGCGTCAAAAAATAATGGTCCAATTAATCCTCTTGATGATAAATCTCACCACACTGTAACTCCTGGTAAATTAACATGATGTCCCACCATAACATACGGATTGTCAAGTCGCCAGTAGCTGCAACTGTAGCGGTTAATTAAACCCTTTAATTTGAATGTGGCCTCATCACTCCACACAATCTTTGCTAGGAAGTGCGCATCTTCTACTCATCGCGTCAAGTACCACACGCAATACACCACTCTTTGGTTTGGATCATTGTCATTAGTAGCATGGAGTAATCTTGGAATGTAACTTTTTCATTGACAGCGCTTCAAAATGCGTTGGATAAACGATTTTCAAATATCTACCTTACGACTCGCTTGCCGCACAGATTTTCAGTATTCTTTCTTGCTTTGTGGGACTAGTCGATGTCCGAGATCTTCCGGAACGCTTCTCGTGGACATTCTGAACAGTTCCCTCGGCTTCAAACTTATCTATAATTCGAGTGATGGAATGTCAAGTTGGCGGATCTGTTTGAAACTCTCTCTTAAACTGTCTTTGCATTTCAACTGCGTTTTCACATTTTCAGTAGTATTTTAGAATGAATTTCTTTTGTTGAAAACTTATTCTGACTGCCATCATTAATTCTAATGAAAAGAAAAACATAAAATTAAGCTATCATATACACACAAACATATATATATATATATATATATATATATATATATATATATATATATATATATATGAAGAAATATAGTTTTAAGGTGTGCTATATTTATGGGATAAAGTGCTCAATATCATTGATAGTGCGTATGCAAATATAAATATAAAAGTGAACATTGAAGTCAACACTCAGATGTGACAGGCTATTTCATGCTAGAGGCAATCGTCAGACCACGAGTGTCGGATTTTTTCCCGACTATTTATATATATGGATCAGTGGTGCATTGTGGGTTATCCTGTCTGATCGTTATTTTGGCGGGAATGGCTTGTTTATTTATTTATTTATTTGGGTTCATTTATTTTACTTGTATATATATATATATATATATATATATATATATATATATAATATATACACGCGTGTGTGTGTGTGTGTATACAATACAATACTTATAAAATACCAATGACACTATTTACTTTGCGTGTATATACACGTATGAACCTTTTTCAGACTACTTCCTGTATTCATGGGAGAAGATATCTTAAAGTCGGAGATAGAGCGATTTAAATTCAGACTGTGAGAACATTTTTTGACTCAATAAACATATTAAATAAAATTCAACATGATTTGGAATCAGTCGAAGATTTTACCCCTGAGCTATCAGCGCCCGGTAGAGAGGAAAGCAAATTTTTGCGTATTTATTATTTGAATAAACGCACCAGTGACTGGGAGGGATCAATTCATAGAAGAGCTTTGCATTATCACCAGAATTAGTCACTGTTTACACATTCGAGCGTTCTCTCCAAAGTGCTCGACCGACTCGACTCGGGGACGTGTATATATATATATATATATATATATATATATATATATATATATATAACATAATTAAGTAATTCATCGGGTCTAGAGGAAACCTCAACACGGTGCAGAAAGCACTGGACGGCCGTTCCGTCCTATATTTGGGACTCATCAGCAATGCGCATCCACTACCGAGAATTGAAACCCGAACAGTTACGATATCAGGCAAACATCATACCATCTGTACCTCGGTGACGAAGAGGTAACGAATTAAACTCAATATAGCGCCGCTCGACCACATATTCCGAGTGTCCCTTACCCATAGGACTATGCGCCCACGAGCCACGACTACTATCCCCAAGCCACTCCATGCAGAGCATTAGAAGCCGGTTCAAGCAAGGATATACAAGTGATAGAAATTATTAGGAGGATTTGACATAATCATAATTAACTAATTCATCGAGTCTAGAAGAAACCTCAACAGAATGCAGAAAGCACTGGACGGCCGTTCCGTCCTATATTTGGGACTCATTAGCAATGCGCATCCACTATCGAGAATTGAAACCCAGACCGTTATACGTTACACTTACGTTGCTAATACCCTCTTCTTCTCCCCCCAGCTATGGGTAAATAGCAGGGCAAACCGGGTTCTATAGCCTTGGATGGCAACTGGTCTACCGCGTAAAGAAATGGCAACCTACTGCGGGAAAAAATCTGCCTGGTCAGTCATGTATCGAAAGATACATAATCGCCTAAACGTTTATCACGCATGGCATATAACTGACTGAAATCTCTTATTTTTTTTTGGTTGTTGTTTTTTAAGTATATGCGTGACTTTGACTCGCTGGCTACTGTGTTTGAATTATAACGACCTATGCAAATTATCACCTGAGTACTGATTAGTTGTAAACGGTTATTTCATTTATCGTCAGTCCGGACAAGCGCCAGTGTATGAATCTGTATTTATAACTGTATCTTCAGTTTTGTTACATTATCGGCATAATTAAAATAAACACTCCACTCTGCGAAGCATCTTCCATTTTGCAATCTCTTTCTCTGTAGCCAAAATCCCGGGAGAGCTTGCTGTAGACAATAAAATTGCTTACTCGCTTCGGGAAATTTAGAATTTCTAATAACAAGTATTTATTTGAACATCCACCCCGTCTCTTTCTCTCTCTCTCTCTCTCTCTCTCACTCTCTCTCTCGTTCTCTCTCTCTCTCTCGCTCTCTCTGCCCCATCCCTTCCTCTTTTTCCCGCTCTTTCTTTCTCTACTTTTATGATCCGCATGATGAGAGGTTGCATTTACAAGAAAACATAGGCGCGCTTGACGAAGGGACGGATACACAAAAACAAATTATAGTTGTCTTTCCCTTCGATCGAAACTGGGCGCTTTATCAAACATGACAGGAAATAACGAACACTGCCGACAGGCTTACAAGACGATTTACAATATTCGAAAGCAAAAACAAAAAAACAAAAAATAACTTACTTGCCAAAACCTTTAGCAGTTTGCGTGCCTGCCATTGTAAAATAGAGTTAAGACATTTCTATACTCTTGTATCTTGCGGGCTTAATGGAAATGATTTTTATACCATTGTTCACACAAGTCATGGCCTAATAGCCACTCGAGCTAGAGACTTGAAAAGATTGTTAAAATATAAAGAAAGTAAGAGGTCAATATTATGAGCATATATAAGATACATAACGGTTGACTCTAGATTTGAAGGCTTACATCTCCATCACGTTGAAACACCGATTCTCATATGATCACCGAAGTTAAGCAGCGTCAAGCTGGGTCACTACCTACATGGGCGACCGCTTGGGAATACCAGGTGTTGTCATATTGAATGTACAAGTGGTGTAATGGATATTGCCTCGGAATTGGAAATCGGAGAGTTGTGTTCGAATTCCAGTTGGGTTCGTTTATTCACTTACACGCAAATAGCCTTGGGAAAAGTATGATTTTATATACCCCCACCCCCCACCAGGAGTTGATTAATTAGTAAGGATGGAATCAGTAATGTCATTATTATCTCCACAGATTTTTACAATCTAAAAAATATTTTCTGGCTTTAAATAGCCAGCCAAACTTTGATAAACCGTAAAAAATAAATTAATCATTCAATTATTAGGTTGGTGCAAAAATAATGACGTAGTAACGTCGTATTTTGACGTTAAAAATACGTCAAAAAACGACATTATTACGTCATTATTTTTGCACCAACCTAATAAATTATCCTAGATCTGAAGAGGTTAAGACTCAAGTGGCTGGAGAATCATCCTTTTCGGAAAACTGTTAGCACAGAACTTACGGTTACATCTAGCCATTTTAACGGTAACATGATGAGACCTTGCCGAATTCCAAATTAAACCCTTTATTTAATCTACGAGGGTAGACTGTTCTCATTCCACTGACTATGTCTCGAGATATCTCGTCTAGTCTTATTGTTAGTACGACTCAGTTATTGCTCGCCCGATTTCCGCTAAGTGCATGTACAGACTGTCTGGTTATTTCTCTTTATTTTATATTTCTTTCTATTTTCCTCCTCCTCTCTTTCCTTTCTGGTTTTCTTTTCTTTTCTTTTTTTTTTTTCTTTTCTTATTGTGTTGTCGTTTCATTATTTCATTCTTGTGGCAAGTAATCATAATAAAAATCGTTTCTAATACAGAGTTTTTTTCTAAACGATACAATTGCGTCTAAATTAATCTAAGAAGGAACTTTTTAATAAAATACCCACGAATCTCATTTCCCTGAACAAGCCAGCAAAAGCTTCCAGATTATAAGATTCAAGTTAATATCATTTTCTTTCTTCATATGTACCTTTCTTTTCTTTTATACATTCTCTTTTTTCCTGGTTTTTCTTTCTTCCTTTTTTCTTTCTTCCTTTTTTCTTTCTTTCTTTTTTCTTTCTTTCATTTTTCTTTCTTTCTTTTCGAAATTTTCTTTCTTTCTTTTTTCATAATTTCTCTCTTTTATAAAATTTATTTATTTAACATTTCTTTCTATTTTATCTTCTTTTCTTTGCTTTGTAGTTTGTTTTTTTTTTTTCTTCCTTTTTATTTCTGTTGTAATTTCATTCTCACTTTCCATTTTTCTTCTTTCTTTCATTTTATGTTATTCCTTCAATGATTCTTTTTTCTTTCTTTGTGTCTTTTTCCTGGACTGTTTTCGTAGTTGCCTTTTTGGTTTTCTTTTCTGAATTGAATTTTTTCTTCCTTGCTTTTTAGTTAGTTTTTTTTTTATTTGTTTGTTTTGTCTTCAGCAATGGATCATTCAAAGATATCAGAAATTCCTTTGATCTTAGTTATTGATTGATTTCTACCTTTCCATCAAGATGTCGTATCGTGTTACTTAGGAAGCATTGATTATATTTTTTTTTTAAATTGATTATGAGTCTTCACAGCGTTACCTCCCTTGACGCCATCTTTTCCTTCTTCCTTCTTCGCAACAGATTATGACAAATGCATTTATTTGCAGGCGCACTGATTTATTAGGTGTGCGTTTAGCTTCGGAGGTCAACTTTAATACCAAAAGCGAACAGAGTGAAAAGTAGAGAAAGTGGCATATACATTTGAAAAATCTGCAGATTATGTTTTCATTTAACGTTTTCAGCGATTGTTTAGAAACTAGAGTACAGTATAATAACACCGGGACAGCATCAATTCATCGCTGAAAAAAAAAAACAAAAAAAAAACAGATGCATTCCTGATCAAAAATTTGTTATTTATTCAACAAGAGAAGACGGCAAAATCATCGTAGCTATGTCACTATTTAAAAAACCTAGATTAGTTTGGCACAAGGCTAAAAACTATGGAGTTCCCAGTAAGGAATGAACTCACGAGTAAATTACTCTACCCCGTTGTGTGCACAGCTGTGTTGTTTTGTTATTAATTGAGACTTAGTTTGACACAAGGTATCAAGTATGGAATGACTAGCGAGAGTAAAACTCAGTATCTGTCTATATTTCTGAGATGAGGTATTATGCACACTTTAAATTATTCGGACTATTGTCCTCATCTTTGTCGCCATATTTATTACAACGTTTCGGCCGTTGTACGCTTCGACATTCTTCAGGTGCTTGGAATGTCGAACTTAACGCTTTATTTCGCTCACTTGGGTAGACTGTTCTAGTTCCACGTGCCATGTTTAATGGATGTCAGTTATCAGTTATCTCCTGTTAATTCCCCTCTCCAAGTTCTTCACGGCCTTAACCGGGTATTGAACTCACACTCTTTGGGTCCTGGATCTAACTAACGCCTTTATCCACAGTGACAGTTTTGGGCAACTAATGAGGATCGAACTCATTGCTCAGTCATAATGATCAAAAAGACTAGATTGCTAACAAAGTTAGATATGCAAAAGAGTAGACATCAAGAGCTTCTGTCAAGTCAAAATATGAAAATCCTAGAATGAAGGAAAAGCGGATAATCTCGTTGTGGCTCAACTTTTGTTTACGTTTATTGTTGTAATTTTTCGACTTTATTATTTGCCATTGTTCTTAATCTCTTATTGTGCCTAATCCGAGTTCCGGTTAGAAAGATAATCTTATCCGTCACATAAATTACATTACTACATCCTGCTATAATAATGTCATAATAACTGTTCTGTTATTCGTTGTTATTTTTGTCGTTGATAATATTTTTCTTATGCCTAATCTATAAAATAAATTCTGTCATAGCAATGTATGTATGTATGTATGTATGTATGTATGTATGTATGTATGGAGAACGCTCACTTTCTGACTATGAGACCCGAGTTCGAATCTCACTAGGTCTGATGTGTCGGGACTGATAACGGATATCGTGAGTGGTTAACGGTCACGAGAGGAGGTGATCCCAGCTTTGGAAAGTGTCTGGAAACCACACCACGGCTTGACCCATGTCTTGTGAATGAAATTGGGTAGATGGTTGTGCTAGCACGAAGTCACAAGTCATCGTGATCGAGAGTTTGAGCGTGCAGACTTGTTCAGCTTTTTAATAACGCTAGATAATTGAATTGATGGGCGTTATCATCCGTGAAGCGAGGGCTAATTTCATTTCTGCTTGTGTACCAGGAAAAGAGTATAAGTTGAAATGTGCTGGTACTTAAAATAATTTCTATAATAACTTCTTCTGTATTTAAACTGAGTATATTTTCTCTTAAGCGTAGTATTTTGAATGAATAATCAATTTAGATTTTAAATTTTGATCTCCTGCCCTCAACAAAGTTGCAGGCACCGAACTAGTATATATATAAAAAATTGGTCATTGTATTTATATATATATGGGTGTGTGTATGTGTATAGAAAAAAAACAATTAGCGACTCGAAAGCCGGATCGGACAACATGTTCCTGTAAATATAAAATAAGTTATTTTTAATATGAGTACGCACTGTACCCAGTCTGTTCCTGACTCGGCCATTGGTGAGCATTTATTCGAAAATCCAGTGAGTATGGCGAGCTATAGTGACATTTCATTTACTGCTCTGTGCAGATCCCAGTCTGCTCAGTATTTACTCATATCAGAAATAGTTTTTTATAAAATTACATCAACCTTCTCTATGCAGACAAAAAGATCATTTTGTTTGTACTCTCAGTTTTGTTAGTGGGTATGTGAATGATTTTTTTCCGATTTTATTACTTACTGGAACCCTTTACATCAACTCTTTTGCTTGTATATCCTCCAAAGTTTTTTATTAATACATTGTATTTTAGTCGTAGATCCTTTTTTCTCCTCCTTGCAGTTAGTTACCTGTTATGGCAGGTATGTATATATATATATATATATATATATATATATATATATATATATATATATATATATATATATATATATATATATATATCGTCATTCACAGCACCTCACTGTGGCTAGATATCCGATCGCTTCAGTCGGAAATTCTATCGATTCTCGGAAAGAGAGAAAGGCGATATTTTTGCGTATTTATTTTTTCATAAACATACCAGTGACCAAGAGAACTCAAACCGTTCGGAGAGTCTTGCATTATTAGCAGTAATAGTCACTGTTTAAAATATGTGATTTGTTCCCCACAGTGATCGACTAAATTCATTTATTTTCCGGAGCAAATATCATCATCCACAAGCGTACTGTTTCGCTGTATCACAGCTCCTCGGTGTGGCTTGACATCCGATCGCTTCAAACCAGGACTGAAACCCGACTGATTTAGTATCAGTCGGAGATTCCCCTAGGTTATCGACGCTCGGCAGGCGAATATTTTCATATTTATTTTTTCATAAACACGCCAGTAACCTACAGGACTCAATCCTTTGGGAGTGTTTTGTTTTTATATATACATTCATATATATATATATATATATATATATATATATATGGTTGTATATTTAGGCAGCAATCCTTCCTTTATGCATGTTTCATTAAAAACGACAGAACGACAGACAAGGTACTACGGTTAAGGTTTTTATTTAATTTTTCTTCAAACAAGAGCTTTCTTTTCTGGACAAAGGCTGTGTAAGAACTGTCCAAATGTTTTATATTTCCGTGCGCTTTCGGCTATACCTTTAGCCATTATCAAGGATGATTTGATTTTTCAGCTTAATTGAGTGTGTTCGTTCTGTGTATGTCTTAGTGTATGGTAGGGATGTTTGTAATTTCCGAATACGGTTAGCACATTGTGGCTTTGTTCGTAGTTAATATTGTTAAAAGTTGGCTTTTTCTTTTTTATTATTAAAGCTTATATTATTTTTAGTCTTTTTTTGGAGGTGGATGCAGTTAATATAATTGTGTTTTCTACTAGTAGAAAACACAAACATATTAACTGCATCCACCGTAATATATTAACACAAATATGTTAAGGTGAAGATGTTAATATATTTGTGTTAATATATTTGTGTTAATATATTTGTTTTCTACTTTATTTTTCATCATTATGTACTGATGTACCTATATATATATATATATATATATATATATATATATATATATATATATATATATGCATGCATGCATATGGGCGCATAGACGAGTATTTTCGAACGATCACTTTCCATTGTGGATTTGTCAGGAAGTTGACTTCTTGATGTAAATGGTACCAGCGCGCAACAACTTCGGAAAATTTCTGACAACAATACTAAGGTTTCATCCGAGCCTTGCGATTTAAATTGCTAAGGCGGAACTGGTCAAAAGCTGTCGATTGTTGTCCTAGCACGAAGTCGCAAGTTACCGTGACCGAGCGTACTGGTGTAATTCCTTATGCTTCCAGAAACTGTAGATGGGGACTTTGAGGGTTGAACAAAGAAAAATGTTCCTGATCAGTGATTTACTAGCCGACCCCTCTTACGGATATGTTCTTAAAACGAGATTAGCTTGCCATTATGTATGTATGTAGGTATGTACTGGATGTAGAAGCAAAATTGTCCAAATCGTGTCAATCCCACAAAATTCTTAATATCTAAAAAACACTAAACTACTTGTTTCTTTTTTTCTGGCTTTTCAGATAAGATGTTTAGACATCTTGATACCATTTGTCGTAAGAATCACTGAAAACTCTTTGAGTTCTTCAGCTAAAAAGAGAACAGGTTAAATTGCTTTGTGTCAACCTCACTATCTTCGCAATGTGGAGAGGAAAAAGATCATTCAGGCCTTCAGTAATGGTGCCAACTTTCATGTTCTTACGTCCATCTTTAAATCCATTCAAAAACAACCATCAAATGAACGGTGAATAAGTTAAACAAACAGTGGAGCAGTGGATAGGAAAATTGGATCAGGTGGTCACAACAGGGAGAGGAATCATCATTTCAACTTAGAACTAAAGAGACCACTCAGAAAAGATCCAACTCAATTCATAAGACGTTTGGGACGTGAAAGGGGAGCTTCAGCTATGGAAGTTAAAATAGCAGTGAAAATAACTTGAAAATAAAATCGTACATGAAACCTATGATGCGCCATGTTACTCCTGGACAGAAATTTAGAAGGTTAGAAAGGGCGAAGATCATCTTGAGTAAGTTGGAAAATGATCCTGGAATATATATATATATATATATATATATATATATATATATATATATATGGACTTTATTTCAATCCTTCATGAACTTCCAATCCTTAGCTATGACTAATTAATGATGAAAATGTCATTTTCGTTTATGATTGATTTCATCACGATTCTTCTGTTAATCTTGAAGAGTAATTATACATTCTTATTGCTCAAAGTAGAGTCCAGAAGTGTTATAAAATTCCAGTAAGATATCTTTAAACATTTCTAAGATACAACCCGTCAAATCTGAATCTAACAATTGGACAATTATGCTGTAACAATATATATATATATATATATATATATATATATATATATATATATATATATATATATCCGGTATATCTGGGTATATGATGAATCCGTGAAAATACAGGTAACATTTGTTTTGCATCGTCCGTTTTTCACCCGGGATTTATTTTGAAATATTAAAGATCCTACCAGTTAGTATGGCATTGAACTCTTTTACTGGTGTGCCTCTGTAGCAGGTTTCCAATAGAAGTTGCTCAGTTCATTTAAACTATGTACGCACACACACACACACACACACTCACTCACTCACTCAGATACATACATACACACACACACACACACACAAACACACACACATATATATATATATATATATATATATATATATATATATATATATATATATATATATATGCAGTTCCTTCTAAAAGTATTGGAACCGCAAGGCCAATTCCTTTGTTTTTTTTTTGTTCACTGATGACATTTGGGTTTAAGATCAAAAGATGAATATGAGACAAGTGTTCCGAATTTCAGCTTTTATTTCCTGGTATTTACATTAAGGTGTGTTAAACAACTTAGGACATAGCACCTTTTGTATCAGATCACCCTTTTTTTAGGTGAATCATCAATTGATAAGACACCAGAGGTATTGAAACAAAATGGCTATTTTTGTAGTGATTTTATAACGTATTTATGTTAATTTTTTTAAATAAATAATTATATTCGCTCTACTCTGTATTGAGCACTCTTTTAAGAATAGTAATTGTTGGTGATTGCAATTTATTCCGTATACACCAATCATACACTTGGATATATATATATGTGTGTGTGTGTATGTTTGTGTGTGTGTGCGCACGCGCGTGTGCGTCTCTGTGTGTGTGTGTGCGTCTGTGTGTGTGCGTGGTTTGTTCCTTTATATCACCATTGTTTTAGCTTTGGGTTCCACACAGATCTCGCACGCACATACAAACGCACGTGCAGGCGCACATACTGTATTATTTGTTGGTATTTTTCTTTTTTCTTTGAGATATTTTTGTCAATCCACGAGCGACAAGTATACCTACATAGGCTAAAGAAAGCCTCGACCGCATAATATAATCTTTGTAATTGATTTTTATAAATGTGTCGTCTTCAGTTCCGTTTCACATTTACCTGCATTGACATTATGACTCCCGAAAACAACTCACAGAAGCCTGAAGTCAGCGTATCCGACTTAAAAGCGAAACGGATTTCAGCATCCGTTTCACTCAGTCGACAATCGACGTTATATTTCAGCTGTCATCAACATCAAAGCTAATTGTCCATAGTGAACGAAGATCGTTTCAACTTGAAACATGCGGACAACTGTCTCTGTCGAGCATTAGCAAAACCTCAACTTCCATTTACAAAGGTCCGCAGTTTTCAACAACATCAATAAGTAATAATTCTGTCTGATTTTATCAATGCCGTTATGTTTATTTCAATAGACAAGTGTTTCGTCGGCGAAGTTCAATATCTTGGTATCGAGCACAGAATCACGTATGCATTATGTCATATGATGTATCGATAAGTAATGGTAATTTATTAAGCTTTATATCAAAAGAGCATCAATTGCTTTCAATAACTAATATTCTTAACTCTTCATGCATGTTGCTGGATGACGGTGATACACGAGTGCCTTATAGCAAGATAACGACTCGTAAGCTTGTTTTTAAAGATTCTTACTACTGCGAAGTGAGTTAGATCCTCACTAAGAGCTCCATGCTTGAGGAGTTGTTCGAAGACTAAGCGGTGCTTAAAAAGACACTGCCAAACACTGGGTCGGGTTTTGCTTACAACACCTGGTTGTCTTGTGCCCCCCTCCCATATTAATTACTAAACTATAATAATATAGGAAAGACTTCTACAGCATCTCATTTTAATTATTGAGGAATCGGAGAGCAGAGTTCGAGTTCGAATTCCAGTCGAGTTCTTTACATTCACTAATACCCTTGGGAAAGGTACGAATCCAACTCTTATAGGTATTGGTAAATAATTTTGACTTGGTGCATAATTATCAGGCGTTTTTGTAGGCGCGTTATTTGTTAATAAAAATTGTTGTTTTGTTTATTTTTTTAATAAAAATATTATTTTATTTTCAGGTTATAAAAATGCGCGTCGATAATCATACGCTCCAGAATACTCATTTAAAAATGTTATTGTTGAATTGTTATGTTGCTTTTTTCACAATAAATATTGTTTTAAAACGCCTGATAATTATGCACCAACCAAATAGGACCTACTGAGTTCTATATTTTTGGGTGGCAACTGATCTAGTAGGAGGAAAAACTCAATTCAAAACCGTATGTCAACCTGGCGAAGCACATATGATGCATCTTAGGAAATTATCGTTCGCATTGACTCGATGATCGCGACTGCAGTTGACTCATCTTATTTTAATAGTCATACGTGACAGTTAATAATAAATTTAAAGTACAATAACTTTTGTATAGCAGTGGCAGCGGATTAAAAGGTAAATATTGTTGTCCTCCATGGCAACGAAGGGCCTCGTATTGCAAGAATAATACAGGACACAAATTTGGAACTCGGTTAGTCTGTTCTGCCCCACTCGCAATATTCACTATCGGTGGAAATTTACTCAAAAGCTATCGAAGAGCTGCCTGGTAAATGGCAATATGTCATTGCAAATAAGGGCGAATATATAATTGAATAAAATGAAATTGTACTATTTTTTTAAGAATAAAGTTAATGACTACAAACGTAAATGATTGATGACTCAATCTAATAGATGAAAACTGACAGAATATTTAACACTATCATTTTTTTTTCTTAAGCATTAAGGTTACAGGACAGTCTGTAAACAAACGCAATTTGGTGCTGAAAAATTCTAGGGTTGAGCTATTTACCCAAATCTGACCAAATGACCAAACATTAAAGTTTGGTTACGAATATCTTAGTTGGGCCGACAACTTTTAAGCCGCTCTTTGTATTGTGATTTTCCAAGCGTAGCTTAGATATGGCACATTGTCGAAAGCATGGGGCACCCAGTGAGGATCGAACTTACTACCCATTGTTCTAGCGAGATAAGCTTGCGAAACATCACACCGCCTCGTGGTGCCCAAGCCTCTCTTAGTATCTGTATAAATTATTATCCTAGTTGTTCCCTAAAATAATGGTAATTTTAATGATAATATTACCTGTTCCTTATAAGGAAATATTCGACATTCTTTGACCGAACAGTCAGTACTGCTGTCGGATGAAAATTATTTCTATTATTTATTTCTCTTAAATTTTTTTTTTTTTTTTTTTATGAAAATAGGTTTATCAAGTCTAGTAGCTGTTATAGCTCTTTCCAGTATTTTGGAATGTCAAATTTTCATTGTCTCATTATTTTTTCTGCGATTTACATGTGATATCCATTTTAGTTGTTACTGCTGTTCAATGTTCTCGAGTGATATTGTTTCTGTCATCTGTTACAATACTTTGTGATTCTGTAGCGCCAGTCCAAATGGTTCGAAGAAGGATGGTCTTCACTGACACCCACTATCTTCACTCGCTGAAAGACATTTTAACCATTAATCTGAGAAAGTGGATATATACAGGTGGCAGTTTAGATATTTCTGAACGGGTTTGGTGCCATATCGGTTTGAAATATTAGTATTTGTAAACAAAATATTATTTGCAACTGACATTAACGATCTAAGTTCACACATCTTTACCAACGAGAAATAAGTTTTATTTATTGATAGATTCGGATACCAGACAGATGGCCACTTCAGTGTTGGCTCAGTAATGGTCAATAGGTCAGTGTTGGTCTGATCCGTTAAGCGTGAGCAGTTTTCTGAGAGCCTGTTCGTTATTCCGCATCCTTTCTCCACGGATTCCTACAGGAATCGGTGATGTTTAAGCGTCACTTCACAATCTTATCTGTCCTGTTCTACAAACTTCCGCTCTCGTCCTCCTGTGATTGCACCCACTGATACAAGAATTTGCCAGCCTTTTTATGGGGCTCTTGCAGTTCATTACACGAGAGGGTCCCTACTTCCACGTGTTTCTATAATTCACTTCTGTGTCTTAAGTTTCGGGCGGGTAGAACATTCGCTTTAGCAATTACCCAATGCGAGAAAGCTCTTCGCTAATTTTAGTCATCTTGGAATTCGCATGTCACTGAGTCTAGAAAATAGAAATAAAATCATTTTCACCTTTACAGCAAAACTACACACTTTTAATTATCTGAGAGATCCTTTTCTGCCTTCCATCAGCATGGCTGATGCCAGGAGAGTACTTCGTTGCACTTTCTTGAGTCAACATTCTCGGCTGACGTCAAGTGGAAAGGCCACATAGAATCCATTGCTAGGTCGGCTGCTAAGAAAGTTTTTTCTCTCAAGAATCTATCTTAGATATATATAATTCTACCATTCTACCATGCTTTGAATATTGCTGTCACATATAGTCTGGTGCTCCTGCCATTTATTTAGAGATTCTTGATAAAATCCTTCGAAGAATCTGCAATATTATTGACCCAGACCTGGCGTTTCGACTTCAGTCACTTTCCTATTACCGTAAAGTTGCTTTCCCTGTGCCTTTTCTATAAATACTTTCATTGTCATTGTTCAGATGAGTTCTACGCATGTTAGCTAGACTTTATGAATTTAAGTGCAGCACTAGATTGATAACAAGGTCTGATCAATTTACAGTTGAATTGGCTAGATCTATGTTAAGAGTTTCTTTTCTCGTACTTCTTGCTTGTGACACTCTCTTCCGGCTCCATGCTTGCCGGCCATCTTTGATCTTCAAAAATTTAAATACAATGTCAATTGTTATCTACTGTCTTCCTGGTTATTCTTCTATTATTCTCGCTCCTTATGTTTTCTTTATTCTAATTCTTTCACACCCAGTAACCCCTTGTCTCTTAATAGTCTTACTGCCTTGTTTGGGGTGAAGTGATTAAGAAAAAAATAGAATTCATGGAATGTAAACTCGAGAAAATCCTGGATGGCAATCTTGCGTCTTCTCCGCTCGTAAGAATTACCACTTGCATACAAGTTCGGCTGCAGAACTCTGTGTATAAGATTTTACAGCTGCTCTCTGCCCCAAATTATTTATAATTCATTAAAAACCACCAAGAAAACACAACCTCGAACTTCAAAGAGTGCCCATCATATTAGATGACCTAATAAATTATGTTCTTACTTAACATAATAAAAATCTTCTTTCTTAAGATTGTTAAACAACTATCTCGCTTGAAAGGGACACTTTAGTTTCTTAAATATAGTATCAGGAGAAGCCGCTAACAAACTTTGTATCAGCAGCAGCCTCTAACAAACATCGTATCAGCAGAAGCCCGCAGGTTATAAAAACAGGCGAAAGCTTAAGTAACTCTCTTCTTCCGGTTTTGCCTAATTTCAAGATTCAATCTTTCATACCGAAGCAAAAGGTTCTGTGGACGCCTCACACACATTCACAGGCATGTCACGCTCAAATACATTCATTAACAATTTTTGTTGTGGATGCAATTTACTTCTAGGAAAATGAACTCTTAAATTTTCATTTTGTTGATTTTCTTTAATAAATCTTGCATTGCAAATCAGTCGCTCTCTGTTATTTTGTGAAGGAACTTTTTCACCACCATTATTTCATTTATGGTATTAGGTTGGTGCAAAAATAATGACGTAATAATGTCGTTTTTTGACGTATTTTTAACGTCAAAAAACGACACTATTACGTCATTATTTTTGCACCAATCTAATAAAATAATCTCGTCACAAACCATATACATTAATTATAGAAGTAGCTTTTTGTTTGTTTTTTTTTGTTGTTGTTTTTTGTTGTTGTTTTTTTGTATAGACAAAGTCGTTTATTTTTGGTTGTATCGTGAAATAGACTCATCTGCTGTTATTGTTTATAAGCCATAACACTAGTATATTTCGTTAGTTGAAACTTTACACCTGCCTGTAATGTACATATGTAAGTAAAGACTCGCCTGATTGATAATCAGCTGCGTGTCTTTTTTTTTTCGACTAAAATAGTTCTGAAGAAAAGAAAATAATTCTGTACTTTGAAAAGTCATTTCCACTGAAAATTCTTTCAACCAAAAATTCAGTTTTTCATATTTCTTCGCTGGAAATACAATTGACAAGGATTAAATTAAATTAATTTTGATTCATGGTCTACTCTACGAATCGTTATTACATAGCCATTGTAAATGGCCAGTCTCGCTGAAAATGATCATTGACGTGAAATAATACAGTGATATAAGTAGTTTTATATAAATACAAAATAATTAAGAAGATATTATCAATTTAATATAAAAATAAATATACATTCAATAATGTAAAGGTAGAGAGTAGTTGCTTTTATTTAATTATTCTCTCCTGTATCATTACAAATGTAAGCATCCCCCGAAGTGAATTAGTGAATTGAAGAATTTTCAAGATGAATAATTGTGGGAGGCTTCAGGCGTGAAACTGCCACACACCATGCTGTATTAATTTCTATGTCCGCACTCATACATATATATATATATATATATATATATATATATATATATATATATATATATATATATATATATATATATATATATATTGTGTGTGTATTTAGGCAGCATTTTTCATTCATACATGTTTCATTAAATAATATAGACAAGTGTTGTCTATTTATCTTATGTAAATTCTTTTCATAACGTCTAATAAGCTTAATAACATTATCATTAAACGAAGAAAGAAAATCGCAATATTGATACATACTTTTTAATCCAATCTAAGCTTTCGGCTTATATAAGCCATTATCAAAGACAATTACACTACAATATATTAAGCATTACACGGATAATAAAGTGATGATAGTTTGTTTCCGTTTACATGGATGATTTCCAAGGAACGATAAACATGTGCATATAAGATGCTGGAAGCAAGAATCGTACCGCAGCTCATGACGTCACACATGACCACGCGAGAGTGAATTCGAGAAGTATTAAGTATGGGAAACCGTTGGTATAAACCAATAACTTTTGTTACCAATTATAGACATTTAAGAATATTTGTGGAGATTTCATAGTTTATTTTGTTCAGTTTAGGTTTCAACTGTTTTATGTATATAGCTTCGAGAATTTTTAATTTTTGTTTATTGTTTTCATGTTTAAGTATAATTGTGTTTTCAACAAGGATTTTACGGAATTGTGTATGCGGCCAGGCATGTTGTTTTAAATGCCTAAAAATGTTTTCATTCAAATGTAGTGTCAACCAACATAAATATTATTTAATTCGTTGGAGATACAATCTCCCAAAAGACACTTAAATTTGTAAATTATGTTGGTTTTTTGCAAATCGCATTCAAAGATCTCCCAATAACTTGAACTTCTTTTAAATGTACAATTTTGTAGTGTATATGTGCATGTTCTAATGTAAAACTGCATAAGATAAATAAATATTTACGGCTCTTCTGTATGTATTGAGCACTCTTTTAAAATGAATGTTCTGAACGCTGCAACCTTACTGTTCCCCTACACTTTGATATATATATATATATATATATATATATATATATATATATATATATATATATATATATATATATAAACAAGTAAACAAACACTAAAAAGCGCTGTTTAAACATGTGTCTATTAAAAAGTGCTCAGTATCAAGGTAAAAGGTCATCTAATAACGTGGACTTCTTTTAAATGTGAATTAAGTTTAGGCTTCTAATGATTTTGTTTTTCTATCCGATTTAACAATTTAATTTCAACCATGGAAAGATTAACAATCAAACAACGTGTCAAAGTTATCGAAGCCTATTACGAAAATGGATGTTCAAATAGAAATGCATTTTGCGCACTTCGCGATTTTTTTGGTCAACATAATCGATCAACCGAGAGTGCAATTGGAAACGATGTGGAGAGGTTCAATTCCTGCTTGCGATGACGAATAGAGGTGTCTGGATTTTCGGCTACGTTCTCTTGCACTACAACTGAACGGCGTTAACGAGCACGTGATGGTCTTTTCACATCTGCCACCGACCCAGTTAGTTTAAATTTGAACTATTGCACTCTTGAAACTTTAACACGTTGTTTGATTGTTAATCTTTCCATGGTTGAAATTGCCAAAGAATTAAGTTGTTAAATCTGAAAGAAAAAGAAAAAAAATCATTTGACCCTTAAACTTAATTCACATTTAAAGTTATTGAAACACCCAAAGTGAGTTAAAAAATTTCCAGGATGAATAATTGTGGGAGGTGATGATCGAAAACTGTCACACATCATGCCGTATTAATTTCTACCTCTACACTGGTCATATATATATATATATATATATATATATATATATATATATATATATATATATATATATATATATATTTATATATGTATATAAACAAGTAAAAAAACACTAAAAACCGCTGTTTAAAAACGTGTTTAATAAAAAGTGCTCAATAAAAAGTGCTCAATAACAAACTAGAAACTTTAGACCTATTAATAAATATATAGGGAATAAATTCGCCAAGGTCTCTTCATGTGGTTAATACAGCGAATTAAATTACTTTCCACACGCCAAAACTTAAATAAGATAATGTCACTTCCGCTTTAATATCTCATTTAAGTTTTGGTGTGTGAAAGGTAATATATGACTATATCTCTCAGATTAGGTATTATGATTATTTTCATTATTCGGACTGATATCCACATCTTCATTGCCATATTCACAACGTTTCGGCTATAGTATGCCCTGTCCTTCTTCAGATGATTTAAATTGGTCCAGTGGATAAAGGCGTTAGATCCAGTGAGTAACCCAAACAGTTGTGAGTTCAATCCCTAGCTACAACAGTGGTGAGCCAAAAGTTGGAGTAGTTGAGTTAAATAACTGAGACAAATGGTAGAGGCATGGCAGGTAGAACTAGAACAATCTATCTTGGGGGACGAAAGGGTTCAGTTCGAAATTGAAATCACGAGAAAAAGGCCGGGGCGTACTACGGTCGAAACGTTGTGAATATGGCAAGGAAGATTAGGTTAACAGTTCGAATAATGTAAATTATGTAAGTATATATATATATATATATATATATATATATATATATATATATATATATATATATATATATATTTAACCTATCCAACTCATTCAATTTAAATTGGAACCAGTCTCAAAGGGTGATGCTGATTCTGCATAAGGTATAATGTATACGTGAGTGGATTTGATTTTAGGTTAATAATATTTCGGAACGTGGTTTTGCATTTGAGACCTACTTAAGTGCTGACAGTAGGATTGATCACCTTCCAGTTATATGCTAAATAAGTGTTAGGTTAGAAAAATTAAAATAACCCAAAGCAAAGCATAAACTGTAATATGAAAAACTCCACAACATCTCCATTTGCAAACGGGAATATGAAATCGCTGTTAAGAACAAATATGATTCTTAGGAACATGTCAAGAATTCAAATTGGAATACCTTAAAAGATTCGATAGTGTCAACAGTAAAAGGAGTCAGCCCCAGGACAGATAGACAATAAAACAAAAAGAAAGGGGATGACTAGTAAAGCTCTCGACTAGCAGATAATGCAGAGAAAAAGCGAGGAATATATAAATACCTAACAAATGCATCAGAGGTAAGTGCAAGAAGGCTGAGTGGGCATGGCTAAATAGGAAATGCGCAGAGCGAGGAAATCTGAACAATCTCCTCTCTATAAAAGGCAGGATGTGTGTGTGTGTGTGTGTGTGTAACGAATGCACGGTCGCAATTTTTGACGGATTTGCACCAAAATTTACATGCCCAAGCTCCAAGTTACCTGGAAGGCCAAGACCGACTTTCCATTTCCTAACTCCCATCGATAGTAGAAATAATCGATTTTTTCATACTTCTACGGCAGTTTTCATGTAGTCTGTGGCCATTTCCTACTGGCCAGAATGAGAGCCTATAGCTGGCTGCCACGAATAGGCAGGAAGATTCTATTGGCCAGCGTGAGAGCCAACAGCTGATTGGCACGAATGTTAACTAGCATGCTAACATGCAAAAAATAATCGATTCGTCACAAGTTGGAAAAATTTAAATCTGCATGGCACTTTACTCCAATTGGCTCATTCGCTTACTTAAACTCAACGTTAATTCTGATTCCGCAGAACTGGATTGGGTGTGAAAATTATTTGTTGTTTACATTCTTTTTGCATTCGGTTTTTCCAGTAACGAGTCCTTTTTTTTAAAGCTGATCGCTTTGTATACATTTTGTTTAGTTCTTTTTTCGTAACAGAATTAATGTTTAGTATAGAGCTTAGAAAAAATTCGCAGTGTGAGATAGGCAAGAAGTAAGGCATGTAGCAACATCAGCGCGGCAAAGGGCACTCCTTTAAAGGCAAGGAAGGGCAAAAATATTTTAAGTCAAGTGATAGCGATTGCTGTATGGGTCGTACGATTTTTGAATCGAGCACGGGCAACGCCGGGCCATGCTGCTAGTACAGATATAAAGATGTAGAAAATAGGATAGAAAACATGCTCTTCTTTAGAATATATTAAAGTCAGTGAATATAAAATAAAAAGCTATTACAAATGTGGAATGGTTATAATGGGGAACTCATCCATGACAAGAAATGGACGAAGGCTACAATTGTCATGGAGTTGTTCCCCGCATTAGATGACCTTGGAAATGTTTACTGAAGTGATACAATAGAGGCGAAATACCGGAAGATCTAAGAAAACAATTTTTTACGACGCAGCAAAAGGTCTCAAGCGCGAATGAATAGGAACGCAATCGAACAACCAATTGAGCCGATTCATTAGGATGTAATAAATAGAATATAGTGGCTTGTACAAGAGCAGAAACAAAAATGTTCTATTTTTACTCAGAATTCTGCAATGTTATTCGTCTTGTCCTTGCATCTCAGCTTGAGTCACTTTCTTATCTCTATAACGTAGCTTCCTTTTCTAGAAGTATTTTCATGGTAATTCTTCTGATAAGCTTACCTATATGTTGCCTCGACTTCCCGACTGTAAGCGCCCTACTAAATTGGCAGCTAGGTCTCACAATTTAAATGTTGAAAAGCTCGCAAATAACTGATAATATATCGACTGCACGGGAAATCACGCAAAAAACGGCTTACGGTCATATAACGTTCAAAAATCGGTTCTTGCACGAGTTAAACAACGTCAATCCTGGTCAATACCTAGATGGGTGACAGCTTGGGAATACCAGATACTGTAAGCTTGTATGTGCAAATGGTGTAATGGATAACGGCTAGGAATTTTTAATCGGAAAGCCAAATTTCCTATTTCAGTTGTGTTCGTTATATTCATTTACGCACAAATACCTCTCCTCCCTACAGCTATTGCTTCATTAGTAAGACTTACAGGACTAAAACTATTATTATCTAAGAAAAAATAGAATAAAATTTCCTAGAAAATATTTACATATCGTCATTAAATAGCTCATAGAGGTGCTGATATGCTGTTAAAAAAAATCAACCAACTTTCGTCCTGGGTAAGACGTTAGACTACATCCGCGTCCTACGTAAGATGTTAAACTACATCCAGCAGCAAGGCCTCTGGTAAGGAGGTTTTGAGGAGCGTGGAACCATTTCTTAATTGGTGGTGTTCCCAGGTCCACCCGGGTTGGAACCACCTGTTAGGCTCCCAGGTATGGGCAAATAGTTAACTATTACCAGGAATACATTTTTGAAAAAAATTATTACCAGAAATTTTGAAGGAAATATATTACCAGAAACAGATTTTTCACAAAATATTACCAGCGATAAAAAAAAAATGTTGCCAGCATTAAATAATCCATTGACGTTGATATGCCGTAAAACAAAATCAAACAAACCAATCTCAACTAAAGAATACATATTCTATTCATACGAATCTATCCTAAAAGTGTTGTCGGCATTAAATAACCCATTGAGGTTGATATGCCGTAAAACAAAATAAAACAAACCAATCTAAGCTAAAGAATACATATTCTATTCATACGAAACTATCCTAAAAATGTTGTCGGCATTAAATAACCCATTGAGGTTGATATGCCGTAAAACAAGATAAAAACAAACCAATCTAAACTAAAGAATACATATTCTATTCATACGAATCTATCCTAAAAGTGTTGTCGGCATTAAATAATCCATTGAGGTTGATATGCCGTAAAACAAAATAAACCAAACCAAACTAACCAACTTAATAAAAAAAAACTTGAATTCATTTTTTACTGAAAATTGAGAAGGTAAATTATTTAACACCGATCTTACAGTTTGTATTAACACAGAATGTATCCGAGACTGACTTGACTATATTTCCTATTTCTTTCACCCATGAAAATCTCAGTGTCCTTCTATAGAACAACATTCCTGTTGCTTCAAGACTCTTCTTCATCTGCGAGGAAATTGTCCAGTATTTACTAGTCATATATGCGAATTGGTATTGTATAACAGTTATTTACTCTTTTCTTTGTAATAAAATTTTCTTGTTTCTGAAGACAGCATATTAAATTTGAATTCTAGCAAAACCGTGTAAAATCTACGTCTAAATTATCATAATCAACAAAGCAACTCTAAATATCGAAATACAATATGAGAATGTGCTACAAGACAAACAAGTCTAGCTTATAATTCTATTTTTCAGTTCCTTTATATCTGAAATTGTAAGACTTATTTGACGGAGTAAAGCGGCGACTTTCGACTTAAAGTTCAGCTAATGTGGCCCTTGTACAATCCATGTTGATCAACTTGAACAAACAATATTTTGTTGCCATTAGGATTACGAAAGACTGAAATCAGAAAGAGCGAAAGCAGACAAAGCATTAGTACAGACACAAAATAATATTGCAAGTGCAGACATCGCACAAGAAGCATCAACTTCAAAATTCGACTTACTTAGACGGAGCAGTCGTCTTCAAAATCGATGAGTCTGGCATTATTAATCCTTGAAGCAGAAAATGTATCTTGCCCACCCGGCAGAAAGATCGATAGCTCTTCCAAGTAACAGCTCTGTGGTTAAATTCGTTGAGTGGAGTCCACTTGATCATCGATTGGGCCGCCACTTGATATGCGATTGCCTCCCAAATTTTGAATCAATAAACATATTAAACATAATTCACAATTCTATATATATATATATATATATATATATATATATATATATATATATATATATATATATACCGGGAGTAACTGCATTTTTTTTTTAATACTCTTATAGCATAATTGTCCATCGCACAATATGTTTAATAGCTTAAAAACCACTAAACTAATTGTGTGTCTTTTTTCCAGGCTTTCAGATAATACGTTGAGCCAATACCCACTTGTCGTAAGAATCACTGAAAAACCACTTGAGTTATTGAACCAGAAAGAGAATAGGTTAAAATCCATTT
>OZ010577.1:94270555-94308055 GCA_963932145.1 Acanthosepion lycidas | reverse complement strand
AGTTATTTCATATTAACGAAACATAACCTACTTAGGGCCATCGCGCAGAACATTACACAGTTTTCAAATCATTCTTTAGAGTAGCCATCAGCTGCCTCGTCGCCTTCTCTTTAATCTCGACCACGGCGTTTTAGTAGTGACTTTAGCTTTGGTAAATCTGGACTTTAGGGTAGAGGCTGACAATTCTGTATGATGTGGTGATTGCTTTGCCAAAAGACGTGAAGCATCTATTAGATTGGTGCAAAAATAATGACGTTTTCTCACATATGTTACTACGTGAGAAAACGTCATTATCTTTGCACCAACCTAATAGTCGCTCGGTCGTTGCAAATGTAACGTTCACACAGTACCCAAGCTCACTCAGCGGTGCTCCAAACTCGACACCCAGTGGAAAAGTGTCCATTTGGAAAAGCGCTCTAAGTTTCCCTCTGATTCATTCAAACTAAATTAAGACCATTTTATTCGCTTGATATCCAAAATGGCTGCGGGCTTACGGCCACATCACGTTGAAACACCAGTCCCCGAATTATAACCGAAGTTAAACAACGTCGAGCCTGAGCATAACTTAGACAGGGAACTGCTTGGGAATATTATGTGCAGTATGCTTGGGTGTGCGGGTGGTGTAATGGATGATGGCACGGGATTGTTAATCGGAGTTACAATTGCTGTTGGCTTTGTTGTATTCATTTATGAGAAAATACACTTGCGAAAGGTATGAATCCATATTTACTCCCCACATCTATGGGTTAATTAGTATGAATTGTATCAATACACAAAAAACTAAATAAAATTGAGTAGAAAATATTTAGTTTTGAGCATTAAATAACCCATAGACGTTGATAAGCCATTTAACTAAAAGCAACAAATCAAAATGGCTTCATATTTTGTAAAACATGGATGCCTTCCTCCAACAGGCTTTTTACATGTCGACACGGAATATAACGAGAAAAATATTAATTATGTTATTTATTGAAACCTAGAAAGGAATAACCAAAACGGAGGTTGGAAATGAAATGGTAATTTTTATAACATCAACAAAATACAATACTTGCTAGCGACAGGAATTAGGTAAACCACTGCTCGTGGTAGACTACTTAGACAGTATATTGCCCCCACTTACAATAGTGTCCAACGTATTTATGAGGATTCAGACATACCTATTAATGTTCATAGTTACAGTATTCAAATGCTGTACATGAAAATAATAGTTGATAGAAATAAGATTAGGAATGCGGAACTATGTTCAATTCATGTGTGCGGATAGATAGATAGATAGATAGATAGATAGATCTATGCATATTTAGTTAGTATGCATCTGCGTACAGTTAATTATATGAAAAGTATGTTTATTCATTTCGTTATAAATACAATAAATTAAAAATCTGTATGTGTACGAATATTTGTCTTCCCCCACTGTATCTGTGGACATTTTAACCACTTTCCAGGCTAGGTATACTGTTTAAAACTTCCTGTATTCATGAGAGAAGCGGACTCAAATGCAGTGTCAACATGAAAATCAACACTGCATGATGACTGGCAGTTTCAAGTCTCAAGAGATCATCGGACCATATTTGGCGATATTGGAAAATATTTGTTTTCCACATCTCATTCGGCGATATTGGAAAATATTTGTTTTCCACATCTCATTCCTTGTCAATGCACTTAACGCAATGGGGAATATTTAACCATACAGTTTGAATATTGTGCAGTTAAAATGTGAGATCAATTCATTTAACTACGTTTGATGCTATTGACATGGATCTACATACATACATTTATACAAAAGCTCTTGCTTGTAGCATGCTACAATGTTTGGCAAAGAAGTGTTTGAGAAATTGAGCTAGTTATTGTCTCGTTTCTACTACTGTGGCATTAAAAAATATCTGTAAAATACTGCTCCACAGATCGATCGTCAGCATTAACAGGGGTCCATATTCGTTTTATTCAGTATAGTGTGCGGCCGCACGTTGGTAGAAAATTGATTAGTTTATGCTACAAAGTCTAGACTGAAAAACACTTGGCGAATGACAATAGCTGTTTGAGCTAATTTTCCGTATTTCAATATCTTTAGACCACTGTTTTTCATCCATTCTTTTTATCTCACGGTTTACTTGAGCCTAGAGTTAAGCTTCTGCTGTACACCTTCATTATGATGATAAAAAAGATCATCAAAAAATTGCCATTACATAGGTCGATTTCAGTTGCAAAATGACTACTCACCACAAACATACAATTTGACCCTAACATTCGGCGATAGCGAACCCATAAATATGTCAAATTATACTCATATGTACCTAACAATACTTACAGATATAAAATAAAATAAGAATTATCATAAAAATAAATAAGAATAATATTATTCAATGTTTAAAACCATTCTTTTTAATAAGAGTAGCAAACGCTGACCGTAATCAAATTGGAGCGATACAATATAGGGTTTGATTACCAAACAAAGGGTGCATATTATGCGAGAATAGAAACATTTTCACACACTTTCAGCACAATTTTAGTGGTGAGTATAGTGGATGAAGGCGTATTATACATGGGGAATTACTGTAAACTTTTTCTTTATTTATTAACACAAACAAAACAATTTGTTATAAGTTGTAATAAAAAGATAATTACAGTTCTTAAAATTTATTTATTTTTCTGGGGTTTTTTTTATGAATTAACATTTTATGAAATATCTGAGCTTGACATTTTTTTAAATATCTTCTTTGCAAGGTTGAATTTTGGAGAGGCATACATTTAAAACTTCTTTCAAGAATTATAGCTATGATAAATTTTTCCTTTGTTATATAGGAATAAAGTGTCGCTGCCGACACTTGAGTTTGAACATAGATTGGCAGTGAGTAAACACAGGCGATCCTATTATTGAGTAGACCACGTGACCATAGAGGAAACGCATAGATGGGAGGTATCGTGTGTCTAATTGATCCGCATTTCTACTATATCCTCTATTACTATACGGGCCGCTATTCTCTACTCTATTCACTAGATTATTTCTCTATTCGGGTCACTATACGTATTACTATTCGAGCGAGCATTATCGGGCAAGTACTATTAGTTTAAGTGATATTCGAAGGCGTCTGACACCAGTATTGTTTAACGGGGTACTATAGTTATATCTGCGGTTAGAAAGTCTCTACTACAACAACCATCACAAAAGGGTCAAACGAGTATTCGTTGACATCACAAAAGCGTCAAACGTGTATTCGTTGACATCACAAAAGCGTCAAACGTGTATTCGTTGACATCACAAAAGGGTCAAACGAGTATTCGTTGACATCACAAAAGGATCAAACCAGTATTCGTTGACATCACAAAAGGGTCAAACGAGTGTTCGTTGTCATCCCAAAAGGGTCAAACCTGTATTCGTTGACATCACAAAAGGGTCAAACGAGTATTCGTTGACATCACAAAAGGGTCAAACCAGTATTCCTTGAGATCACAAAAGGGTCAAACCAGTATTCGTTGACATCACAAAAGGGTCAAACCAGTATTCGTTGACACCACAAAAGGGTCAAACGAGTATTCGTTGACATCACAAAAGGGTCAAACGAGTATTCGTTGACATCACAAAATCATTTTAATATTGTTTATTCCAGAAAAGATTGTTTTTATATTATTTTTTATATATTATGTATACGTCTATTTATTTTAGCAATGATATACACGTCTATTCAAATTAAAGGCGATTTAATTTTGATATGTACACTTATTGCGCTTTGGATATCTTTCAAAAGTAATTTAAGTAAAGACCTTTTAAAATGTCCGCGGCATACCTACGATCCACTCACGGTATATCAATGTGCCGCGACACACCGGTTGATAATCACTGCTTTAGAAGATCGTGAGTGGATCGTATGTACGCTGCGGACATTTTCAAAGGTTTTTACTTAAATTACTTTACATATATATATATATATATATATATATATATGAAGAAAAATATTTGGAAAAATAGGCGACGCTTTCAAAACGTATTCCTAAAATTTGAGTATTTTGAATGAAAACGAAAAATGAAAAGAATTCTATTATGATCTAAAATTAATATGTACGCTTGTCGAGCATTAATCTCGCTAAAAAAGATTTGACGACAACGTGACCACGCTTAAACGGAAAGCTGATCATTTAAAATTTTCAGTTATCTGTTTTGGATAAGTCTTGTTTTTATGTCCATCGTCTTTGTCGTGTTGAACTGATTATGTTAATTGTATTTTAATTAATATTGTCCTGAAGAAGGTTTATTAAACCGAAACATCAGACGTTGACATTTCATTCATATTAAAACAACATAATTGCATTTAAGGATTTTTGTTTGTTTTTTTCCAAATATTTTTCTTCATTCTGTCGGATTTATATCCATTTATATTTGCTTACATATATATATATATATATATATATATATATATATATATATATATATATATATATATATATATACGTTATACAATAATTATTTTAGATGAAAAGTTATCTAATATCTGTGTTATTCTGGGAACGTATTAATCTATACTTGTTATAAATATGTAAGATAAGTAATTTTCTGTAGCAAAAACATCTAATCCTATCATTACTAATAAGGCTTGCCTTTAAAAAAACTCAGCCAGTAATTAAGTCGAGATACTAAGGATTTTCAACATCCAATTTTTTTCGTTATTAAACAGAGAATTTTTACTTTCACTTTCACTTTCACTTTCACTTTCACTTTCACATAAAGGAATCTTCTGATGGTGTCTCTTTCGCAAATAAATTGCCAGCATTACCATTCTTGTGCTTTGGAATCATTATATTTAAACACATTTCTTCGTGGTAAGAAACATAAGTATAGAATGAAGAATCTGAGATAATTTGGAAATTACTATGAAAGGAAACGTGTGTATACTATATTTCCGTTTAGTTTTAATAGTAACACCATATCTCCTCTACGTCGTATTGCACCATCGTATTTTTTTTTTATTTTTGTGGATAATAAACTTCATCACAAATTTATGAAGAAATCACCAAATCTCAAGACAGGCATCTTTTTCTTTCTTTCTTTTTTAATCATTTCACTCCATTCAAATCAGTAAAGCCACTAAAGCACAAGGGGTTACTGAGTGTGAATAAGAAAACCGAGAAACATTATTAAAGAGCGAGAACAATACGACTGTAATCAAAAAGATCGTAGATAACGATTGACATTGCATTTAAATTTTCAAAGATCAAAGTTGGCTGGAAAGCATGGAGCTGGAAGAGAATTCCACAAGTGCGATAGAGGAAACTCTTAGCATAGAACTTACGGTTAAATCTAGCCAATTCAGTCTAGTACTGCACTTAAATTCATCAAGTATAAGTACCACAGCGAAGAGCTCATCGGGACAATTACCATGAAATTATTTATAGAAAAAGACAGAGAAGCTACATTACGGCTATGGGAACGTGACTGAAGCCGTGACGCCAAGTGATGAACAATAATATTACTGATTCTTCTTTTGATTTTATCAAGAATCTCTAAATATATAGCTTGAGCACCGGACCATATGTGTTAACTGTAGCCATCTGGACCTGCACAATGGGAATCCTTTTTCGTTTACGTACCATCTCTCTTCAGCACGTGGGCGATCATGGCTCTCCACGGCTTCCTATTTTTTTTACTTTAATTAATTCTTGTCCCTTTCCCATTATATACACAGTTCCAAATTGACTTTTCTTCCTACGACATCGCTTTTATTTTAATAAACATAACTACATTTTTAACTACGTACATTCTTCGGTAATGTTTACTGTTTTAAAAATGTGATGATTAGAATTGTAATAAAACCTAAACTTATTAAACTGAATTTATAGATTTTTATCTGCTCTTGAGAATTGACAACAAAAATAATAAACACTATTTATTTATTAGATTGTTTATTTACACCATTTATTAATAATATTGTCTATTGGAATGTTTGGCAAAACATCAGCTAATTACCAAACGAAAAGAGATGGCACGTGTAAGTAGACCATCTACAAAATAAAGGGTTCGGTTTGAAATTCCAATCACCTGGAGAAGGCTGGAGCGTACAATGGGGGAAACGCCGTGAATACCGCAATAAAGATGAAAATAACAACCCGAACAATGTAAATAATATAAATAATTACCAATTGATTCGAACTTTAAAAATAGGAAATAATAAGTATGTACTTATAGTTGCTACACATATTTTAATAATTTAGTAAATGCTTATATATTTTATGAATAAAATTTTGTTTTCATATTTATCTCTTGGATTACTCTTAAAACAACTCTATTAAATTTTAGCAGATTGTAAATATAAAATTATTCTTGTAAATAATTAATCTAATAAATAATTAGTGTTTAATATTTTTGTTGAAAATTCTCAATACCAAAAAATGTATAAATTATCTTTCATCATAAGTTTTATTACAATTCTAATCATCGCTTTTTCAAACACTACAGATTACCGAGGTGTTGTTCTAATAAAAGCGGTTTCATGGGAAAAAAGTATCCCTTTTGACATTCCGTCATTTCTGCGTGTTGAAAGTTCATGTTTACCCGCATTTTCTTACCATTTTTCTTTTATTCTTTTATTCTTTTAATGTGTGGAGAGTGAGAACAAGAGCGAGAGAGAGAAAGGATTGAAAAGAACGATGGAACGCCTTTACGAAATGTACCTCTTAAACCCTTTTCCGTCTTAGAAGATGGGAAGCAAGATAGGAAATTATCAAGAAATGACCCTCATTTTTTTAAAGTATCTATTGAATCAATTGCTAGGTCTGCTGCTAGGAATGTTCGTCCACTGTTTTGTGCCAATTTTTCTCAACAGAATCCACCTTGAACATTTATAAATCTATCATTCGTCCGCGCATCGAATATTGATGGCATGTCTGAACTGGTGCTTCCACTACGTATTCTTGAAAAAATTCAAAAAGTATCATCTCATCTAATCAATGCTGACCTGCCATCACAACTTCAGTCACGTTGTCACAGCCGTCACGTAGCTTTCCTCCGTTTTTTTTTTTTTTTCTACAAATACATATCTGGCAATTGTTATGATGAAGTTTCATCCTTGGTGCCTACTAGATTGGCAATTAGGTCTCAATGTTTTACTGATGAACTAGCGAGATGCAACCGTAGATCTCTATCTATAAAAGGCAGGATGTGTGTGTGTGTGTGTGTGTAACGAATGCACGGCCGCAATTTTCGACGGATTTGAACCAAAATTTACATGCACATGCTCCAAGTTAGCCGGAAGGCCAAGACCGATTTTGCATTTCCCAACTCCCATCGATAGTGGAAATAATTGATTTTTTCATGCTTCTACGGCAGTTTTCATGTAGTTTGCGGCCATTTTCTACTGGCCAGAGTGAGAGCCTATTGCTGGCTGCCACGAATATACAGAAAGATTCTATTGGCCAGCGTGAGAGCCAACAGCTGACTGACACGAATGTTAACTAGCATGATAGCATGCAAAAGAAAATCGATAGCTGCATTCGTCACAAGTGGGAAAAATTTTAATCTGCATGGCATTTTACTCCAATTGGCTCATTTGCTTGCTTAAACTCAACGTTGATTCTGATTCCGCAGAACTGGGTTGGATGTGAAAAAGTATTTGTTGTTAACATTCTTTTTTCATTCGGTTTTTCCAGTTACGAGTCCTTTTTTTTAAAGCTGATCGTTTTGTGTTCATTTTGTTGAGTTCTTTTTTCGTAACAGATTTAATGTTTAGTAGAGAGCTTAGAAAAAATTCGCAGTGTGAGATAGGCAAGAAGTAAGGCATGTAGCAACATCAGGACGGCAAAGGGCTCTTCTTTAAAGGCAAGGAAGGGCAAAAATATTTTAAGTCAAGTGATAGCGATTGTCGTATGAGTCGTACGATTTTTGAATCAAGCACGGGCAACGCCGGGCCATGCTGCTAGTTCTATTATAATAGTTTATTTTAACTTCTCGCCTGTGGAGCAGCCTTCCAATCCATTGCGTCCTTATTATTTACAATCTTCAAAAATTTAAATGCAACGCCAATTGCTATTTTCTATATTCTTTTATTGACCTTTCTCCTCGGTAATTTTTTCTCATTCTTTTTTGCTCCCCGTTACATCTTAGCTGTTTCATTTGGGTTGAAATTGTCAAAATAAATCTTTGGAGGAAACTTAAAACTTTATATACTCAGTACATAGGTGTTTATGTTTGTAGTAACTGTTGGTACCTTGCTGTATCTTACATACATTTTCCTAGCTATTGTTCTCATGAGCTTTTATCCTTAGTCCCTCAATTGCATGAATTTATATGTGCATGAATTTATACGTATATCTACATCTGCATCAAGGTCTCACCGTTTTCCTTTTGAAATAACTAGATACAACTGTGTATTCTATTATAATGGTTTCTTTTCTCATACTTCTCGCCTGTGGAAATCCTTTCTGCTTTCTTACTTGCCTGTCAGCTGCAATCTTCAAAAAGTTAAATGCAACAACAATTGTCGGTGTCTTGGCGTGTTTTACATGCAAATTTATAACGGATTATTTGCGGTGACGGTGGTCGTGATTGTATTTGGATCTGTGGTTGAGTATTTTTCGGGTTTGTACTTTTCATTGGATACCCATTCGTAAAGTTCTCCTTACATCAGAGAGAAGAGGTCTACGTGTTTCTGTGTCCTGTAGATAGGGCAAACGATAAGAATGTGAAATAAGACTGAGTGGAATCGACGAGCCATGCTCATGTCCTGCTGATCTGATATGTAATACCAATTCTCCGATATGGCAGTTAATACTGGAAAATTGTCTCACAGATGAACAGGAGACTTGAGGCAACATTTGTGGTTCTACAGAAGGATGATGAGAATACTATGGACGCAGCATCTAACTAACTACGAGGTTTTACGGAAAATTAAACAAAAAGAAAATTTATAATTAAAATCAGAAAAGCTTAGTTTCTGGGACACATAATAAGAAAAGTCGACCCCAACAATTTGACACTCACCAGATATATCGAAGGCAAAAGGACATAGGGAGGCAGAGAGCCTCTTCCATGACTAGCTTGTGTGAATGAATTGCGAAACAGGGTGTGTGTGAAATGGATGGCAAAAAGACAAACCTTACTAAGTGCTACAAGTGATAGGAAGTTGTGGAGAACCATGATCGTCTTGTCTAAAAGGAACATGTTGCATACACGAAGTTGATACCCAAAAGTTCTAGGTACTTGAACAGCAAGCACGAACCGAATTTTGTACAAATTCTACCGTGACCTTTCATAAGCTGCAACTTTCAGAGATCGTTATATGTATGCACAATAAGACTGCTTCGAAGGATACAGTCGAAACTAGGTATTAGGTCAGAACAGGACAATTTATTGTCAGATTCCTTGTATTTTGATGTAGTGCCTCGTACAAGCAAATGTAAGTTGAGCTTAATATTAATATCCGAATAAGTACACAGTGTATGTGGATAGAAACAATTGGCACGAGTGAGACGATTTGACAAGTGGATACTTATAAATAAACAAACATTGTCACAGACGACCTCTTATTTGGCAGGGCGCCATATTTAAATCAACCATTGATTATTACCATACCTCATGTTTAACACATTACACACACACACACACACACACACACATATATATATATATATATATATATATATATATATATATATATATATTATACTAAAATTAGGAAGTCTGTATCAGCGATGTATTAATAAAATATTTTTCATTCGCAATATAATTTATCTTCCAGTTGTTGTCAAAATATTTACCAACCAACACTTTTTTTAAATATCACTTTTGCTAAAATTTAATTCATCATATAAAAATGTCTGCATCAATAACCCTCTCAAAAAGAATATGGTTGCATTGAATTTTTGCCAATACAAACCTAGAAAACAATATTATAAAAGTAACTTTCTTTTTGATTAGCGCGTTTTCTTTTGTAATTGGCGAAGTATATTTGGACCAACTGAAGCGTGTTTCTATTAGGTGTGAACGTATTTGTGTGTCTAGATAATACAATATGATTAATGTTATCTGAATAAGTTTATGTTAACTTAAACAATTCAATATTAATCAGCAGTAATAAGTAAAATCTAAATATATGTCAGAACAAAGAAGGTGAGGGAGAGCCAAAAGACAAGCCTTCCTAAAAACTACAAAGAATAGGAAGCTGTGGAAGACCGTGATTACCTACGCCTTGAAGTGATATAGAAAGAAGAAGAAATGAAAAGATAATGCTTGTGTAAAAATATTTAATAATTAAATCGCTTTTCCGCTATCTTAATCTAAATGGCAAAAAAGCATTTATTTTACTCAACAAATATTTACTTAAGATAATTTTTTCTCTTCATCTATTAAGATGATAATTTTTTCTCTTCATCGACAGGAGAGTCGATCATATATACGAACGTTGACTTTTTTGCTGGAAACTGAAATCTTGTCGATTGTTAGATATCAGAATGATATTTACTTTGATAGTTTAGAGGATGGCGCTCCGCCCCCCCCCCATGGCTTACGCTTTTTCGGGAATGGTTAATTTCTTAATTTCGAACTGATGTGGGTAGGACAAGTGGACATTACGATCGCAAGATCTAATACCGACAGACATTATCTTATGAGGTGTATTTAAAGATCTTCTTTTAAAGCTCAAACTTAAAACAAGCTGTGTCTGATGCATTTTCTGAAATTAATGTGGTATTAGGTCGGTGCAAAAATAATGTCGTTTTCTCACATAGTAACATATGTGACCTGGGTGCAGTAGCAATTAAGAGGTTGTTCCACGCCCCTCAACACATCCAATTTCCCGTTCAGAGGCTTTGCTGCCGGATGTAGTTCATCGTTATACTACTAATGTCCGAAGACCGACTGATACAAAGAAACAATCTAAAATACACCACAAAGACTGTAAAATTCGGTGCCGGGATTTTCAGGAAACGACACAAGAAATTTCATAGAATTCGGAGGCAAAAGGAACAGAGAAATATTTTAGCTACTAGCAGATTTCGCAGAGGTTGAAATATGTAACATGACAGATTACTTTGCCATGCATACTCATGACATTAATATAATCATTGCTTGTAGAGAGAGATGAAAAATTGGAAGAGATTTGTGTTTATTGCCAAACACAACTGCTAAACATTCATTATAAAACTACTTTAACTTGTAATCCACCGTTCTATTTCGAATTGAGGTTGTTGTGCAATGGGGAGTTATACTAAATACTGATTACAAATTTTAATATCCTTAAATATATAAATAAATTTATTTGGTGCAATTGAATTATTCTTCCACCAATAAAAGAAGTTAATTCAACTTTTCCTCTCGTGGCTCATATCATCTGCGTACCTCATTTTCAGTTCCACAATGCGTTCAGATCTGTATTTCTCTTCGTCCTGTCTTAATGTGAATACAACAATGTACCTTATATAATTGAATGTCAGCAGAGACTAGTCCTCAGAGTATATTGTTGGATATTTAAAACAAATTGATTTTGGGCGAGTTAGCTCGTTCTTCTCGACACTATATATATATATGTGTGTGTGTGTACTGGTTATACGTTATTTTTATAGAGACAAATATTTAAGTATATGCTCTGTTTATAATAAACAGTTTTAACAACATTTAAAGGCTTGAATGTTCGAGAAATTTCATAGAAAATATGCGAACTCCAGCAGGATTCGAACCCGTATCCTAAACGGAGCCGTCATATAGCCTGACATGCTATACCATTTAGCCACAGAGGAAGCGTTTGATTAGTGATGACAAATTACTGTTTTTAAGCTATAAAGTTTTCATGATTTCAGTCGAACGCTCATATCTGTCGAAACATATTATGAACAAATTAAGATACCCTCCGAGCACGTCAGGCTATAGAATTGTTGACCATGAACTCGTTCATCTGCTATCAGTAGAACGTCTATTGTCAGGAACGGTCGTCTGAAAGGGAGTCGCAAGGCGTAGCGTTGAGTCGTACACATTGCTGCACTGAACTACGGTATTCTCTATTACTCTGATAATCCATGCCTCTCATGTGATTAAACCTGTTCTTCACTCAATCTTTAGTTTCAGTGTTTCCTTACAGTATTATTAACCAGAACTTCGAGCATCATAGGAACTTAATAACATTATTATTATTATTATTATTATTATTATTATTGTTATTATTTGCATAATATATTTTAGTATGCCGAACTGTGTTTTTCGTGAGAAAATGTACCCTTTCGAAAAAATAGAAACTGCGTCCACATTTTTCTCTTACATAAGGGGACGGCAAAGGATGCATTATCTTTATTAACGACTCGAAAAATATTAACGACGGAAAAACATACTGTTTAAAAAAACAAAACAAAGGAGAGACGTTTACTCAAACACATGTATAAACTTAAATATATATATATATATATATATATATATATATATATATATATATATATATATGTATATATATATGTATGTATGTATATATATGTATAAACTACAGTTCAAACGCTTGTAGTTACTCCCAGAATTCGCAGGGGATGAACTTGACAGAAGAATGAAAAATTGAAAAGGAGATCTTAGGGTCATTTAAAAAAGAATGGAATCGTTTATCAAACTTATACTTTAAGAAACTTTTGCAACGAATACTAAAGATGTGTGCTACAATAAAGCAAGTCTAGAGTAAGATATTTTGATGAGAGCAAAATTTAATCATAAAATGCTTTATTTTCTTTTTTACACATCAAACTTTCTAATAAATCGCCATGTCTAATTTTCTCTTATTTAAAATGCAAAACGACTACATTCTGCTAGACGCAATCCTCAGGCCGCAAGTGTTCCACTTGCGTGGCGACACAACAAGGTATTAGAGGTGATCTAAGAAGAACACAATGTGAGACAGCAAATCAACAGCTTGCGTAAAACCAAGGAAACTAAGATCGAATTCCATAAGGAAGAGGAATGCCCCTGCAAAGAAAAAACAAACAGCCCCCAGTACAAAGCTGCTGAGTGGTGCCAGTGATTGGAAGGTTTCAGTGGATCTAATGACATCCTTAAAATTTACAATACACATCACACAGGCAGACAAGCGTCCCGACATTGTGTTGTGGTCTTGGGAAGAGAACAGGGTGTAGGAGCACGAACTAAAGAAAAACCGGTACGAGTCACTGCGTGCCGAATGTATGGAAAATGGTTGGACGGGTAACGTGATGCCTATTGAGATTGGGTGTCGTGGGTTTCTGGGACATTCGGTCATTTCCTTCCTTTCAAATATAGACATCACTGGCCGTTGGTTGAAAAGCGTTTCGCATGGCATTCAAAAGCTGTTCAACACGCGTCAAGTTGGATTTGGTCGAGATCAAAACAAGCAAATAAAATGTGCGCAACATCACGACCTAACATGCGCAAGTGAAATATTTGCGTGGTCGTCTATAACGATTTTTACGAGCGCGTCAATAACGACAAACGTGTTCAGGAAACTTTCATTACAGATAGAATTTACAGAAAGGAACGATCAGTTAGCCTGGTGGCCAACGCTGCTGGTGGCGCCAGGGGTGGCGGTCCCGCCATAGCAACCGAAACTGTGATATCACCCCTGGTCGGCGGCTGATGAAGACAGGGTATCGCACGTGCTAACACACGTTGTATGTTAATATATATATATATATATATATATATATATATATATATATATATATATATATATATATATAAACAAAACGGACGTCATGTTATACCTTAGATACCTTTGGAACAACACTTTTTCAAATGTATACGTTGGTAAATTGGAAAACAAACAAAGATATACTCATTATAATAAACGAGGAGGGAAAGTTGGAACGCAATTAAAAAAGAGATCAATTTTAATTACAAACAATTAAAATTCAAAAGTGGGGGGTGAAAATAACAAGTTCCACAAGAGTATAAAAAGGCAAAAAAAATACTCTTGTGGAACTTGCTATTTTCAACCACTTTTTAATTTTACTTGTAATGAAAAATGAAAATTTTGTTTGCAAAAATAAAATTAAAATGTTTTTGTTATTATAGTTACATTACAAAATCCAAATTTAAAAAATAGATTCTTCTGTGTAAGCCTCTTTCTGGTTAATGTAAATTTCCTTTACACTAAGACATTTTTTCCATGTCGACAATACAGTTAAATTCCATGATCAATTCTGTAGACAAATTTGTATAAGATGATATTTAGAAAAAATCTGAGTTTTCGCCAACGCGTTTCGTCTTCCGACTTTTTGAAGGCAAAAATGAAATCGAAATGTTTTTGTTGTTATAGTTACAACTAAGATTTTTTTTTCCACTTGTCATCTTATACCAATTACTGTTGTCCACAGAATTGATCTGTAAATTTAACTATATATATATATATATATATATATATATATATATATATATATATATATATATATACATACAGTAGCGTCCAAAACTAAGGGACAACATTTTAAAACCTAATATTTGTTAGAAATAACAACTGTGAAAAGCTGAAATTTTGACAACTGGTAGTCGTTATCATCCATAATAACATACTAAAATCTGAATCATTTGCAAAGGATAGAAAAAGAATTATAACAATTATTTATTTATTTTCAAAATAGGATCGTCCAAAAGTAAGGGACAAAATTGAGAAAAACAATGTAAACAGTATGCTATATTCAAATTTTTTGATTTCCTCTAAAGAATAAGTCTTACTTAGTCATTTGTAAACGTTGTATCAGCCGGCACCATGGCGAAACGCCAAAAACTTGATTACTCTGTGAGACAAGCTATTGTGAAGCTACACAAGGAAAAGCCCACCATTAGAGAGATTTCAGAGAAAGTGAAACGTTCCAAGAGTGTTGTAGGCAGGGTTGTTAAATCCTACAATGATACTGGCAAAATAGTTAGTGCTTTTAAAACCGGCAGACCCCGCAAAACTTCGGCAAGAGAAGATCGAATAATGCAGCGTATGTCATTAAAGGACCGTTTTAAGTCTTGCACAGAAATTAAAAGGGTTATGAATAGTACCTCATGTGTTAATGTGTCAAGACATACTGTTTGTAGACGACTGCAAGAAATAGGGCTGTTTAATCGAACCCCAGGGAAGAAATCACTTGTTAGTTCGAAGAATAAGAAGAGATTAGAGTTTGCAAACAGGTATGTAATTTGGACATATGAAAATTGGGCAAAAGTATTTTTCAGTGATGAAAGCAAGTTTAATTTATTTGGAAATGATGGAAAAAACAATGTAAAGAGACGTATTGGTGAGAGATTAAGTGCAAAGTGTACTAAGAAAACTGTCAAGTTTTGGGGCGGAAGCGTCATGGTATTTGGAATGTTTTCTAGCCAAGGTACAACGCCTCTTGTCCGGTTACAAACTCGTGTAAACGCGCAGATCTATAAAAACATTGTTCAAGATCATGTTGTGCCAATCATACAGAATTCAGGTTTCGATAGGGCTACCTTTATGCAAGATAATGCCCCATGTCACAAGGCAAAGGTGGTAATGAGTTACCTTAGCGATCAAGATTTGGAAATTATGGATTGGCCACCGCAAAGTCCTGACTTAAATCCAATAGAAAATCTTTGGAAGACCTTAGGAGTGAAAGTTATGGAAAGAAATCCCACTAACACGGAGGATTTGTGGGTGAAGCTTCCAGAAGAATGGTCTAAAATTAGTATCGAGGATTGTCAAGAATTGATTCGTTCTTGTAGTCGAAGATGTGCAGCTGTCATTGAGAGCAAGGGCTCATTTACTAAATATTTATTGTACATGTATTTTTATTGTTTTTTTTTTTTTTGCTGTTTACATTGTTTTTCTCAATTTTGTCCCTTACTTTTGGACGTTCTAAATTTGAAAATAAATAAATAATTGTTATAATTCTTTTTCTATCCTTTGCAAATGATTCAAATTTTAGTATGTTATTATGGATGATAACGACTACCAGTTGTCAAAATTTCAGCTTTTCACAGTTGTTATTTCTAACAAATATTAGGTTTTAAAATGTTGTCCCTTAGTTTTGGACGCTACTGTATATATATACAAAAATGCAAAAATAACACGGAACTTCAGCCACCAGAAATAGAAATTCTAGTTATGGTTATTTAGGGATCTAACTCGGATACCAATCATAAATCACTTTTCAGTAGCCTGCAGGACGCGCGTAATTTACCCATGGCAATTCCCTTCCCTGACCGGCGTTCTTAGCAATGTATTCATACAGCCGAGAGAAAGACTATTACCAATTCGAACTTCCAATGATGGTAAAAACCAAACAAAGTAAAAGGTCACGTATCCCGCTATTCTAACCAGAATAATTAAAAAATAAAATAATCCCACCTATATATACGCGTAGTTATTTAATCGTCTGCCCAGGCGAATGTGATGAGGCACGTGACCAGGTTTACGCATCGAAATCCGCATGCATTTTGGAGTTGCGTTAGAAACATTTACCCAGGTCCTTTTGTCTATTGTTGTATGTCTCAGGGTGTGTCCACTGATCGCTGCCTCTTTTGGTACAATGAGGCAGTAATACGCGAGCACCAGATCCTCATGAGCCAGGATGAATGACTATGTATGTTCATAGCTATACAAAACAACGTAAACTATGATATTGATTTAACAGAAAACAAGCCGAAGTGGAAGCTGACAGGCCACAACTTGTACAAATGAAAATGAAGACGTATGAAAAAAAAGCCCTGGCAAACATTTGTTGTTTCTTTTCAGTCCCAATAAATCAAAGTACACACCAGTTATTCGCTTAGTGGAGCGTATGATTGGAACACCCAAAAAGTGCTGGAATCATAGGAAAAGACATAAATCTGGAATTGAACGAGTGGAGAAGGACTGGATAATTCAGTAATATATTTGAGTGACTCATTGTGCCCTCGGAGTCTAACGTCTTCCACTGACATAAAGTCAAGCGATTATATTGAATCAATTCCTAGGCTTTCTGCGAGAAAAGTTGGTTCACTGTGACAATATTTCTTGTCACAATATACCGTATGCCCTTATAAATCTACCATTCGTTTTTTTCTTTGAATATTGCTATCACCTCTGTGTGATGCTTCTGCTAAGTTCTTGACAAAATCCAAAGATGACTCAGCATATTGGCTTCTGTCACTTTCCCACCAACATAACAGCTTTATTGTGATTTTTCTTTAAACATTTCCATCATAATTGTTCTTATGAGCTTTCCACTTTGGTACATCGACTTTACGAATTTAATCGCAGTACTATAATAGATTGGCAAATACGTTTCTTCATTTTACTGTCGAAATTGCTTGATATAACTATAAGTTCTATGCTAAACGTTTCTCATCTCGAATTTCTTACTGGTGTTACTCTCTTCCGGTTTCTTGCTTTCTTATCAGCTACGATCTTTAAATATTTATATGCAACGTCATTTGTTACGTTCTATGTCGTAACTGGTTACCGGCGTAACTGCATAGACGATGATATTAGAGATGATGTTTATTAGAGGTGAGGAACAAACGTGGCAGCATCAATTCTAGGAGGCAGCGGGACGAAGAACTTCAAGAAACGCATGCCGCACGTTGGCCTCGCGTCCCTCCCTGTGTGTTCTTAGGCTGTCACTCGAAACTGGGTAAAGTAAGCGTATCAAAATTCCTGCGGCCCTCTGTTGACTTCGCCCCTTTTGAGACTTATATCCCAAACTCAGATCAAGGCAATTCAATCACTGTCAGAATAACACGAACACGAGATATTCTGGCCAATCACTGAACCCCTCGGCCCTGCTTTCACATTCTACAACACAAGCTTCTTCACGAGTTGAAAGGTTATGGTATTTCTAGTCGCATTTTTGAAGTGATTCAGTCTTTCTTATCAAATCGCCAAATGAAACTTATCTTGAACGCCCACTCTTCTAGATCATTTTTGCATTGATTTAGACCTTCATTTTTCCTAATTTTCATCAATGACCTTTCAGATGTATTACCACGATAAGTCAGCCATTGATACACGCTAAGGCGATCATGTATCTTTCGATATATGACTAACCATTTAAAATTTTTTTCTTCTGTCGACCTTTTGCCATCCAAGAAACCGGTCTGTCCTGCTATTTACCTATAGCTGGGGGAGAAAAAATCGATTCATACCTTTCCCAAGGATATTAGCACGTAAGTGAATGTAATGGATTCATCTGGAATTCGAACTCGGCTCTCCAATTCCTCAAACCGAACCGCTATCCATTACTCCTCCGTGCCTCCGTTACCACCAGAGATGCTGATAATATTTACTCTTGTCTTAAAAGTAACTCTAAGTTAGTTCATATTGTCAGCTTACTTCAAAAATGATCTACATTCTGTTGTTAACTGGGAGAAGGAATGGCTTGTTAATTTTAATGCCCTCAAAATGAAACTTCTCCCTGTTAATCGTTTGAGAGAACCGATTCCTTGCCGATGTTAATAACAGAATGTAAATTATCTTTTAGATCAGCTTTTTTTTAACTTTTGGGGGTTCATATATACGCGTATGGGCCCAACACATAAAAAGACCTTGTGTCACATCTAAAGAAGGATGTGGCACAAGTTGTGCAGTATTCCTTCAGGATCTGGACATTCATGGCTCTCCACAATTTCTTATCCATTGTAGCTTTTAGCAGTTCATATCACTTTGCTATCACTAAAATTGCTTCTAGGTTTTGAGCTGGGGTCCAAGCGCAGTATTTGTTCTCATTTTAGAAGGGAGAAAGACCGTGGGTTTCATGGATTCCAATCCTGCGTCAGCAGCATACTCATTGCATTACGAGAGGTAGGGTCGGTATAATAGTGTTACAATGTCGCGGGCAGTGGGCAGTTTTTATCCTTATTCCATATATATTCTTATAAGCTCTCCTCATAAAAGCCCTTGTGTCGCATTCTGCCTTAGTCGGAAGAAAATAAGTAAATAAATCTCTTTTTGACCTTAGGGCCAGTATCAATGCTTAGTATCTGTTCTCTTCCTTTTGCACGATAGAAGGTGCGCCGTGGTCCCAGTGATTCCAACCCTGCGGTAGCAACTTCCTCACTGCGTTAAGAGAGGTAGTGCCCGTGTCATATCGACGCCAGCAGAAACATTGTCGTAGGGTCAGGACAATATTTACACGTGATTCATATGTACGCGTACGGTTACCTCTTTTAAAAAAAAAAAAAAACTCGTGCCACATCCTACCTCCGTGTTTGTGTAGGGAAATCCAGGTGAATAAAATCTAATATCTTGTCACTCGATTAATCTTCATTTTTTTTTTTTTTTTTAGGAAGTCATCTTTTTTATTCCCCTTCTAAGTTTATCTTTACTCCGCTTGACTTGACTTTTGCTTCTAACCTTATTTATCCCGTATTTTACTTCACATACAGGCATTTCTTCTACTTCTTCTCTTTTTATTTTTAATATTGTTTGCTTTCAATGTCAAACTCCTAACACAATCCTCTTGTCTACTTAGATATTAAACAGTTTCAGACAGACAGATCCAAAGTGGTTCTTATTTTTTTATTTTGCTACACCAGTTTTAGTAACTAAAGGAGAATCTTGCAGTTGTTGCCGCTTCTTCTTCTTCTTCTTCTTCTTCTTCTTCTTCTTCTTCTTCTTATTATTATTATTATTATTATTATTATTATTATTATTATTATTATTTCCTTGGATATCTGTTATATGCACATTTCCTTCCAGGTCCCAACCAGAGACCTAAGGTCAGAAATGGCTTCGTGATATTGTCCACTAATCATTTTTGTAAAAGAAAAAAAAAAACTAAGATCATATATATTTTACATAAATCTCTTCGTAAAGTGTGAGTTGTAGTTGTGAGTTCAATTTTTTGTTTTTCTTTAAGGCATGGGTTACCAGGAATCCCTTTTCCAATCAAACCGACAACTGGAATTATTGATGCCCTCATTTGCACATTTTTTTAGATTTCCACTTCAAAAATCCCTGTATTTTGATGGTTTTTGGAAGATATTCAAAAATATATTGCACTCTACAGGGATTGCTATATCAATAAGAAAGGACATTCTGTTTTTTGTGGGATTTTTTGTGTTGTTATTATGAATGCTATTATTATTATTATTATTATTATTATTATTATTATTATTATTATTATTGTGATTATTATTATTTTCAGTATTGCTTAAGATAAGATCTTAATGTCAAACATGGATAGTGACCGTATCTTAGAAAAAGAAAAGAAAGTTTTTATCATTATTATTATTATTATTATTATTATTATTATTATTATTATTATTATTCGGAATAAAATACACTATGGCTTTAAATCCCGACCTACTATCTTATCCAATAAGACCGAGTCGTGTAATTTAAGTTAATTGAAAGGCAACAGGCTAGATCCTATCATTTTACAGTTGAAATGAATACATGTGACCGTAACTTTTATACTAACAGTTTCTTCTATCGCACTTCTCGCTTGTGGAACTCTCTTCTGGCTTCTTACTTCCCAGTCAACTTTAAAAATTTAAATGCAATGTCAATTGTTATCTTCTTAATTCTTATTCTTTTTATTGTCCCCCCGCTTTAATAGTATTTTCTCATATTCTCTAACACTCAGTAACCTCTTACGTCCTAGGGGATTTATTGCCTTGCATGGAGTAAAATGATTAAAAAAATATTAGTTGCCATTGTTTCAGCAAACCTCAAACTGAAAGCAAAAAGGATTTGAAAATGCACCACAATTTCAGCCAAGATGAAATGAAGCTGTGTAATGTGGATAAAACTCATGGCCATAAATGCAGTGCTTGGAACTATCCCCTCACCAAAGGCCATGACATTAGAAGAATTGGAATTCAGACAAAGTACTGACACTGTCCACATTACGGTTGTGTTGGTGTCGATAAGAGACCCCAGAGAGTTTTTCTGGAGAGAGTTGCCGTCATTCAATCCCCACTGACAACTAGATATGGAAACAAAAATGCATGAAGGAAGAAGAATGAAATTAAAATTCTTTAATAGTTTCAAATGGGTCACTCAATTCCTGGTACTTCTTCAGATCTTCTAAAGAAAACGAAAGTTAAGGAGCCTCCTTCCAAGAACTTTGCCAAGCCAAAGACCGGAAATAAACCGGCCCGTCACCTATAGTGTTTCAAAGATTACGTCCCAGTCATTTTGTTGTCACACGCGGGATCGGCCAGATATGGCGTTGCATTAAATGACTGCAGTCAATATGAAACATCTAAGAGTTTCCCACCCCCCGGCCATGGCGTTAAATTTGTCATAAAATTCGGAAGAAAAGTGGAACGTGAAATTGAATGCGGCACATCATTCGTAGCACTTGAAACAAGCCTCTGTTTGAAATCCTAGGAAGAAGTGAAAGCCTCCAGAAAATAACATTAGAGAATTCAGAATGAATTCTGTGGAAAGATCAGAAGTATTCAGGAGAGTTAAGAATTACTGAGGAGACTTGCTTTCATTTGACCCCGAGTGATATACATTAGTTACTTATTGAAAAACTAATTGGATAAAAATACGGACTATCTCATAGCTGGTTAATTGAGTAATAGTCGACAAGAAACATAACACTGATATCCAAAGTAACAGTGGAAGAAGGAAATAGAAAATAGACATTATTAATACATGTAAAAATTTCATTAGAATCTGTCTATATTTCTGAGATAAGGTATTACGTACAATATTTACATTGTTCGGACTATCATCATCATCTTTGTTTCCATATTTATCACAACGTTTCGGTCGTTGTACGCTCCAGCCTTCTTCAGGTGATTTGAATATCGACCTGAACCCTTTATATTTTTGTCCTCAAGGACACAGTAGATAAAGGCGTTAGTTAGATCCAGTGACAGGAGCTGAAGAGTGTGAGTTCAATACCTGGTTAAGTTGGTGGATAACTTGGAGAGTGGAATTAATAGGAGATAACTGATAACTGGCATCTATTAGACATGGCACGTGGAACTAGAACAGTCTACTCCAGCGAGCGAAATAAAGGGTTCAGTTCGACGTTCCAATCACCTGAAATTTGAACTCTGTCTATCGATTCTGTTTTTCGAGCTGTTAACCATTACCCCAATTCTTTAATTCTATATCAAGATTTAGAGGTTGATAATTTCTTGCCACATATGCCACATCTTAGGCCAATATACATATTCTTCAGGCTTTTGGGATCACGTGTTTAGAATTTCCTTAATATTTCGTAAAATACATCTATTGAATACTTTGGTAATAAATATTCAATTCGGGGACGAATGGTAGATTTATAGATGTTCAAAGATGGGGAGAAGAATTACCTGACACGATCCAGTGAACTAACCTTCCTAGTCGCAAACCTAGCAATTGATTTAATATAATCACTACACTTCACGTCAGTGGAAAACGTGAGTCGAAGGAGGCGCAAAGAGAAGGGAATTTAGAAGGACACTTATATTTAAAGAGTGAATTTCTCTCCGAATTTCTGGAATGAGGAGTTATATTCATTTGTATTACTTATTATCCTTGTCTTTGTTTTTGCCATCATTCGTGTCAATTTTTGATATAGCTCTTCCAGCCATCCTCCATTTCTGTATCACATCGGTTCCGTACCAAATCGATAATTTCTGTCTCAATGTCTGGCGTTCAGTAATCGTTATTTACACTCTGACTATTGCCCTCATCATTGTGATAACAATGCCAAAGATGAGACTAATAGTCTGAGTGTAATTAATGCAAATGACCAGAATGAAACAGTTGATATTTATCCGACACATTTTAAAAGAAGAACTGATATAAAAATGTTTTCGGGGTGATTTGAAAATATTTAGTTCCAAAAATTGTTTAACACAAATATCATTAAATCTATGAGGATTTTGATGCTACCATTCTTTAATTCTATAAAATTGGAGATTTTAAGAGATTTTCTGTTACTAGATCTCCAACGATGGAAGCCAGAGATTCCAAGTGATTATACATTAAATAATAATAATAATAATAATAATAATAATAATAATAATAATAATAATAATAATAATAATAATAATAATGTTGTAATAGACCAGCTTGGAACACCACTTAGAAAACTGACAATGGCTTAAGAAGAATTGGATTTTTCGACTAAGATTGTAGGTCTTCAGAAAACTGTTATCTTTTATTCTCCGATGATTCCCCGAAAAGTCCTTGACCTGTGAGTAGTCTTGTTAATACCTTGCCCCAAAAGCAGAATTTCCATCAATGTGCGACACCAACATAATAATAATAATAATAATAATAATAATAACAACAATAACAACAACAACCATAATTATAATAATAATAATAATAATAATAATAATAATAATAATAATAATAATAATAATAAGAAGAAGAAGAAGAAGAAGAAGAAGAAAGATCAGGACCCTTTTTAGACTAAAGAAGTCTTGGCAAATTTCTATTACAAAGCGAGTAATTTGATGGCAAAGCATTAATTTATAAACCCAAGAGATGACTTCGATATGGGAAAAGAAAATAGATCAAAATCCATTTCGTTAGCTTTGAAGTTGCATCAACTCAGCTATCAAGGGATTTTCGAGAATTGGTTATAGAAAGTAGACAAATAGAAGTCGAGTTAGAATCGTCAAAAGGGGCAGCGGAACAAAAGACAAAAACAGTGAATAAATAAATTTGAACGTGAAAATCCCAAAAGAGGAAGAAAGGAAAGACAACCGTAAGAAGATTTCATGAAAAAAAATATCAACAATTTTAGATGAAATGACACAGACATGATTGCAAAGAGACATTAACAGAGAAATTAAATTCCTATTAATGACAGCAAATAATATTTCCGTAGGGATGAATTAAATTTAAGTTAAGATAGGGAGAGCACAACAGCATAACAAACCGAAACAATGTAGAGTTAGAGATGTAACTAGCAATCATATAAGCAAGTTGACTCAGAAGAGTATAAAAATAGACAGGATTGGGCTGGATGGGTGATCAACTTGGAACAATGCAACGGACTAGAATCTGAACAAACAGACTAATTGTATAGCCAAAATTATATTTTTTTAAAGATGAAATATTCTAGAACTTGTAGAGTCAGACAATTCACCCAGTCCAGGCTAGAAGACCAGATCTAGTTATGGTAAACAAGCAGAAAGTTTATTCAGATTCGTTTGGAGAATACGTAGAGGTGATGAAAAATTCTCGGTCCGAATCATTTCGCAAATTCTAACCAAATAATTAAACATTATTTTTTTAAGGGCTTCTTGCTCGAACTAAGCTTTTCAGTGCCTCCTTCTATAATAAAAACGAAAACATTACGGAATATGAAAACATTTATACATATTACTCATGCGTTAAGAATAGTCTCAAAGGGTTTTGCAAAGAGGCTGGACACACTGGAATTCCAAGACATAATTGTAAGCATCAAGATAAGAGAATTAAAAATCTGTTACAATTGTGAAGAAAAGTAGCGTATTGATAAAACTTGAACTCCCTTAATCTCAAGTGAAAAGAACCAATTACTACTGGTTTGAAAACTCCAACGATAAATAATAATAACAACAATAATAATAATAATAATAGTAATAATAATAATGTATCGTTCAGGGCCTTCAAAAACCTATCAAAATACAAGGACCATGAAATCGAAATCTCAAAAATGTGGCACGTGGGAACATCAACAATCCCTGTTGTAGTTGGAGCCCTCGGATTGGTTGGAAAAGATTGCAGTAGACGAATTGAAGGGATTCCTGGAAGCCCATGCCCTAAAGAAATGCAAAAAATATAGTCCACACCTTACGAAAGGCTTTGTCTATGTAAAAAAAATTTTTCACTGAAAAAAACGATATACAGCATTTAGCTGAAAAAACGACATGCAACATTTAACTGAAAAAAAAAACGATATGCAACATTTAACTCAAAAAAACGACATGCAACATTTAACTGAAAAAAACGACAGGCAACATTTAACTAAAAAAAAATGACATGCTACATTTAATTGATTGTGCAAGAAGACGTGTGTCATCTTGAAAGACACTTTTAAGATTTCTCTAACATTATTAAAAACGGGAACGTTTGTTTCGATTTAATATTTTTTAGCTGAGCAAGAACATTCTTCATAACTGTGTCTTACAGTTGAACTCAGAAAATTGAACATCATGTTCCATATGAATAAAATTTTAAAATCTCCTGCAAAAAGGCTTCCCATTTTAGTCGTTTTCTTAGTAAACAGACACATTCCTCTTTTGACAAGTAGGACAGCATTAAAAGCTTTTGATTCTTAATTTAGTTTCTCGTTTTTTATTCTTTTTATTATTTTATTAGACATAAGCGAGATGGAGAAGGGAGGAAAAAAAAATTTTGAAATATTTACACCGAAAATGAAAATGGACTTTTTTCTCTCATTCTGTCATATTTTTTTTCTTTTTCTATAGCAAATGACATGATAAGCACATCTGAATATAAAGGTCAACAGTCGGCACTCCCCCCCATACGTTCGCTTTAACAATTTAGTTTTGCCATCTTTATCGGATTCTTTCTTATTCCTGTCTTCATAATCATATTATAAAGTGCTTTCATATAAGTAGAGTTACCGTTTTACTTGTCATCCTATAAAATTCGAGGTTTATATATACAGGTAGTTCGGCTTGTGTAATGGATAGCTGCTCGAAGAAAGAAATCGAACTGATTCGTTTTTTACGGCTGATCGAACCTTTGCAAGTTATTTAACCCATATCTCGGGGGAGAAGTACATTCATTCCTTTCCCAAGAAAATTTGCGCGTAATTGAATAAAACGAACCTAACAGAATTCGGAACTCTGCTCTCTGATTAACAATTCTGAGACATTATCCATCACACCACCCGCACACCCAAGCACCTGGTATTCCGAAGCGATAAAAAATCGGAAAGTTGAGTTCGAATTCCAGTCGAGTTAATTACATTCACTTAAGTGCAAATACACTCAGGAAAGACATGCACCCATCAAATCGTCTCCCTTTATTTATGGGTTAAATAGTAGGGTCGACAGTGCTCTTTAACCTTGGTTACCTTTCGGTCTAGAAGAATTCAAAAACTAAGGAGATGCGTTTGGAAACCTTGTGGAACACTATGTGCACTAATTCTTTGTATTTAGTTCTTCCAAAAAGTGTGGTTGGTTTTGCACAGGCTTTCAACACTATAATCAAATCATATGTGCAGGTAGTCTGGCTCTTTGGTCCTAAGAACTGAATTCCTAAACACTCAAACGTCAAAGAAGTGGGTTACTGTTCTGTCTGATAATCTAGAACATCGAAAAAAATAAAGAAAGAAATTCTTTGCTATTTAATCAAACTTATATAAATGAAAGATTTCTGCTCAGATTCACCCAATAAATTCTACGAACGACACTTCGCAAAAGTTGAGCCTTCAATTTGGAAGATGTCAGCTATGGCTTGACCTGGAGAGGGGTGGGCCCAAGACATGCTACACATCAATGAATACCTTTCAGTCTTTGATTGGTTGATTTTTATGGCTAATCAACCCTGTGTGGTTTATTTAAAGCTGAAACATTTTCTTTTCATGTTGTAGGAGGTTGCTTACAATACCCGACGTTTACTAGACAAACCTCATCTAAATAGGGACCAGCCTAGACATTGCTTAACTTTGGTGTTTTCACCATGATTTTACCGGATGCACTCAGTCGTGGACCTGATGATAAGTGAGTTTTGTTGATGATTAAAAATCTCAATTGTGGGGCAACCAGTGCGGATCAAGCTCACTAATCGTTACTTTAACAACGAAACGCTTATCTGCACATATTAAAGAAAGAGACTGATGAATATAATTACTTAGATACGACCTAATTTACGTAGGGTTTTGTTTTTTCGTTTTTAGTTTTTGCTTTTTATAAAATGTTAAGCCCGCAAACTCAGAAACAAACAATGAAATAAAAAAGCATATTAATATAATAGAGACTCTGTTGACATGTTCGTTTTCCAGTGTGTCTGAGGATTTTTTTTTATCTACATATTTGATCACCAACCAGTGAGGACTTAAATAGTGAAAAGTCAAGCAGCTTTACCTCTGTTCAGATTCACATATACCTACCTTACAGAAAACCTAATGCTAACCCCTTGTATGTACACCCTAAGTCAAACCACCCTCTATCTATAATTAATCATATACCCACATCAATAGAGAAAAGAATCAGCATGAACTCCGCTAATAAAGAAATATTCCAACAACACAGTAATTTTTACAACACAGCTCTAAAAAATCGCGGATACAAAACGCTAACATAAATTATAGAAACAATTGTACTAACCAGAAGAAAAAGAGGAAAAGAAAAATCATTTGGTATACCCCTCTATTCAACCAAATGGTTAGTATTAAGCTAGGACATAGTTCCTGGCTTTATTTGAAAAACACTTTCCTAGTAATAGCAGACTTAGCAAGATCTAAGAAAAACACCTTAAAATTAAGTTGCAGTTGCACTGAAAATCTACAAAGAATCATAAAAAAAAACAATAATAAAATCCTGGAAAAACACGCATGTCAAAACAGTATTACTAAAAACAATAAACTAAAATTAGACAAAAATAATGAAAAATTATGTGATTGTAGAAACCCTGAAGTATGCCCGTTGGAAAACAAATGCCTCATAAAATCTGTGATATACCAATGCACTGTCTCATCCATTGAGAGAACTAACACTGAAAGATATACATTGATTCCACGAAAAATGAATTTTTAAAATTAGATGGAGACAACACGAAATCTCTTTAAATAATATTAGAAATAGAAATCCTACATCCCTATGCAAATATTTTTGGCATTTAAAAGAAATCAATAAAACACCAAAAGAAAAATGGAAAATAATAAATAGAACAAGAATTTGTAAAACCTGCGATGACCCATGCCCTTTATGCCTACATGAAAAACTTTACATTATTGAGTTTCTAAATAATGAGAATTTATTGAACCATAAACATGAGGTAACGGTATTTTGCCGATATCAACAAATTTTCGCATAAAAAAGAAAAATCTAAATTGAATCGTCTAATAAAATGTTTAAAAGCTTAACCCAAACATAAGATTAAAAAAACCTTTTATGAATTCGTAAAAAAAAAAACAAATTGTAGTTCAGTGTGACGCGTTTATGTATGAAACAACCCTTTACAAAAAAAATTCTTTAGACACTTAAAGGCGTACGATGGCTCTTGGTTTTGAAACATGAGAACTCTTATGCAGCGAAGGAATCATATTTTTTTTTTAAATAATTATAATTTAAGCTCTACTTCTGTATGGAGGACTGTTTTTTAAAAAATAAAAACAATACTAAAGAACTCTGGATTAATTACCTAACGTGTTCTTTCCTATGTTTCTATATATTTACACACACACAGATATATATATATATATATATATATATATATATATATATATATATATATATATATATATATATATATATTTCATGAATACCATGTTTCGTGCATTGCGGTAATTCGGAGGAAGAGAATGGTCTAAGTTCGATTTCTGTTCTGTTCTGTTTTGTTTTGTTTTGTTTTTTTCTTGCCTCTCTCTAAAATATTCTGCATGAAACAGTTGATTTAGTTTGAGAAGACTGGCGTGTCACTATCGTAGGTATAAGATGCGGAAGTCTAAACTCTTCTTCCGATTAGACTTTAGACACTTCTGATTAGACTTTAGAAATTTTGAAGATTTCGAAATTCATCTTTTAATTTTTCCTTTCATCCCATTAACACTGATAGTCTCCACATTTCTTCAGACGCTGATTTCTTGAACTGGATGGCAATTAATAATACTCGGTTGCTTTTTACCCACCTTTCTTTCCCTTTCTCTCTCTCTGTTCACCTCTATTCTGTCTCTCTAATTCTCTCTCTCTCTCTCTCTTTCTCTCTAATTCTCTCTCCTTTACTTTCATTTTCTTTTTCTGCCTCACTCATTCTATGTGTCAAGGTCAAACTTGAGAATGAGATGATGAGGTCATATATATATATATATATATATATATATATATATATATATATGGGGGGGTCAGGATTTCGAAAGCTAATTTTCAAAGGAAACAGATACTTACCCGGTTGGAAAATCTTGCCAGACTTTTCCTATTTTATATCCTCCCAATCAATTATCCGAGTCCAACTAAATGAAGACAAGTGAGTTTATATATACGACTAATGTAATAGCAACGAGGTAAGCGAGCCGAAATATAATTCACTCACTTTCGCTGCTGCATTACACCGCTGTTGCATCTGAAAAATCGAGATTTCATACATATATATATATATATATATATATATATATATATATATATATATATATATATACTTTAAAAATTAGATCAATTGATTTCACTATCTTAGTCTCACGGTTTCAATCTTACAGTATCCTCAGGCGATAAGTTGAAAGTTGAAAAGTCTACATGTTATTTTTTTTTTCACACATCTATTGAGCACATTTCAATACTACTGTTCCCTGGTCCGATTCATTCTGACCACTAATCTTTTATCTACTACACACACACATACACACACACACACACACACACACATATATATATATATATATATATATATATATAATTATGAAAGCGGAGACTTTAGAAAGCCATGGTAATATTTGATTTCGCAAAACCGATTTTTCGGTTTCGTCTCATCAGACCAAACAGTTTCAACAATAAATGGATTTAAAATGGAATTATCCAAACGGATTACCGTATATATATATATATATATATATATATATATATATATATATATATATATGCTGCATATATTCAGTCAAACAGGTTTGGTTAAATAATTTAGACATAATTAAACATGATCCTTTCAAGTTCGTTGTCATCCTTTCAAGTTTTGGCATTTTTCTTAGTCAATTTTCTAAATCTGCCAAAAAGTTAATCCTCGTTCTGGAAAGTATCACAATGAAAACTAATCGACATGATATGATTAAATTATTTAACCAAACTTATTCGAATATATATTTGTTATATATATATATATATATATATATATATATATATATATATATATTGGACACTCCCCTCGATTTCGATATATGACGCACCAATATTTCAAACGAAATTACCAACATAGATGACTTGATTATGTAGGTGAAGGCCTGTGTAGAACCAGTTATATTTTTTGGAAGAATTGAGGACCGAGAAATAGCGCACAATTAGTCATGAAGCACTCCTCAAGTTTTGTTTTTTTTTTTGATTAGTTGTCAGCCAAGGCAAGAGAACACAGCGCACCATGCTAATTCTTTTTAAAATGTAATGGCATCAGTGAGACGTGAACAAGACAAAATCAAATGGAATTTGTACTCGACTCGACGATTTTATTTTCACGCTCCGATACATGAAAGAGGGATAACAGATGAATATGTGTGTAGTCCAACAGAATTATTAGATGAACTCTGATCTTGTATTTTTCAGTGTACGATTTGTGCGATTAAAATTTATCAGTGAATCGAGTGCATTGACAAAGAAGGAGATTATTTTGAAAAAATAAAAAAAGTTGGAAAATAAATGACTTTAAATCATTGTACTGTTGATTTATTGATCTACCTAGTTATATACAGGTATCTAATATAGATTTCTCTATATATACATCCCTCTCTCTCTCTCTCTTTCTCAATCTCTCTCTCTCTCTCTCTCTCTCTCTCTATATATATATATATATATATATATATATATATATATATATATATATATAAATCATTAGTGCTTAGGACAGAAAGGAAAAAAAAATTTTTTGCCTATCTATCTATCTATCTATATATATATATATATATATATATATATATATATATATATATATATATATATATGTGTGTGTGTGTGTGTGTGTGTGTATAAAAGATCAAATGCAGATCAAATATGGATCGGAATTTGACAGAATGACAAAATAAAGAACAAATAGTATACGTATATCAATCGATCATGTTTCAGTTTCATTAAAGCTTCGTCAGAGATTGAGAGAAAACAGACACAAAGACAGAAACACTGGTACTTTCAATTATGTTTGGGTCAGTTCTCATTAGTCAGACACGTGTCAAGTGTCTTAAAACCGTAGATAATTCTGTGTGTATGCAAGTTAGTGAAAAGCCTTAGATAAAGTGGGAGAGAGGGGTGAAAGAGAGGAGAATATAGGAGCTTTTGACTATCTTTATCTATAAAACAGGTGTTTGTCTGTCTGTGTGTGTGTGTGTATCTGTCTGTGTATATACTATTTATGCACACCCACATTTCCCGATCGATTTCAATGAAATTGTACACACTTGTTGCAAATATTTTTTAAAAAGGTCAAGACTCATTTTTCAATCTCCATGCCCCCTGAGTTTCGCAGAAAAAACTGAAGATGTGTACGATTTCTTGCGAGAACCAAGACAAACTTAAACGAGAACAATTTTTTTTTTACTGCATAAGCTGATGTTCTTTGCACTTAATGCAAAACATCAGCTCATGTTACAAAGTTTATGTACAGTGCTTGATAGTTTTCCTGCGACATTGGCTTTACACAAAAGATTGCAAAAACTGTGAAATAATGGGTTTTTCGTATTAAAATAAAAACTTTAATAACATCCCCATTTTTATTCGATTTTCTTCAATTATGTCGCAAATAAGATAGTGTGGTTTTAGTTCTGCTCGCTTCCCTGCATATAACGAAAACCATGAAAAAATGTTCAGAAAGCCGCGGTTATTTTGTTCGGCCATAACTCACTGGTTTTTCATCCGATATTTTCCTAATGTACCATGTAAATTACATATGAGACAAATTGTCTTGCATGAATGTTTGGTTTAGATTATTTCAGCTAAGTGGACGAAAACTGCCACAAACTTTTGCCATCTAGCCAATAGTTTCCTTATATGATTCCATCCTAAATTGGCATTCGAACACCCTTTGATGCAAAGATTCTTTAGAAAGGATTATTGAAAAGTTAAAAGAGAAAAATTCCCGAAGAACCTCTTATTAACCCGAGCTTTACGTAAACGTGTGAAAAAGGAGCGGGGCGTTCATACGCTTGCATTTACAGTTGAATCAAGCTCTGATGCTTCATCTATGTTTTGTTTGATTATTAAATTTGTGAACAATGCCATACTATTTGAAAGTTATTACGGCCATAGGAAATTTACTGAATATATAAAACATTGAAACAATTTAACCTCGAGTACGACCACACAAGAACGTTTTATCGATGGAATTTCTTTATTATAAATAATCAAACACTTGCGAAGGACATACTGTAAAAGAAATAAGGTGGGATTAGATTAGTATACCAAGGAACGATGCATGCAAACGGGGACGCTGGCAGGCATTTCTAGACAGAGGTACGAGTATACAGTGGGGTGTGGTTATACAATTGCAGCCATGTACACCCGGGCAACGCCGTGTACCTCGGATAACACACACACACACACACACACATATATATATATATATATATATACTGCGTGCCAAATTATTATCGAAATAACTTTTTTCTAATATTTCAAAAACCGTCCTATCAATTCACACAAAATTTTCACTCAATGTTGACAACACTGATCTGCGAAATCACTGAGATTTTTGTACTGATCTGCGCAATGTAAACAAACTGGCGCCATATTTGTTATCAGCACGGTGATTTGAGTGTGCCAAATTATTAGAAAAGTCTAAGAAGTTAATGAAATGATGGGCCGTAACTGCAGTTTAAGTGATGCTGAAAAGAAAATTATCACCTCAGGACTTTCAAAAGGTAAATCTACCCTAGAAATTTCTAAAATGATCGGGAGGTGTCATCAAAGCGTGAAAAAGTTCACCGCCGACTCTACACAAGTACGCAATAGGGCAGATACAGGCAAGCCGAGGGTTATTTAACGTCGTCTCAAACGAGAGGCCACGAATAACCCTGGACTTACCAGTCAAGAGCTTTTCAGTCGCACTGGGGATCCTACTGTGTCTAAAAGTACTTGGTGTCGGTATCTGAGTGAAATAGCAACAACAGTCAAACCTGTATCGAAGCCTCCGTTGACGAGAAATCACATTCAAAATCGATGAAAATGGGCCGAGGACAATATGAAGATTGACTTCTCTAAAGTTTTGTTCACAGACGAAGCAACACTTGATGGGCCAGATAGATGGTGCAAAGGCTGGGTAATGAACGGACAGAATCGCCATCAGAGTTTGAAACGCCAACAAGGCGGTGGAGGCATAATGATCTGGAGTGGTATTATTGGAAAAACATTAGTGGGCCCATGGAGAGTACCAGATGGCGTCAAAATGACTGCTGATGCATACATAGCGTTTATGAAGGAGCATCTTGGACCGTGAATGAAAAGGCAAAGAGTTGCCTTCAGAAAGGCCATTGATTTTATGCAAGATAATGCTCCCTCACATGCTACTCACAAGACAACTGAATATTTGAAAGTTAGGCTTCAATGGACCTCAAAAAATGAAGTGGCCAGCAAATTGTTCGGATTTGAACCCAATCGAAAACGATTGGAGCGTCATGAAGCGAAGACTGTACGCCAACGGACGACAATTCAGGAGCAACGCTGAGTTGTGGGAAGCAATTCTTGACATATCTCGCGGCATTACAGCAGATGACATCCTACAATTAACAAATTCTATGGATCGTCGACTTCTTCAAGTAATTTCAAAACAGGGAAAGCACATTCCCTATTAATTTGTTTTAAGCTGTGCCTTTGTTTGTATCTGTTATTATTTGTTTGATTATCTTATTTATTAGCTTCTTTTGATCATAAACATTCACGTGCAAAATTAATAAACGTTTTGTTTCCTCAATTCTGGGAATCTTACTAAATCTTTCTAATAATTTGGCACGCTCAAATCACCGTGCTGATAATAAATATAGTGTCAGTTTGTTTACTTTGCGCAGATCAGTACGAAAATGTCAGCGATTGTGCAGGTGAGTGTAGCCAATATTTTGTGAAAATTTTGTGTGAATTGATTGGACGGTTATTGAAATATTAGAAAAAAGTTATCTCGATAATAATTTGGGACGCAATGCATACATATATATATATATATATATATATATATATATATATATATATATATATATATATATATTCATCCACAGACAGACTGTTTCGCTATATCACAGTTCTTAAGTGTGGCATCAGTCATAGATCCTACCTACTAAGCTGTCAGCACACGGCTGAGAGAAAGGAAAATTTTAGCGTTTTTCTATGAAATACGCCAGTGTCCAGAAGAACTAAATTCTTACTTCAAGAGTAATGCCTTATACCCGCAGCATATATATATATATATATATATATAGAGAGAGAGAGAGAGAGAGAGAGAGAAAGAGAGAGAGAGATAGGGGAGACAGAGAGCAAGAGAGAGAGAAAAGAAAATAGGAACATTTTTCTCTCTGTCTGTCTCCCTATATATATATATATATATATATATATATATATATATATATATATACATATATATATATATATATATATATATATATATATATAGAGAGAGAGAGAGAGAGAGACCGAGAGAAGAAAACGCTAACTTTTTATTATATATATATATATATATATATATGTATATATATATAATGAAAGATACTGTTTTCTTTTCATTTCGATCATAGGCACTAATGACTTCTTTACAATCAATATGATTATAGATAGATAGATAGATAGATAGAGTGAGAGGGAGAGAGATAGGAAGTGACAGACAGAAGAAAACGCGAACTTCTTATTACATATATATATATATATATATATATATATATATATATATATATATATATGAAGCTCTTGTTTTTCGTTTCCGTCATTAATGACTACTTTACAATCAATATAATTATATCGACTAAAATCAACGTGCATATTTTACACAAAGATAAAAATATCTACTTCAACAAAAGGAAAAAAATCTTCATCGGTCTTTCATAGATTTTCAAAAATAGAAACGACACGAAATCATTTGTCATTTTCCTGTTTTCTGAATCGATCATTTCTCAATATTTTAGAGGAAGTTTTTTTTTTTTTTCATTTCAATCTCGAGCATATTCGATTATGTGATCTTACAGATTGTTGTTTTTGCTTTACCACTATTTTCGCTTTTCGAACGTGCTTTCAGATGTTGTTGCTATTACACATCAACTCATTAGTGTAAGTTTTCTAGTGTAACGGTTTTTTTAACCCGGGAGGAATTCCCTCCGGCCACCGGGGAGATTTCGAGGTTTTAAGTAAGAGGAAAAGAATCGTTTACTTTTTCAAAAGTTTCTCATTGACTAGAATCATCATCAGAATAAAATCGATTTAAATACTTTGACCATTTATTGAACTTTTTGTTTATTGGATTCCAATACACTGGAATTCTATGGGATTTCTCGCTTAGTGACGTATACTCCAATTTGTTTATTTAATAATTAAAACAAATTACTGTACATGTATTCAAGTTTCTAAATGCATGGACATTTTCTATTTCTATTGAATTTGTAAAACTCCTCTATAAAAAAAATAATTCATGCAATTGTTGTTTACTAAACGTAACATAATTTTAGCACAAGGCCGAAAGTATGAAGCACCGAGTGAGGATCGAACTCACTACTCAGTTGTAATTAATCTAGTGAGACAAACGAGTCGAAGTGTCCATATGTAAACGTATATGCATTAAGAATGAAGATATGCATATTATTTGCATATATATATATATATATATATATTGAGAGAGAGAGAAAGACCGAGAGAAGAAAACGCGAATTTTTTATGATATATATATATATATATATAATATTAGTGGTAAATATACATATATATGCAAAATCCACAGGTGCATATATACACATGTATATTTTAGAATAAAAAATTTTCCAAGAGGATAAAATCCAGGTAGAACTCAATGTCCAGGACAGAGTAAGGATATAATAAAAAGGCTTAAACACTAATAAAATATGGTAAAATAAATATGGAAAATAAATATGGAAAATAATGGAATATTAGTGTTTAAGCCTTTTTATTATTATTATTATTATATATATATATATATATATATATATATATATATATATATATATATATAATGAAAGATACTGTTTACTTTTCATTTCGATCATAGGCACTAATGACTTCTTTACAATCAATATGATTATATAGATAGATAGTTAGATAGAGAGAGAGAGAGAGAGGGGGGAGTGACAGACCGAAGAAAACGCGAACTGCGGCTGATGACATTCTGACTTATGGTGAAAAGAGTGCATTTGGGGAAAAAAATGGTTGAGTGCCGCTGCTGTAGTTCTTGTTGATTCTATGCCAGTGTTTCGGTCGTTGTAATCTTCGACCATCTTTCTGTCCGAATTTCTGCGGCAAATTTTCTCCAGGTTGTTTCTTCGATTTTTGTGCCAGTGTAGAAAGATAGAAACATGATTATATCATTATTACCCTGTCCTAGTTAAATGTCTTGCCTATTTCTGTTGTTGTTGCTGATAGAAGTCTTCAAGCGATGGGATTTTTGTTGTTGTTGTTGTTGTTATCTGCTAACGATGATGGCTATGTGGCAAATAATGTTTTGTAACTGAAAACTTGCTCTATCAAACAGTGTTGTTGTGCTCCCTGTATCATTTGAAGGTTTCATAGGATACATTACTTCTAGAACGTTCCTCATAAATGACTGAGAATTTTCTATCCCTGTCAAACAGTTTTATAGTTGGTTCCTTGTGTTGCACCAAAAGGTTTTTCTCACCCGAGCCCATCCTTCAAATCTACAAATCAACCATTCGCCCTTGCATGGAATACTGCTGCCATATATGTCCTGCAGCCCCCGCTGTTCGCCTTAAGCTCCTCGACAAGATCCAGAGACGGATAAGCAATATGGTTGGTCCTGATCTGGCATCTCGTCTACAGTCGCTCTCTCACAGACGTGCCGTCGACTCCCTCTGTCTTTTCTAAAAATACTTTCAGGGTAACTTCTCTGACGAGCTACGTTCGCTAGTTCCCAGACTGCATGAATTTAAGCGTGCTACTAGACTGGCATCACGGTCCCACCCTTTCACTGTGGAAACGGTTAAATATGGCCGTCTCTTCTACTCCAATAGCTTCATGTCTCGAACCTCCCGTCTGTAGAATTCCCTTCCTATTACTTGTTTCCCTGATAACTATAATCTATAACTGTTCAAATGTAATGTCAATCGACATCTCTAGATGCCATGTCCTTCTTTTCATCCTTTCCTCCATCACTCCTCTTTACTCTCGCCCCCAACTCAGTGGCATCCCGCCTTGATTGGGGTGAAATGCTTTAAAAAAAAACGAAAAAATGGTACGGATACAGCGATGGTTTTTATCTTAAAAATAGTTTTCTTCCCCTTTGGAAAGTGAGGAGATCTGCTTATTTCTCTGTGTTTTATAGTAAAAACTACCGTTTGTAACCATTCGGTGTAAGATATACTTTTACTTTTATCATTAACACCCCAACCCACAAAAAATATCTGCGTGTAACGCCGAAAGTAGATTCGAAGAAAATAGTTCAAATTCCAGGCTAGTCTGCTGTGTTCACTTTTGCATAAACGCCCTAACACGGGGAAAGTATGGACCCTTTTCTTCTACTCCCCACCTATGCGTTAAGTAGAAAGGTAAGTTTGACTCTCTAGATTTGTGTGGCAATCAGTTTAAGAGAAGGA
>OZ010577.1:94203055-94265555 GCA_963932145.1 Acanthosepion lycidas | reverse complement strand
AAAGCTATGTCGAAAGTACTCGGAAATAAATACAATATGAGCTAACATGGTGTTTTCCTCTCATCTTTTAATAACCAAACAAAAAGCTTATCCTCGAATATGAAAGGATCCTATCGAAAATAAGTAGACAAAACATGTCAAAATTATTTAACGAAACCTGACTTAATGAAAATATGCTGCCGAAATATACGCATTTCATTTATATATATATATATATATATATATATATGTGTGTGTGTGTGTGTGTGAAATGCGTATATTTCATATATATGTGTGTGGGTCTGTGTGTGTGTGTGTTTATGTGTGTGTGTGGATTCATACGTTTCCAAAGGGTATTTGTGAAAGTGAATGTAATGAACTGAATTATATTTCAAACTCGGCTTGCCGATATTCCTTTCTGAGTTGCTATCCATTACACCAGACGCAATTGAGCTATGGGTTAAACAGTACGATAGACGGGATTCTTCAGCTTTGTGTAGCAAACATTCTAAAAGAGGTAACACTCTATCCCCAGTCAACTTCAGTATTCATGTCATTAGATTAAAATAGATGTTAGTAAAAATTAGAAATGAAAGATCACTATTCAGAATTTCATTTGTACATGAGGTGTGTTTTCTAGGTCCCTTGAGAGTATGCCGTATTGTGGTATATGGAGGATGGACTGATTGGTGATAGATGAGTTCTTGTGGTGAATGTGCAGACTGTAACGAGTGAATGGGTCATGAAACGGATTTGCTAGATATACGATAGTAAGTGACGACCAGCTTCAGTCCTTTCCCCCAATTTTCGGCTTTATGCCACAATTTTATTTTGTACATTAATTCTTGGCCTATGTCATCATTTTAACAATAAAGATTTTTGAATAGGACGTTTTTAGAGTCAGTAACACGAATTTTAATTCTTTATTTTTTTTTTTTTTAATATTCAGATGGTGTGATGGTTGTCGACGCAGGAAGGAGAAATGCTGAATTGAATTCTATTTTCGGCTGTGAACTGCTTAGTTAAGTTTGGCGATAATGACTCTTGAGAAAAAAAAAACTCTTGCAGCGTGAACTCCGAAATGGAGAAACCAGGTGGAATTCCAGTCGAGTTCGATACATTGACATTCACTTGGGAAAGGTATGAATCAATTTCTTCTTCCCCACCAGCTAGGGGTTAAATAGTAAGACAGACTGGGATCTTCAGTCTAGAGTGGCAACTTGTTTGAGTAAAGGACAGCTCTGAATTTAAAAAAAAAGAAAAAACCTGCGACTGAAATTGTCACCAGTCATCTGGATCATTCATTTGATTAGATTATAGTAGTTGATGGTCTGAGAATCGTATTCGCATTGTACAAGGGTTTATGGCTATTATCTCTCAGAGTTGCGGGCACTTTCTCATATATATATATATATATATATATATATATATATATATATATATGTGTGTGTGTGTGTGTGTGTGTGTGGGTAAATATATATATATATATATATATATATATATATATATATGGGTAAATATATATATATATATATATATATATATATATATATATATATATATATATATATATATGGGTAAATAGCAGGAAAGACTGGGTTCTATAACGTTGGATGGCAATTGGTCTAGGAGAAGGACAACTCTGAATTCAAAACCTGCGGAGGGTCGTTTGGGGACCTTGTGGCACAGGTCCCTGTATTTCGAATTGAACTCTTTAATTCGTCCACCGGGGTAGATTGTTCTAGTTCCACGTGACACAACTCTTCTGAATGTCCTCAAGGACATATGGCCCATTGGATAACAGCGTTGGTTGGATCCAGGGACTTGAAACAAAGAATACCTTTGAGATTTGAGTTAAAGGTAGATAACTTAGAAGGAGATAACTAAGTTTTAAGGATCAACGTATGTACAAAGACTTATAATTTCTCTTAATTGTTGAAAAATATTGGAAGGGTTACGTCAATCATTTTGTTTCATATTCAGAATATACGATTATTTTAGTTCTAAAACGTAATTAGTTATTTTTATGTGTTTCCTTATTTATTTCATAGAATATATGTCTACTCCTACAGGAATTGGACCTATCGGGGACACATATTGTCTATGAAATTTCTCGGATATTCAGGGCCGTAAATGTAGTTAATACTATTTATTGTAAACTGATTATTTACTTAAATATTTGTATCCATAAAATAACGTGCAAACAGAAAATATATTAAAATATTTGTCGGACTTTCATATATATAATATATATATATATAAGAAAGTGTGTGCGTGTGTGTGTGTGCGCGCATTATTGACTTAATAATATTTTTCGGCCATCTTATGGAAAATAGCTTTTTATTAAATCTTTAAAAAATAAACTTCATTGTTTCTTCGGTTTTTAACTAACATAAAAAGTAAATAATTTTCAGTTAAGTTCTATTAAAGCAAAAAAACTATAGCGAGTCTTATTTTTTCGAAATTCATTGAAATAAAATATAGTTAAATTGGGAAACACAAATATTAAACACGACTAATACTGGCTGCAACTCATGATTGCCGCTACTAATTTTGATTTAACTAAAGTTTTTTTTTTTCTTTTCAAATACAAATATAACCCGAAATTTAAACTCTTTTCAAAACTAAATTCTCAATTTATCTTGCTTGCTTCTAAACTCTTTCAAAATAGTAATTAAATTCATTTACAGAGAATGCAAATGTAATGTTCAAAAGTAAAACTTTATTTACTTTAAAAAAATCTAAAATAGTAAATAATTATTTTTCGAAGAAGTAATTCTCGCTATATATATTGCTTAAAAAATTGATTAAACTAAATGTTAAAATATTTAATTAATTTAAGTTTATTTACTTTTTATAAATAATAATTTGAAAAAAGATTAATGAACATTTATCTAAGTTTGATTTGTTTGAAAACAACATTAACAGAGTATTTATGTTAGTATTTAAATCAAATAATAAACTGCCTAGTCCCTAGCAACCCCAACCACGTCGAACGTGGCATTGGTAATGTTGTATTTTCCTAAATTTAGTCATTTTGTAACAAACCAAAAAACAATGAAGTTTATTTTTTAAAAATTGATAATTTTTTTTCCATAAAGCTGAAAATATCGATAAATTGTCAATGATAAACTATTATTCAGATATCGTCTGAGCAACACCGGTTTTCCTCACTAGTATACATACATACATACATATTTTCCTCACTAGTATACATACATACATATATATATATATATATATATATATATATATATATATATATATATATATGACATAACGATATATAATTTTATATATCAGTATTGAGAAAATAGTATGAGAAATTGATAAAAAGTTTTTGTGATGCGTTTCATCTTTTCGGATTTCCTCGGACTGGGCTTTGTTGATGTTGCCACATCTACAAATGCTCACTAAACGGGAGATGCTGGTAGTTACAAAATTTTTGAAAGACTATTTTTGAAAAACTATTTTTGAAAAATATTCTTTCAAAAATCAGAAACGTTTTCTTACTTAGTCACAACAATGGTAAACGACAATTCATGGAAGAGCATAAAAAGACTTTAGTGAGAAGAAAAGATAATAAAAGAACAGAATTCAGGGAAACAGAGGATGGCGATTGACGTTACATTTATATTTTTAAGAACGTGGATGACAGTAAAGGAATAAACTGTAAAAAAATTTACACGTGCGAGAAAAGGAACAATTAGATCAGTACTTATATCTAGCTATTTCAACAGCAAAACGATGAAACCTATCTGCCAATCAAATATTATGCTTATATTCATGCAGATTGGAGCTCTCCTCAGAACAACCGCCATGTATATATTTGTAGAGCAGACAGGGGGAATCCACGTCACGACAGATCGGTGGAAAAGTTGAGATGCCAGGTCAGGACCGATAACATTACAGACCCTTCTATGTTTTTGTTTTTTCGATTATGTCTAGATATATAGAAGATGCTTCTGACCAGATATGGCAGTGATATTCAATGTACGGACAAATGGTAGATTTATAAATATGCAAGATGGATTCTGATAAGTGTGAGCTAATCTTACAATGATATACGGTGTTGCTTTTAGTGAAGAGAATTGAGGAACAAATTCAATGATAGCGGTTTGCAAAAAACTAATTCCCCCCCCCTCTATTTCATTCCACAGCGATTTCATCTTCAGATTTGCTTATATAAATTTAATCAACAAATTGCCTATAAAAAAAAACAATATTGAATAGTTTCCAAGGACGGCGCCTTCTTAGTATACTGGTCAACAGGCTTGACCTAACCTATCACTGTTTTTAATTGATTGATGGCTCCCAAGCCGTTCGCCATCCAAGTATTGACCGGGCTCGACGCCTTTTAACGCCTATCACTGAGTAGTAAATTTGACACTCACAAATGATCCTATACTGGTAGCTTTTTCCGAAAGGAATGTCACGATTTTACCGAAATATGGATGCATGCTATGTTCCTTCAACTCCACCCTAACGCATTCATGCCAATAATCGTACCTGCCGAGGAGCTAGTTCAGAAAGTCATTTGTCATACTAAACTTCTATCAATATAAGGCTCAAAAGCCACTTGTGGTAGAGGGTTAATGAATGATCTATGTGCTATAAATCTAAGAGACGATAAAAGGAAGTAAAGTTTATTAGGATAAGGAGGATTGTTTTAACCTAGGGAAGGTTACTGAATAGAATAATGAAACGAAGGTTGGTAATGAACGATAATACTTAGGACAAGAACAACACATATAAGATTCGCCAGCGGCGCGTAGAAGAAGTAGTCAACTACTAGAAGTGAGTCAAGTGAATTCCACAATGAATCACCAACTGCGGGATATCTATCAACCCTCCCCACACGGTCAGATGCAGCACAAGGCCGAATTTAATGTGGGGTATACGACCCCGTAGGCTCGGCCAAAAATTCCCCGTAGACCCTGTATAAAACCGGGTCGGGTATCTGTTTCCCGCGACGAGACACTGCCCTTCGACATAGACTCGTCTGGGGACCTCGCTGCCCGGAGAGTTTGACCAGGACAACTGGAGGATATCTACCAACCGCCCCACACAGTCAGAGGTGGCACAAGGCCGAATTTAATGTGAGGTTTCCGAGCCTCTAGGCTCAGCCAAAAATTCCCCTTAGACCCCGTATAAAATAGGGTCGGCTAGCTGTTTCCCAAGACGAGACTCTGTCCTTCGATATAGCCTTGTCTGGGCAGAGAGTTTGACCAGCACAGCTGGAGACGAATCTCCAACTGAAGACCAATATACAGTATTTACTAGTGTATTTATGTGAATGGGGACATACCCATTATCGCCCGTAGGTATGTTACAACAAGGATAGATAATGATTGACACTTGATGAAGAGATTAAGATTGCAGTTTTCAGGGGAGCAGGTATAAGAGGGAATGTTCCACTGAGTAGCATTTCTCCGGAAAACGCTGTTGGTACGGAATTTTCTTCTTACAAACTGATTAAGGGGGAAATTTGAACGATTCGACTCCACGGATGTAGCATGACTAATTCTAGCCTTAAATATCTGAATGAAACTAATGAGTTGAGATCAACTAAATTCTTGCCACAGAAATATCGATAGAGTAGTGATAGGCTTGTGATGCTGTGTCTGTCTATAAGCGCTTGAAGGGGGTGTGTAAACAACTTTGAAATCGAGGCTGGAAAATTAGGCATCTCCGGGCTAGACATGGCTGTAGTACTTTTTTTTTTCTAGAAACAGATAGCAGAAACAAAAATGAAAATATACATCCTTTACATAAGTTGGTAGGATCGCATCACCAACAACGTGGTCCACTCTCTCTCCAGCATCGAGGCTACGATCCTCAACATCGGCCCCCCGCTGGGAGGGCCACGCGTCCCGAATGTACCCCATTCGACTCCCACGTATCACCCTTTTTGGAGAACTCGCCAGCGACAGGATGCTACGCGGAAGCCGAAAACGACGCTTTACCGATCTGTTGAAGACATCTCTAACATCGACCTGGGTAATCGTTACTGCAAATTAGTCTTCTATTTTATAGAATATTTCTGAAAGAATTTTTTTTTTTAAATATTCTTTCAAAAAATCAGAAACGTTTTCTGCTACTCATTGCTTAGACGTAAAAACGGTAAAATGTTTCGCTTTTCCGTGTCAGTATACGACAATTCATGAGGTACAACCTAATTGCTACAGTCAAGGTGGGAGCGAGACTTTCGAGTTCAACCGTCAAAGGATCTGCGACGTGCTGTCAGGAGGGATGCAAACGCTCAGCCGCGTCCACCACCCACAAACACTCCTCCGTGATCTTACTCGATGGTAGGCTGGGTCTCTATAGCCATCTAGGTTACAGTCGCCAGAAAAAGGAATGAAGAAAAAGGATGACGATCTTGATACTCGGGTGCGAGCTGGTACCGACGATGACTCCATATTTCGTCTAATCTGATTTTTGTATAGGTTAAGAATGTTAGAAGTATCCAGTTACTTTCTGGAACTGTACAAGTAGCCAACTATTCTGCATCTTTAGCAAGGAATCGTATATATAAGATCTTTCGCTAATTAGTTTGATTCTCATTGTATGCTTAGTTATTATAGCCCTGATCAATACTGGGTTTATTAAATATTATAGCCTTGATCCATACTGGGCTTAATAGATATCATAGCCTTGATCCATACTGGGTTTAATAAATATTATAACGATCCATACTGGGCTTAATAAATGTTATAGCCTTGAACCATACTGGGCTTAATAAATATTATAACCATGATCCATACTCGGCTTAATAAATGTTATCGCCTTGATCTATACTGGGCTTAATAAATATTATAGCCTTGATCCATACTGGGTTTAATAAATATTGTAGCCCTGATCCATACTGAGCTTAATAAATGTTATAGCCTTGATCCATACTGGGCTTAATAGATATCATAGCCTTGATCCATACTGGGCTTAATAGATGTCATAGCCTTGGTCCATACTGGGATTAATAAATATTATGGACTTGATCCATACTGGGCTTAATAAATATTATAGCCATGATCCATACTCGGCTTAATAAATGTTATAGCCTTGACCCATACTGGGCTTAATAAATATTATAGCCTTGATCCATACTGGGTTTAATAAATATTGTAGCTTGTAGCCCTGATCCATACTGAGCTTAATAAATGTTATAGCCTTGATCCATACTGGGCTTAATAGATATCATAGCCTTGATCCATACTGGGCTTAATAGATGTCATAGCCTTGGTCCATACTGGACTTAATAAATATTATGGACTTGATCCATACTGGGCTTAATAAATATCATAGCCTTGATCCATACTGGGCTTAATAAATATTATAACTTTGATACATACTGGGATTAATAAACATTATAGCCTTGAACCATACTGGGATTAATAGATATTATAGCCCTGATCCATACTGGGCTTAATAAATATTATAGCCTTGATCGATACACGGCTTAAATATTATAGCTCTGATCCATACTGGGCTTAATAAATATTATAACCTTGATCCATACTGGGCTTAATAAATATCATAGCCTTGATCCATACTGGGATTAATAAACATTATAGCCTTGAACCATACTGGGATTAATAGATATTATAGCCCTGATCCATACTGGGCTTAATAAATATTATAGCCTTGATCGATACACGGCTTAAATATTATAGCTCTGATCCATACTGGGCTTAATAAATATTATAACCTTGATCCATACTGGGCTTAATAAATATCATAGCCTTGATCCATACTGGGATTAATAAATATTATAACCTTGATCCGTACTGTGCTTAATAAATGTTATAGCCTTGATCCATACTGGGATTAATAAATATTATAGCCCTGATCCATACTGGGCTTAATAAATATTATAGCCATGATCCATACTCGGCTTAATAAATGTTATAGCCTTGACCCATACTGGGCTTAATAAATATTATAGCCTTGATCCATACTGGGCTTAATAGATATCATAGCCTTGATCCATACTGGGCTTAATAAATATTAGAGCCTTGATCCATACTGGGTTTAATAAATATTATAGACTTGATCTATACTGGGATTAATAAATATCCACCTAGAAGAGATCGTTAACAAGAATTTCTGGCAGACTGTTGATAGACGCTTTATCTTCACTAAAAGCCCTATTTGTGTTATGTCTGTAACTAGATAGATAGATAGATAGATAGATAGATAGATAGATAGATAGATATTAAAGTGACAGAAAAGAATATCTTTTATGTTTTTGAATCATCTTAATTTGGTTTCGAACCAAAAGCTTTACATGAGTTAAAAATCCAAGAATGAACTGTTTACTTTAAAATTGCGAGAAAAATAAGGTTTTATTAGCTTCGACCCTTTTATCTATCATCATCTGTGAGAAGGCATCGAATGATGTATGTTACGAATCTATCCATTATTCCGTTCTTTTAATAACCGAAAGAACGAGGGGAAATACAGCGGCACAATGCAACTACGATCCGTTCATTCGCGGATTTCAAACTTATGTAAAGTGTTTGTTTCGGAAACACGAAATTTTGATTAAAAAAAAAACTACCGTCATTCTCTGTTGCATCCAAGATTATCTGCATGGGGCATAATTTAATGCTTAAATACACGTTATTTAATATATATATATATATATATATATATATATATATATATATATATATATATATATATATATATATATATATGAACAGTGATATTTATTTCAAAAAAGATATTCCTGGGAAATAATATTTTTAAGGTAAGCAGGATTTGTAATTATAGAGCTTGATATAAAAAGATAGTGCATTAATAATAATAATAATAATAATAATAATAATAATAATAATAATAATAATAATAATAATAATAATAATGTGGTTAATAATTATAATACCCGATATCATGGATTATATCACTAATAATAATAATAATATGTCTTTCTGAAGGTATTACATATCTCCTACCAAAAACAGGTGAAACAGATGATCCCGAAAATTATAGGCCAATAACATGTCTGTCCACCGCATATAAATTGATCAGGTCTGTCCTGATAAACTGTACTTACTCTTTTCTCGAAAAAAAAAAAAGATTCTTCCCCTGCAAAAGAAGGGATTCAGGAGAAGTTCATATGGTTTTAAAGATCAACTATTGATAAACAAAATGACCCTGGAAAACTGCAGAAAAGGAAGTAGAGATCTCAGCACAGCATGGACAGATTACTGTGAAGCCTTTCATAATGCGTCACACTCTTGAATCCTTAAGGCTTTGTAAATGAACGAAATCTGTTCCGTGATAGTAATTTTTTTTTAAATATATTAGATTGGTGCAAAAAATAACGACGTAATAATGTCGTTTTTTGACGTGAAAAAATACGTCAAAAAACGACATTATTGCGTCATTATTTTTGCACCACCCTAATATCAGGAAACCGCAGAAAATCACATTAAACCTAAATCACACTAAAGGTACAATCACTTCTTATTGTTTGGATATCCGACAAGGAATCGTTCATGGGGACTCCCTGTTGGCCCTTCTATTCTGTCTTAACCTTCCTTTCTCATAAACTAACAATAATAACTATGAATACAAAGTAAAAAAAAAAAAAAAAAAAAAAAAAAAACAATGTTTAATCACCTATTCCATATGTATGATATCAAACTCTTTCATAAAGACGACAATGGATTGTAGAGTATCCTCAGTTCCGTAAAATGCTTCAGTGATTATATCGGTATGGATTTTCGGATTATATAAATGTGCAAAAGTAACATTCAAGAAAGAGGGAATTACAAACACACACAATAGATTCATATTTTGTCACAAAGATTAGGGAACAAGAACAAGAAGAATCCTATAAAAGCCTAGTAGTCAGTGAATAAGATGGAAACGGCATACCCAAAATGAAGGAGAAAGTAAGACAAGAATATCTACACTGGAAAATATGCCACTTATACGGGAAGGAAGCTATAAGAAACTGGTATGAACACCACCCAGTTCAGGTTACAGACATAGGAACTGTAACAATTTCATAGGACTTTACAATACACACAAACAGAACAATCAAATCTAATCACCCAGACATCCTGATCAAATATCACAAAAACAAAATGTGCTTTCTTATTGATATGGCAATCCCTGAAGATTGTAATGTATCTTTGAAGATCTTCAAGAAACTATCAAAATACAAGGATCTTGAAGTGGAAATCTCAAATATGTGGTACCTGAGGATATCAATAATTCCAGTTGTAGTTGGAGCCTTCGGATTGATTGGAAAATACACATTGAAGGAATTCATAGTAACCTACCCCTTAAAGAAATAGAAAAAAAGGTGTACTCACAAGTATAGCTCACACATTGTGAAGAGCTTTATCTATGTAAGATATATGTAATCTTAGTTTGTCATTTTTTTTTTTTACAAAAATGTTCAGTAGAACAGGTGATGAATCATTTCTGACCTTAGGTCTCTGATTGGGACCCGGAAGGAAATGTGTATACAAAAGGTCATGAAGTCATTTCTGACCTTAGGTCTCTGATTGGGATCCGGAAGGAAATGTGTATACAAAAGGTCATGAAGTCATTTCTAACCTTAGGTCTCTGATTGGGACCCGGAAGGAAATGTGTATACAAAAGGTCATGAAGTCATTTCTGACCTTAGGTCTCTGATTGGGACCCGGAAGGAAATGTGTATACAAAAGGTCATGAAGTCATTTCTGACCTTAAGTCTCTGATTGGGACCCGGAAGGAAATGTGTATACTACATAAATCAAAGGAAATAATAATAATAATAATAATAATAATAATAATAATAATAATAATAGGTGAAATTATATGTACGCTTAGTTTGCTTCTATTTTCAAGGAATTGTATCCACACGTCAGTGATGCAAAGACTCAAAGAAGATGTAATTCCACAAAACCAATAGTAAAGAGAAAATACACGAACATTTAATTTTATTATATATCTGGTTGGAAGGAAATTTCTCGTGATCTCTAAATAAATTCACTGTTCTTCAAACCAAACTGCAAGAAATGTTGTTTTTTAATATGATCCATTATTGTTTCCCCACTTCTCACGCTTGGCTTCTCATTAGAGTCCCTATCGATCACGAACATAATTTCATTAAATCAAACCACTGAAAGGATTTTTAAAAGCACAAATTCATGTGCTTACAATTATGGTTTATATGAACGTTTTTCATGTGCATTAGAGCTGTGAATAAACGAATGTTCAACAAGAAAGGGCGCTATTGTTTCGTGTAGAATTGTCTAAAGTTGAAAAACACGCGCGTCTTTTTAACTATGTCACGCAATAGCTGTCTCCGAAAGCTTTCATCAAAATTATTCCAGAGCTCATGAAATTTCAATAAAGACATTCAAGTCTGAAGAAATGAATATTTTGCAAAATTTCTTTCGTCTTCTGTGTTCTACACAATTTTGAGGGTTCTATTCGAGAAACTGTTACGCGTCGTGCTGCGAAAATAAAACCCGGTTAAGATGGCTTAATGGTGAATAACGTTAGTTCTTTGGTTACGTGACTACTTACAGAGCATGCGCATGGCGATTATTACCGTGTCCAAGAAAGAAGATCTTTACTGTTCTGAGCTGTAATCATATTTATCGGATTTCATTCAAACGTTTTCCCCATTGCGATTTGAATGTCCTCAACCATTTACGATTATTTACTATTTGTACCTTAGTCTGGCACAAGGTCATCATTCTAAGGCACTTGTGAGAATCAAACTCAAGAGACAAACGTTTTATTCAACCAGTTATACGTACAAATCTACAAATATTTGTCTGGGACAAGGCTATAAAAGATGGGCACCTAATGAGAATGAAACTCAATACGTTTGTAATGAATATGAAAAGTATCTAGCTATCCATTATTTAATGTGTTAAATATTTACAAAACGTACCTCACTCTGTTACAAGATCATCAATTTATAGTACACTGTTAGTAATAATTGTTGACCCTTTAAAATTAACCAGTTCAACCCGGATGCGAGCTACGAATTGTGGATGTCATTTATCCGTTATAACGATCGACGGAAGATGTGACACCGAAATCCAAAGAAGCATTGAAATAGCGAAAAATGCCTCCCTGAAACTAAACAAAGTATTAAGAGACAGGAATATTTCATTAGAAAGAACTAAAATCGTACTGAATGGCTGGGCAATATCGATCCCCTTCAATGGTAGGGAATTCCGGAAAATGTCCTTCAGAGATGAAGAGGAGACAAAGATGATGTTACTACTGAGAAGAATACTGAGAATTGCATGGACGAATCATGTGAGCAACTTGGAAGTTGTCAAAAAAATGGGAACAACAAGAACACTTGTAGATTGAACCTAAAAGAGAGAGCTGAAATTTTCTGAAACACAAAATAAGAAAGAATGCTTGGAGAATTTAACGCCCACAAGACATATTGATAGCAAGAGTGTCAGAGAGAAACATAGAGTAACCTACCTAATGAGCTTGTGCAGAAGTGAGACTGGATGGCAGAAGACGACAAAGAGTGTTTAGACCTATAAAATATATGTGAAGATTCATGATCGTCCATATTCTGTAGGTACACGGTACATACAAGAGGAACCGATATAACCATACACACACACACACACACACACACACACACACACACACATATATATATATATATATATATATATATATATATATATATATATATATATATATATATATATCGATTTATAACACTGCCAACATAAAACACCTTTAGCTGCGTGAGGGATAAGTTTTATGTTGAAATGTGGGAATGGTACAAATTTTCCTGGCCAAGGAAACAAAGCCACAAAGAATAATATGACACATGAATCTTAAAGAAGAACAAATTGGTTTGTACGGTAAAAATACAAAATGCAATCATCTCCCTTTTGTAGAAATGAAATCACATGGGAAGTGACTCCTTCCTTCGGTTTACTAGGAAGTCAAACAGAACAGGCGTTTGTTTGACTCGGGCATCCCGGCCCAGGCAGAAGCTAAATCCGCCTCCACTTGCAGCTTACAATTCAATGGCGCAGTTTCCCTTTGGGAATACAGCTTCACCATATATAGAAAGAAACTGTCTCCAGCAAGCAGTTCTCAAATTGGTAAAAACCCAAGACTCGCCGTTTCCTGTTCATGGATTGGGAAAGTTGATGAATCCGGTTAGTTTGAATTTGAAGTCCTAAACATGGCTTCACCAGAAACACAGAAGAATCTCTATTATATGGAAGCCTCCGATATTTTCGTTCTCCGTTCATTCTGCTTGTTGTGTAGATATACGTTATATCCTCTCAGCGTGGAACACGTGTAAATAAAGCGTGTTCCTATAACATGAACCGATTTTAATGTGAATTAAGTTTAAGCGTCTGATTATTTTTTTCTTTTTCTTTCAAATTTGGCGGACATTTGAGCGATATTATTTGGGCACATAATTGCCATGACTTAAGTAACATGATCCAATATGCAAATAAATAAACTTTCACCAATAACACTGATTTATTTACCGCTGACTTTGATCCGTCTTAATGAAACACCCGTTTATATAATCCTTCTTAATGAAACACCCTATATGTAGATATAATTGTGTATATGACTTAGAAGCATAAAAATTCGAAGTATTTTTGTTATTCCTTTTCCTTTCACCCATTCTGTTTCGTCAATTTGGTAAATGTAAATGGAAGAATAAGCTATTTTGGGGTTTTTTTCCAACCACTCCCATCATAATACATTAAGTTGTTCAAAAGATCTGTCTCCAGAGTATTGTCAATACTCAGAGTGAGCGAAACCTAAAGTTAAAATGTGACCAGGGGATTAGAAGGATCCAACTTAACCATATTCATAAATCTCTTGAATATGCTAAAATTAGCCATGTCTGTTTTCGGGCGAGACGAGGCACAAATAAAATATAATATGCTTGGTCCCAAGAAATCCATTTCCCAGATAGCACCGTTGTAAGAACACTGATAGAATTGTTCTCTTCTTGGTTTTAACTCACAATCACGAGTCTTATGGCCTATACGCCACAAGGATCTGATGGAACTGTTCAGCAACCTTGCTATATTCGGGAAAGATATCAGAATAATCAAGAACCTATACTGGCAGCAAACAGCATGCATACGCGTAAGGAACGAGTTCAATGACTATGCAGAAATAGAAAGATAAGGATGCGTCCTCTCACCCGATCTGTTCAACCTATACAGCGAGGCAATTCTGAGAGAATCGGAAACCCTACCCGAATTTAGCATTGGCGGCCACAATCTTACGAACATAAGATACGCAGATGAGACAATACTGATAGCAGACACAGAAATTAAATTATTAGGTTGGTGCAAAAATAATGTCTTTTTCTCACATATGTTACTATGTGAGAAAACGACATTATTTTTGCACCAACCTAATACAAACCTGCTACAGAAGGTGGCAACGGGGAGAAGAGACTATGCATAAAATAGAAGAAGACAGAATGCATGGTCATCAGAAAAAGGATGAGCCCGAAATACGATTTGCAGGTCAGGAAAACTAGAATCAAGTCGACGCAGAAGTTTAAATATCTGGGAAGCGTTTTGACAGAGGACGGTAAATGCGACAGTGAGATCCGTAGATGTATTAGGATGGCCAAGGGCGCATTTCAAAAACTGGCAGAGTCTTGCGAGACAAGAGGCTTTCTTTGGTAACAAAGAAAAAAATACTGAGCTGTTACGTGACATCTGTCCTTACGTTACGGCAGAGAATGTTGAACGATTTCCTCAAAAATGAGAAAGAGGCGACGGAGATGTTGTTCTACAGAAGGATGCTATGGATACCATGTACCGAATGTGTGAGAAACAGTGAGATCTTAGAGAGGATGCAAACAAGAATGGGGCTTATGCTTAACACCAGGAAGAGGCAGCTGAAGTTTTTGAGACACCTAATGAGGAAGGAGGGTCCGGAGAATCTGATACTCACAGGTCGAATAGAGGGAAAGGGAAAACAACGCGTGACATACCTGGCGGACTTAAGCAAGTGGATCACTGAGCTACGCTTGGAAAATCTAGGGCACCTCGACGTTAGCATGCTTGTCTCGCTAGAACAATTACGACTGAGTAGTGACTTCGATTCTCACTGGGTGCGCCATACGTTCGACCTTGTGCCACATCTAAGCTACGCTTGGAAAATCCCTACTGGGCACCTCGAGGAGGTGTAATGGTTAGCAAGCTTGTCTCGCTAGAACAATTACGACTGAGTAGTGAGTTCGATCCTCACTGGCTGACCCATACTTTCGGCCTTGAGCCACATCTGAGCTACGCTTGGAAAATCACTATCACGGAAAGATTTTTAAATATAAACCATTGATTTTGTTTTCTCCTCCCCACTTGATTAAAAATATAAATTGTTAGCTGGTATTTCGTTGAGAAAATGCGGGATTTTTTTTTTTTTTTTATAGAGTGGCGTTTGGGGGAATTGCTATATGTAAGTAGTTGTATAAATGACTTGTTATGGAAGAAGGAAGAGTAAGGTTGGATCTACAAATAAGACTTGCACAAGCCTGGCAACTTCCGTTCTCGATCACACGCCTTGTGGCATATTTTTGTATTATTATAAGACAAATATTGTCATGTCTCGTTCTCCAGTTTGACGTGACTCACTAAGTCCTACGCGTTTGTGTGGAGTAAAAGGTGCTGACTTAAAGTGGCATTTTGATTATTGAAATTTCTGTAGGGAACATTGGCAACCCCGCCCCCAAATAGGATAGTTTAGGCATTTTTTTCTTTTTAGTTTTTTTTTTTTTTTTTTTTTTTTTTTTTTGCCCGTCGAAGTTACCTGAGCTAGGGGACCCTGTTATTTTTGGCCCCTCTTTCTTTAGTTTAATTCCCTTTTCCGTCCTCCATTAGGTGACCAGAGATGTCAGTTCTCTGGTGGATGCGGGACGCCTTTCATTTTTCCAGTGTGTGTGTTGTTTTTTTTTTGTTTTTTGTTCTTTTGATGAGTGTTTGGTTGATTGAGTGTTTGGTCGAATGATTTGTTTAAAATTCCGCATTAATTTCGTCCAGTTAACTGATGTCTCTGTCACTTTTAACCATTGGGATGGGGTGGTATTACTAACACTATTTTGTTTTGTCTCATGTAAATAAATTTTGTTTTCATTGTAAATATTCATTAGGATTATAAATTTTTAAATGTTATTTTATTTCCCTCTCACAAACTCTACATATGGGGTCTGTTTAGGACATCATAAGAGTCTCTGAGGTATAATGTTGGCTGTAGTAATAATCTGTTGTTTCGGTGTAAGGGATATTGCAGTATGTTTGGGTCAGTAATTGTGGCTATCTAACTTTAAGTATAAGACATATGAAGACAAACCAGTCCTCCACATTCCTCATCATTGGCCTTTTGCCATATTTATATAATAAATATTGTTGGATGTGACCCACATGCGTTCTTGGTCCGTCATCAAAGCAGCAGATTCCCATTGCACTAACAAGACATGATCAGGATTACGTTCTGACGTCTGCCATAAAATTATCGTTGCTAAGACAGCCTGCAGAAAGCACGTGACTACCGCCAGAGGAATGATTTGTGTTAACCATTTTCAACAAGACAAAAACTCATGCTCTTAATACATTCGCTAAATTGATGGCTTTTATAGAATTAGAAATATTTTACAACTACTTACAAATCATGCAAAACTATCAGTTAAAGAAATCTCTTCAAAGATGTCCGCAGATATTCAGAAGTCGTACTTAATTTCCAAGATAGTTCAAGTGCTGGAATGGTATTCAGTGATTTTGAGCTAAATTCTAATTCTGAGAAAATGTATTTTGGCTGAGTTGAAAGAATCAGATTCATAAACTGAATTCCTCTACTGCGATTGCTACATTTAATATTAAAGCTAAGTTCTTCCAGTATTGGTCACTTCCACTTCGAGTTGGCTATACAGGTAAGTAATCATTCTTTTATTTTCCTGTCCAGGTAGAACAACTCCGTACATATATACTACATGACGATCTTAAACGCGGCAAGTCGTATTATATCGTCAAAAAAAACCTTCCTACTACAATCAAATCGGATTTAATTTATTTTCTACGTAATAAAAATTACAGAGAAAAATGTGTTACAAGGCCAAATAATTAAATAAATTATTTTATTATTTAAAAAGGATGATATTCATTGCGGTGAGTGGTAATGGCACAAGGGAAAACAGACTCTTTAAAGAGCTTAGAATTAAACATAAGTAGCTGTTTAACTTTAAGCTATTTAAAGTTAAATTTCTGATCAGAGGAAAGGTGTTGTCGGTTTATTTATTTCTAGTTCAGTTGTCCTGGAACCGTCAAGTACACCCCAATAATGTCTGTGGTTCTGTCTCAAATACATCATGGGAATCATTAAGGAATAAAGGAAAAGGGAAGAGTTGCTTCCAAGGATACATGTATACAAACAGATTATAACTTTGACTAATAGCATTTGGAGATTTTTCTCTATTTTTGTGCCATTATTACCTAAATTCGTTGATTACACGGGGAACTTTAGTGTAGCCCGTTGCATTCACAGATTCCAAACGTTCTTCTCTGGCCATAATATCGAATTTTATTTCAAATTTTTGTTCCGCAGTTCATACAAAAAAAGGCTGAAATTCTCCATGGAAAATTATACCCTATATCGTCAATTTTGTATATATTTTTTTTTTTTTTATCGGGAGGGAAGTTAAAATGATTTTCATAATAAGATTAAAATAAACCCCGGTGAGATGAAAATTATGCACACAAAAATAGGCTTCCTCAAACAATTTAATATGGCGAAAGCATAATTTAAACTAGTGAAAAAATTGGTGGGAAAAATTTATTTATATATATATATATATATATATATATATATATATTTGTTTGTTTGTTGGGGAAAAAATCACTTCAGCAGTTGCGTTGCTGTTTTTCAGAATTATTCTTATATTTAAGCGAAGAATGGAAGTCAGGAAGCTAATTTCTTAAAATCAGTGGAGTTGGGGTTAAATTTCTAGCTTGGTCGTATAGAAAAATAACCGTTCTACTTCGTTTAGATTAATGGCTTCGTTTTCTTCAACGAAAAATTCTTTGTAGCCAGAAATTATACTCAGTAGGAATCACGCTAAATTAACCTATTCCATGTTGTGCAGCGATGAACACAGCGCTTAAGAAATTCCAACAATAGTTCCATATTTATTTATTTGTGTTTTAAGCGAAAATTATACAAATATATTGATTGTGGTCTTGACTGTACTAGTTTTAACTTAGCGGGTTCCTTTCATTGACCAAAACATTTTTCGTTGTTTCTTTCACTACGAAATTTTATTTTTCAACAGCCATTCTTTTACGCGGCAATCGATAAAAGCTACAATTTATCTGCGAAAATTCTTACTAATGAGAAATTTATAGTTTCGTGTGAGCAGGCAAGAGAATAGATTCTTATATTACAAGTAACTTTCATGCGGTACACCTACAGATAATTGTTAACGTCTTCACTTCCAACAATTTAATATGGCAGATCTTAATTCGATCGGGGAATAATGTGAGGGGGGGGAACCTTTTTAAATTATAAATAAAAATGTCGAAATATTTCCACAATGCAAAACTTCATTTCTAACGGTTAATAGAAAATAAAATAAAGCCAATGACCTAGTATTTCATAGTTAAAACCTTTTCCGTACCAGAAAAATACTTAATTCTATCCACACTTATACTGAGTTGTAATGGTTTCCCAAGACACAGGATTTTTATCTTAACCGGTGACGTACAAGTGCCACTCTTAGCTAGTAACCCCGCGCTTCGCAATCGTGAAACATTTGATTTCCGGCGAGGCTGTATGGGCAACACACTACTCAGGGGCAATAGCCAAACAGGCAAGTTTGTTTATCATTGCCCAACGTGTGTGTGTATGTGTATATATATATATATATATATATATATATATATTCTCATCCACGGACAAACTGTTTCACTGTATCACAGCTCATCAGTGTGGCTAGATATCCGATTACCTTAAACTGGGATCCAAACCCGACTGATTTAGAGATGTTATCCCTGAGCTATCAGCGCCCGGTAGAGAACAAGGTGGATTTTTACGTACATATTCTTCGAATAAACACGCCAATGAGATAACTGCCTATTTTATGTATGAGTGACCAGCCAAGAGTTATGTCTTAACACTCTGTGACTTTTTTTCTTTGGGGTTGGCTAAAGGAGCAAGTCTATTATACGAAACGAAGACTTAAAGGGCAAATACAAGAAGTTATGTCCTGCATACCACAAGAGTTGCTGGTGAAATCAGTTGATGCGATTCCTGGGTCGCTTGAGAGGCTAGTAACGAAATCAGGTGGCCACATCGAATTTTAAATAAAACCTCATTCTAAACGCTTTCCTCTCGTATCCATTTCTTGGAAAAATTCTAGTTAATAAATTATAAGTATTTAAAAGTTAATAATTATAAGTATTTTAAAATAACCCTGTGTATATGTATATATATATATATATATATATATATATATATATATATATATATATATAAGAGGTGTATTTACGCTTATTAATCTGGCAGATTTTTATTACTAAAACGTTATTTTTAGTGGATACTCATACTTAAGCATTTATTTATTCATTTTCGTCTGCCGATCTTATTCCAGAAGAATTTAAGTAATAAAAATCTGTCTGTTAAAAAAAAATCAATCCCTTTCTTTATAAATTGCTTTGTTTACGTTCTAACATTTTTTGAATATTCAGGCAGGTAGACGAAAATAAATAAATATACTGTTTAATAAATAAATTGAGCGTTTACTCAAATATGTGTCCCACTAAAAATAACGTTTATACACACACACACACACACATATATATATATATATATATGACACACACGTGTACAGGGTGCGATGGATAAATTGGTGTCTAAATTACACAAAAAATATCTCGAAATAGTAAAGAGCAAATTTATTCAATAAAAACACCATTGGCTTCAACTTCGCCCCACCCTCCCAGACAACTTCGTAATCACCTGAAACTCTTCAGGACAGTCTCCTTGTTTAAGTTAATGAATGCTCCCATAATCCTTGTCTTCAGTTCATCCTTGTTGTTAAAATTAGCTTTGTTGGTCTCTTACTCAACTGATCCCCACACATAATAATCAAAGGTAGTTACAGTTTGAGGAGCAAGGTGGCCAGGTGTAAGGGGTGATTTAGTCACAGAAATTGTCTTACAGCCATGACTGGTTCTCCTGCTTGTGTGGCATGGTGCAGAGTCCTATCCCAGATATAGTCTTTCAGCAGCTACTCTCTTCACCCAGGAGGCTACTACCTCCTCATGGCAGTTGATAGAGCCCTCTGTGTTGATTCTTTGGCAAATTCAGGACTTCTTTTCTTATCAGTGAGTTTTCCGAGTTGCCGTACCTTCGTAATCAGCATTAAACTGGTCCAATTCTTTCTGAATTCTTTGCACTTTTCTCAGATTGACATCCAAACAATGTGAAATGTCCGAATTGGAGCTTTCGGCTCGAAGGCCAAGTAATACAGGATGCCGTTTCCAAATTTCTGGCGAAATGGATTGCACCATAGTGCTCTTTTTCTCATAGATGGTGCCAAGCTGACCCTACAATATTGTACAATTGACAAAATCAAAAACGGACAACGCGCATGCATGAAATTGAAAATATAAAATTGCGACAAGTTACCCACTGCACCCTGCGTGGGTATATACATATATATATATATACATATATATGTGTGTGTGTGTATTCTCTCGTTCGCCGATTGAGCACAATAGAGAAAGTGTAATTTTAAAAACTGTGGCTGTTCCTACTATTAACGCATCGTACTTCAATTACGAATTGAGCGCTCTTGGTTTCTGGCGTTTGTATACATCACGTATATAATACTTTTAAAAATTCTCTTTGTCAGTTGTGCACAGTTAGCTTAGGGGTATAATTTCGGACTGGTGCCAAATCGGTCGAGTTTCGATTCCAGCTAGATACAATCGGATGTCTAGCTACACTGATGAGCTCTGATACAGCGAAACAAGCATGTATGTGGACGAAAGATGCTATTTAAGAACTATATGTATGTATGTATATATATATATATATATATATATAGATAGATATAATTAGTGTTATTATTATCATATATATGTATATATATAATTATTAGGTTGGTGCAAAAATAATGACGTAATAATGTCGTTTTTTGACGTTAAAAAATACGTCAAAAAACGACATTATTACGTCATTATTTTTGCACGAACCTAATATATAAATATATATATGTAATTATTATTATTATCATATATATGTATATGTAATTATTATTATTATCATATATATATATATATAATTATTATTATTATCATATATATATATATATATATATATATATATATATATATAATTACTGTTTATATATAAATAATATATATATCGTCGACCAGTGTATATCTAGAAAATGACGCTTTAAGGTAAGCAATCTTTGTAAGTGAAGTACTGAATATTAATAGAGTATTAATGTCAAACAAATAGAATTTCAAAACTTCCTCTCCCACGACTCGGTTTCGTGCGTTTATTTATTATATTAATATGTATTTACTATAGAGTAGCACAGGTTGTTTCCAATGATTCTTGACTGCTATCTTTATTGGATTATGTTTGTCTGTTGCTGTGAGTCCAAATAAAGCTTCTCAAGTGAGGCGTCGCTAAAAACAACTACGTGAGTACGATCTGGTGTACATAGATTTAGTAATATTTATGATTTCTTGACTTTAGATTCATCAGTTAAACCCCTTGGTGACCATCCTCGTACAACATGCAGGCAGCCATCAAATATAAATTATTATCTTTATCACTTGATATCAAGCACTCTAATTACAAAGTCTGCTTTCCTTAAAAACGTTATCTTCCAGAATTAATCTGGTTGAAGGAATTTGGGCGAAGGAATTTGTTGTTCTGTATTATATATATATATATATTATACATATATATATATATATATTATATATATATATATATTATATTATATTATATATATATATTATATATATATATATTATATTATATTATATATATATATTATATATATTATATTATATTATATATATATATTATATATATATATATAGAAAAAGTTGCAAATTAAAAAATTATGTTTTATTTTATGAAAGTATTTAATAATTTATGTATATATTTGATATTTCAAATTGTCCTCAATCTTTCATCAGAAATAACTGTTTGTTACAAATAAATTAAAATTACTGTTTGTTAGCAAGTAGCGTCCTTCGCGAGACATGGAACGTCACTTAAATCTTACTGTCATAAATATTTTAAATGTTGTTTAAAAAAAAATTTTTAACTATATCTAAAAAAAAAAATTGCTTAACTATTGAAATATTTATAAAGATTTAAAACACCCAAGTCCCTATTCAACCCTAGTTTATGTGTATTTAATTTTAAAATCCAATATGTTTCTTTTTTCTGCGTGTGTATGTGGAACTAAAATTGGAATCTATCAAACATTTTCGGTTTTCTAATGAATGTCCTGATTGATTAAAGTGTTTAGCTATGGGGGAATAAGGGTTGTTTTTACGTATGGTTTGTTTATGATTATTGAAATGAAATCTAAAATTATTTCCAGACTCACCAATATATCCACTATTAGGACATATGGTGCAGGATAAATAATAGATTACGTTATGGCTATCGCAGGTGAGGTTAGGTGGTTGTATCTTGATATTGATGTTGGGTACAGAAAATATATTAGCTATTATTAAATATTTGCAAACTAAGCAACGAGATTTGTTACATTTGTAATTTCCTGATTGGTTTCTATTGTTTAGATATTTGGTAGAGGTGAGGATAGCTGATAGGTTAGGTGATTGTTTCTTTGCATTTATGGGTGGTTTATTGAAAATGTCTTTGATCTTTTTGACTAACTGGAGGTTCTTGTAATCCTTTTTTAAATTGTGAATAAGTGTGTGGGAATATTGATTGTGGTTAAAAACCATGGGAATCCGATTGTTTTTACTTTTCTTGTATGTAAGAAGTGTGTTACGATTTATCAGGATAGTTTTATTTAGTGTTTCTTTTATTATTTTTATTGGGTATTTACATTTTAGGAATTGTTTTAAGTTATCAATGTTGTATAGAAAATCTAAATGGTCTGAGCATATGCGTTTGATTCTTAGAAATGAGCTGTATATAATAGATTTTTTTAATTTAAAGGGATGACAGCTGTTATATATATGTTATGGGTGTACGGATATGCATCTATGTTTGCGTTAGCACGATGACATCACGACGACGATTCCCCCCATTCCCATAATAACACTAATACACGCAATCTACATAAACCCAAATTTTTAAAAAATTAATCAGTTTGTCTGACGATCGCAAAAGCGTGAAACCCAGGGTCACAAACTCACATCAATCCAACCAAATATATGTTATATATATAAGAAAAAAGACAGATGAGATCATTATCCCCGGCAGCGGACTTTTTTTTTTTCCTGGTTATTTTTTAGTGCAGCTCTTTAGTAGATAGTCTGCTCCTAGACATGTGTGTGTGTGTGTGTCTCCGTCTCCCAGATTCAGGTTCCTACTGTTTGAATTTTCCTCCTCGCCCTTTCCTACCGGCTGTCATTTTTCCTCTATCTCTTCATTGGCGGTGAAGTAATTGAAATCTAAGGGAATATTAAAATAATTGAAAGATAACTACTAGTTAATTTAATCAGTCTGTCTTGGGGTAGGCGGATCCATGAAAGACCCATTCTGTACGGTTGAGTTTAGCGGAAGGTAAACTTGTATTGGGTGGGCCGGATGATCGAGAGACTTTCTACTTTGACAAGCCGCAAATAGATAACAGATCACAGGTGAGATTTATTGGTTTTAGGATAGAAATGTATTAATTTTAATATTCTATGCGGCCTAACTGGTGAGATGTATTGCACAAATAAATCAAAACATTTATCCTTCCCTCTACCTATTTCATATATATATATATATATATATATATATATATATATATACATATATATATTGTGTGTGTGTGGTAGTAACTAACATCAACCGAGAATGTAAATGCAGTGAACATGATTATAATATATATAAATACATTATAATTATTATAACATTACATGTTTATGTAATCTTTTATATAATATCTACGAGTTATTTACTAAATACGTCAAAATGTTCATTACTTGTAAGTTGCGTATGTATATATATATATATTAGGTTGGTGCAAAAATAATGACGTAATAATGTCGTTTTTTGACGTTAAAAAATACGTCAAAAAACAACATTATTACGTCATTATTTTTGCACCAACCTAGTATATATAAATATATAATATATATATATATATATATATATATATATATATATATATATATATATATATAATGTGTGTGCGCGCGCGAAGTCTGTCTGAAAAGTAGTAGGACTGGTTGTGCTATGTGAGCTGTGGACATCGTCCACAGTGAGTTCTTGCCACAGAGTCAGCCATTAATCAGTAAGTCAACAAAGAAATCCTCCGGCGTTTCCTTCGTTCAGTGCGCAAGAAGTGATGAGTATTGTGGCAGGACAAATCGTGGCTCTATCAGTACAACAATTTAATTGCTTACAACGCCTTGAGCGTCCGTCAGTTCCTAGCAGAGATGGACATCGCCGTACTGGAACAGCCTCCTTATTCCACTGGGTGGGTGGGTACTTTAAAGGGGAAACTATGTAGTTTGTTTTTTGGAATTGAAATAAATTCTTTGTGACGCCAAACCCGTTACTTTTCAGACCGACCTCATATATATATATATATATATATATATATATATATATATATATATATATATATATCACAGCCCATCAGTGTGGCTAGACGTCCGGTTGCTTCTAGCTAAGATCGAAACCCGGCTGAAGTGTCGTCAGTCGGAGATTCTACCCCTAAGCCAATGAAGTTGAATTTAAGCGTATTTATTTTTAGACAAACACAGTAACTGAGAGAACTCGATTCATTTTACCGGAGAGTTTTGCATTATTAGCCGTAATAGTCACTGTTTACAAACTCATACTTCCTCCCCAGAGAACTCAATCGAAATAAATTTTTCGGGAGCATATATATATATATATATATCGCGTATTCTAGAATAATAGTAATATTCATTGGAAAGGATTTTATTAGAAAAATTCACTGAAAATTATTTTAATATATAAATTCATTATCAGCTATTATCCATCGCAATTTATTGGAATAGAAGTTGTTTATAAAATTATTGTGATAAAATGTAGAATTTACTAAACAAATACGAGTGAAATCTTCGATTCTATATGCAGTGTGAATGGCAATATTAAGACTTTCCTTATAAGGAAACATTAGACATTCATTGAGCGAGCGACTATCGCTTGAAAATTATAAAACCTTTTTCTTGAAACAGTTTTCCAGAAAATGAATTTCTCAATTCCGGTAACTGTTATCGCACTTTCCAGTACTGATGGGGGTTTCCTTTCTAACCATTTATCTGAAGTAGTGAGGATTATCATGATTCGATGCAGTAGATACTAAAATTCATATATATATATATATATATATAACGGTTTTACTCAAACTATAATCGTCCACCTAAAAAAGCAAATCTTGGTTTTAATTCAAATCTAATATTATTAAGACAACTTCAATAAATCCCCAAAATTGAAACTTAATATGGATATAATAATTAGGTTTCCGAATTATTTTAACATTTAACTGAAAAATCTCTGATTTACATCCTGTGGACATATCTGCTTAATATAATCTTCAGGAAAAGCGATTGATAAGTTTTGAGAAATTCATTGGTCATTTAGAGAAAAAAAAAAACGAAATCTAATTTTTTTCTTTATTACAAGTTTCAAGATGTGTTTATTTATATTTTACATAAATATATAAATGTTCTATATATAGATATATATAGATATATATAGATAGATAGAATAGATAAACTACCAAATTCTTGTCAACCAATATCTATGCGCCAATAACCAGGGGCAAAAGTTTGAATTTCACGTGACTAATTCACTAGGCGACCAAAGGTGGAGTTGTTTATGGCATTGTCACGTGTTGGTAGAGTTCAGTTGATTTTCTTCTTCTGTATATTTTTTTTTTTTTTTTTTTTTAAATCAATATTAATTTATTGGTATACAAGTTGTTTATAAGTCTTGTGATAGAAGGTAGAATTCATGAAACAGATATGAGTGATAGGATTCTAGATACTGTATTCAATCTGTTCCCCCAATTGGACGAGATGTGACACAAGGTCTATTTTTAGGTGGGGACTCGAATACGTACGCCCGGGATAGGAACAAAAATTCCCCTCAGCACCCGCAACCGTCGGTTACGCTGGCCTCTGTGCGAGCACCGATCCCTCCCTCTGGTGCAATGGGAGCGCGCGGCTTCGGGCAGCAGTTTCCCAAGGCTGGGTACCTCTTCAAATTATTTTCTTCAGTTTCCCCTCTGTCCTTTGACAGAATATCCCATGAACGCACTTTGTCGAAAGACAGAGACGCAACTGAGAGATAAGTAGGCGTGAAATTACTCAAAAAGAGTAAGGTACACACACGATTTTTTTTTGTTTTTTTTTTGTTGTTTTTTTTTTTTCTTGGTTTTTAAATTTATCTATTTTTTCTCTCCTCCCACTCAAAGACATTTTGTCCCAATGATTCTCCCTTATTTGATAGTTTAGTAAGAAATCCCGGTTCGAAAGAAAAAAAAAACAGGAAAAATGGAAAATTAAATGTCTTTGGCTAGATTCGAAAGTGTCTCGTCAGTATTCTAATGATGTTGTGACAGTATCTTTTTGCTTGATATATTGTCTGAACTTGGAATTGTTCTAGCCGCTTCTTTCTCCTGTTCTAACCTTATTGAAAGCATATCTTCCAAGCCGAGTACTTGGTGAGGGCGGAGGATTGGCCATTGATTCCCCGCAACCAGGTCGACGCTTGGACATAAGGTAAGCCGTACATTCAGTTACCATCACGAGGAAGAAAACAGACAACCACTTGCTGGCCCGTGTGAGTATAGTTTCGCTCTAGCAGAAACCCATTTACGTTTTTCTTTGTTTGTTTTTTTTTTTGTTGTTTTTTTGTTTTTGTTTTTGTTTTTTTCTTGGTTTTTAAATTTATCTATTTTTCTCTCCCCCCACTCAAAGACATTTTGTCCCAATGATTCTCCCTTATTTGATAGTTTAGTAAGAAATCCCGGTTCGAAAAAAAAAACAAAAAAAACCCAGGAAAAATGGAAAATTAAATGTCTTTGGCTAGATGCGATAATAATCCGGGTAACCTTATTTTCAATTTCTTTTTAGAATAGACAATGGGACCTATACTAAGTTAAAAGTTAATGTGATAGGGTATAGCCAAGCGTGATCCAGGTCTCCTTACCTGTTATGGAAAGGTGTCCCTGCAGTCACCTCCGGTGGGCAGCCCTGAGGCCACATAATGATGCAGATTTTACCAACTCCTCTCTGCCCGCGTCACGGTCGAAACTGTCTGTTTCTTTTACTTCGGGCCTTCTCATCTTACAAACAAAATTCAACATGAGAAAGATAAACCCTAAACCAGCCTCTCAAAAACCACCTAAACCGCTCAAAATTTCGTTCTCCAACATCCGGAGCATTAGGACAAACATCTGCAGTCTGGAATATTTCCCGGATATACTGGCTCTCTGTGAGACAAACCTTGTCTCGTCTATCCCCTCTTCTGATCTCTCGATCCCCGGCTATCTTCCCCTCCTCAGAAAAGACTCTCTAACCCACATGCACGGTCTTGGTGTCTACGTCAAGGAACATCTCCCTCTGGCCAGGGAGTCCTCTCTCAAATCGCCAGACCAGTCATACATGTGTCTCCGACCCTCTCTCCTCAATGCGGTAAGCTATCTCTTCCTTTACCGCTCTCCATCCTCTCAAGACTGTGAGATACTCGATAGCATTTCTGACAGCATAGACAAGGCTCTCTCCCTCCACCCATTTGCTCACATTTTTGTGTTTGGTGACTTTAACGCCCATCACACCTTGTGGCTTAAGAATGCTACTACAGACCACGCAGGCATTCAAACGCTCAATTTTTCAATCTCTCATTCCCTCACACAGATAGTTAACGTCCCCACTCGTTTTGCCTTCAACCGGGAAGGTAAAACCTCTCTTCTCGACCTGTGCTTTACTTCCATCCCCGAATCCTGCAGCGCCTCGCAACTCTGCCCTCTTGGTAACTCTGATCATGCAGTAGTATCAGTTAACATGTCCTTCAACTCCAACCCCAATAAAGAACCTCCTACCACCAGAACTTCGTTCTACTATCAACGAGCTGACTGCGACGCGTTCCGTGATTTCCTCCGCGATGTCCCCTGAGATGGAGTCTTTAAGCTCCCCGTCCAAGAATGTGCTTCTGAAGTCTCTTCCTGGGTTAAAGCTGGAATCAACGCTTTCATCCCATCAAGGAAATATAGGGTCAAGTCGCGCTCCTCCCCCTGGTTCTCCGCTGCTTGCTCAGCCGCCATCGCCCATAGGAACCACTACTTCCACCTATTCCGTAGCGACATGTCTGACTGCAATAGACGTCTCTTTGCCTCCGCCCGTAACGAATGTAAGCGTGTCCTCAACGATGCTAAGTCACTATTTGCGCCTCGGAAGGAACGTATTGCATCTCGCAAATTTAGCTCCAAAGATTATTGGCGTCTCTGCAAGAGCGTATTGAACAATTGCAAACCCTCTATACCTCCTTTATTCAAAGTCCTGACCTCCTCTACCGACAAGGCTGAATGCTTTGCTCGGAATTTTTCATTCAACTCGACGCTCGACTCTTCCGACTTCCCTCTTAGAACTGAGGCCATATTGAGTGGGTTAAACATAACCCCATCTTTGGTACTACGCGTTATCTCCAATTTAGACCCCAACAAGGCTAGTGGTGGAGACGGGATACCAGCCATTGTCTTGAAGAAATGCGCGCCTGAACTGGCGCCCGCCCTTTATAAACTATACAACTACTGACTCAAGGAATCTTGTTTTCCTGACTGCTGGAAGTCCTCTTCGTTCGTTCCTGTCTTCAAGAACTCCGGCGACCCCTCTGACCCTTCCAACTACCGTCCTATCAGTCTCCTTCCCGTCTTCGGCAAAGTCTTCGAAGCCCTAATCAATACCGGGGTGGTTAACAACCTCACATCCCATAATCTGCTCTCAGACAAGCAATATGGTTTCCGCTTTGCCCGATCTACAGCCGATGTGCTTACGGCCATCACTGAAACAGTCTACCGAGCTCTTCAAAATAACGGGGAAGCCCGAGCCGTGGCACTAGACATCTCCAAAGCATTTGATAGGGTTTGGCATGACGGCCTTCTTCGCAAGCTCCAGGGTTATGGCATTATCGGTCGATTATATAACCTAATACGATCATTCCTGTCAAACCGTAAATTGAAGGTCGTTCTCAATGGATTCTCCTCCAGTTCCTATCCCACGAACGCAGGTGTTCCTCAAGGCTCCATCCTAAGCCCCACTCTATTCCTTATGTACTTAAATGACCTTCCTGACGCAATAACTTCCCAAGTTGGCATCTACGCGGGTGACCCCACAATTTATTCCTGCCTCTAAGACAAATCTAGTCTCGCTGACAAAACTCGCCTGGCCGTGCGTGTGTGCGTTTTTCTCCCCGGAGTCGATCCTCCAGATCTACAAATCAACAATTCCCCCTGGAGTATTGCTGCCATATAACGTCTGGTGCCCCTTCTGTTTGCCTCGGGGTTCTTGATAGGCTCCAGAGGCGGATATGCAATGTAGTTGGCCCTTCCCTGGCGTCTCGTCTGCAGTCACTTTCTCACAGACACGCCGTCGCCTCTCTCTGTCTATTCTACAAATACTTTCATGGAAATTGCTCCGAGGAGCTGCATTCGCTGGTTCCCAGACGTCATGAGTTCCAGCGCCTTACGAGGCTGGCATCGCGCTCTCACCCCTTCACTGTCGAAACTCCTAAATCTAGCCGTCTCTTCTACTCTAATAGCTTCATGTCTCGCACCCCTCGCCTGTGGAACCCCCTTCCCTTTTCCTGTTTCCCTGTGAGCTATAATCTCCAGCTATTCAAGTGTAATGTCAATCGACAACTCCAGTTGCCTTGATCTATCCACTACCCTCATCCTTTCTTCTATCACTCCTATCTGATCTTGCTCTAAATTTTCTGTAACCCCTTGCGTCCTAGTGGCTTCCCGCCTTGCTTGGGGTGAAATGCTTAAAAAAAATACAGTGCAATGGAATTGCTAGAAACATACAGTGAAGGAAGTGGATGCCAATATTTCTGTTGGAAAATCGACATGTGAACGAATGGAAGTGTCTATAGATTGAGTGAGGTTGAGTCACAAGTAATTCACATTTTGGGGGAAGCAATTTTAATACCGAATCTAACTACTGTTCATACGTGACAGTTATGAATAAATTTGGATTATACTGAAATGTCTTATTTTTTGCTTACCTATGGCAGCGTACACAGTGGATTAAAGACAAATGTTGTTCTCCTCTATGACAACGCAAGGCCGCCTATAACAAGAATAATACAGGCAAAAACATTTGGAACTCGGTTAGTCTGTTCTACTTCAACCGCCATATTTACCTGACATTACACAAACTGATTATTACATTTTCATCGATCACTGCAAAATGCTTTGATAGAAAAACATTCCCTAATATAAATCAGATTTAAGAGTTCGTTGAAAACTTTTCCGACTTGTCTGTCTGTCTAATCCTTTTTCAGACTTGTCTGTCTGTCCAATCCTTTTTCAGACTTGTCTGTCTGTCCAATCCTTTTCAGACTTGTCTGTCTGTCTAACCCTTTTCAGAATTGTCTGTCTGTCTAACCCTTTTCAGAATTGTCTGTCTGTCTAACCCTTTTCAGAATTGTCTGTCTGTCTGTCTAATCTTTTTTTCAGACTTGTCTGTCTAATCTTTTTTTCAGACTTGTCTGTCTAATCTTTTTTTCAGACTTGTCTGTATAACCCTTTTTCAGATTTGTCTGTTTGTTTAATTCTTTTCAGACTTGTCTGTCTGTCTAATCCTTTTCAGACTCGTCTAAGTGTATTGACTATGCTTAACTGGGTCTGGTACAGTAATACAATTTTGGGGTACCCAATAAGAAACACTCACACAACGGTAAGGATAAAGTGAGACCTTCTAACAGAATTTGCAGTATCACTTCTTACACATATTTCGTAGCGACATGTCGGACTGCAATAGACGTCTCTTTGCCTCCCCCCATAACGAATGTAAGCGTGTCCTCAACGAAGCTAAGTCAATATTGCTGCTCGGATAAAGGAGCGTATTGCATCGCACAAATTTGGCTCCAAAGATTATTGGCGGGTTTGCAAGAGTGTCCTGAACAATAGAAAACCCTTCATACCTCCTTTATTCAACCAGCTCGAGGTCTTGACCTCCTCTACCGACAAGGCTGAATGCTTTGCTCGGAAATTCTCATTTAATTCAACGCTCGACCCCGCCGGTGTACCCATACCAGACTTCCCTCTAAGAATTGAGGCCCAATTTAGCGGCTTACACATAACCCCGTCATTGGTACTGGGCATTATCTCCAATTTAGACACCCACAAGGCTAGTGGCGGAGATGGCATACCAGCCATTGTCTTGAAGAAATGCGCGCCTGAGATAGCGCCCGCCTTCTCTAAACTGTATAATTACTGCCTGTTTTCCTGACTGCTGGAAGTCCTCATCCATTGTTCCTGTCTTTAAAAACTCTGGAGACCACTCTGACCCCTCTAATTACCGTCCTATTAGTCTCCTACCCCTCTTCGACAAAGTCTTCGAAGCCCTAATCAATTCCGAAGTGGTTAACCACCTTACATCCCATGATCTGCTCTCAGACAAGCAATATGGTTTTCGCTACGCCCGATCTACAGCTGATGCGCTTACGGCCATCACTGAAACCGTCTACTAAGCCCTTCAAAATAACGGTGAGACTCGTGCCGTGGCCCTAGACATCTCCAAAGCGTTTGATAGGGTTTGGCATGCCGGCCTTCTTCGTAAGCTCCAAGGTTATGGTATTACTGGTCAACTGTTTGATCTAATACAATCATTCCTGTCAAACCGAGAATTGAAGGTCGTTCTCAATGGATTCTCCTCCAGTTCCTATCCCACGAATGCAGGTGTTCCCCAAGGCTCCATCCTTGGCCCCGCTCTATTTCTTATTTTCATCAACGACCTTCCTGACGCCATAGATTCCCAAGTTGGCATCTACGCGGACGATACTACAATTTACTCCTGCCTCAAAAACTAATCTAGTGTCGGCGACAAAACTAACCTGGTCGTGCGTCTTGAAATGGACCTCCAATCGGTTATTAACTGGGGCAAGAATTGGCTGGTCAACTTTAACGCCTCAAAAACTAAACTACTCTCTATTAATCACCATAGAGATCCTTCCCTGTCCCCCATTAGAATGTCTGATAGTCAACTTCTTGAGAGCAATTCTCTGCGTCTGCTCGGTCTCACGTTGACTGCTGACCTGAGATGGAACAAATACATTGAGTCAATTGCTTCGTCCACCGCGAGGAAAGTTGGCTCTCTGTGCCGCGCCCGGAATTTTTTCTCCCCTGAATCGATACTTCAAATATACAAAACAACCATTCGCCCTTGCATGGAGTATTGCTGCCATATATGGCCTGGGGCACCTTCTGCTTACCTCGGAGTTCTTGACAAGATCCAGAGACGGATATGTAATGTAATTGGTCCTGATCTGGCGTCTCGTCTGCAGTCACTCTCTCACAGATGGGCCGTCGGCTCTCTCTGTCTTTTCTACAAATACTTTCATGGTAATTGCTCCGATGAGCTGCTTTCACTGGTTCCCAGACTCCAGGAATTCAAGCGCCCTACGAGGCTGGAATCGCGCTCCCACCCTTACACTATAGAAATTTTTAAATGTAACCGTCTCTTCTACTCCAATAGCTTCATACCTCGCACCTCTTGCCTGTGGCACACTCTTCCCAATTACTGTTTCCCTGAAAGCTATAATCTCCAACTATTCAAATGTAATGTCAATCGACATCTCCAGTTAACTTGATCTATCCACTATCCCTCTCCTCATCCTTTCTTCTATCACTCCTATCTGCTCTTGCTCCAAATTTTCTGCAACCCCCTGCATCCTAGTGGCTTCACGCCTTGCTCGGGGCGTAATGCTTAAAAAAAAAAAAGAGGATTTATATGCACACTATAGCTATATTATTGACTGCAACAGAAAACTGAATGACATTCGCGACTATAACAGCGGAAACTTTGAGATTATATCAACCAAAGACGAGGACACTTGTCCGAATAGATCAATGTAAGATTAGCTTGTTAATCACTACACTGCAATGTAGTGTTCAAGTATGTCTGTCTGTTCATTTAGTTATTGAATCAAATAATGACCTATTTAGATAAACATCGTGAATCAATTATTGAAGACACCGTGTACCGGAAAATCAAATACCGGTCGCAGAAACGTGCCAAAAGGAATCAGAAAGAATGCAATAAGTATTAACAGGGTGAGGGGTGGGGTGGGGTGGAATGATAGTGATATGCTGACTTAGGCATTCCTCCAGCTTTTCCGTTGCTTCTTGACGCAAAATGAAGACGACCCGATCTTGTATTCTCTCTGTCGTCAATGTAATGAACTTGCACGATTGAATTTTGACGTTGTGTAGATTAAGAGAACAACACATTTTCTTTATTTTTTTTAAAATGTTCATTCAAAGGTTGCAGTGACAATTTGAAAATTCTTAAAGCAAACATCGCTAACACTTGCGACATCTATATTGGTTTAGTATTTTCTGTTACTTACTGACTTGTTTATTTAATAGGCTGAGAGAAAGTATGAAAACATTCCGCCTTGATATCTATCTTATAGTAGGAAAAGAAAACATCCGAAAAGAAAAAGGTGAGAAAAAATTTATGAGAAAAGAACTTTATCAGCACATCGGCTTGCTTTACATGATTCCCAAAAAGCCAAGAAATAATGAAAAATTTAGATTTAGCATGTGCACTATAAACAAAAACCATGGATTGTTGAATGGTTGAGATAGTCGGACCTTTATTACAAGCAGGTAAGGGAAGAGGAGAAACAACGTCAAAAAGAAACAGAATTTCTCTTTCTCACTCTCTATCGCTTTCTCTCTCTCTCTCTCTCTCTCTCTCTCTCACACACAGATTCGTTTTCTCTCTCTCTCTCTCTCACACAGATTCGTTTTCTCTCTCTCTCTCTCTCACACAGATTCGTTTTCTCTCTCTCTCTCTCTCACACAGATTCGTTTTCTCTCTCTCTCTCTCACACAGATTCGTTTTCTCTCTCTCTCTCTCTCTCTCTCACAGATTCGTTTTCTCTCTCTCTCTCTCACACAGATTCGTTTTCTCTCTCTCTCTCTCTCACAGATTCGTTTTCTCTCTCTCTCTCTCTCACAGATTCGTTTTCTCTCTCTCTCTCTCACAGATTCGTTTTCTCTCTCTCTCTCACAGATTCGTTTTCTCTCTCTCTCTCACAGATTCGTTTTCTCTCTCTCTCTCACAGATTCGTTTTCTCTCTCTCTCTCACAGATTCGTTTTCTCTCTCTCTCTCACAGATTCGTTTTCTCTCTCTCTCTCACAGATTCGTTTTCTCTCTCTCTCTCACAGATTCGTTTTCTCTCTCTCTCTCTCACACACTATTTCGTTTTTTCTCTCTCTCTCTCACTGTTTCGTTCTCTCTCTCTCACTCACTGTTTCGTTCTCTCTCTCTCTTTCACTGTTTCGTTCTCTCTCTCTCACCGTTTCGTTCTCTCTCCCTCTCTCACTGTTTCGTTCTTTCTTTCTCTCGATCTTTCGTTCACTCTCTCTCTCGTTCTTTCGTTATCTCTCGTTCTCTCTCTCTCTCTCTCTTTCTCTCTCTTTCTCTCGTTCTATTAATTTAAAAAAAAAAGCTTGGCAGTTCTTTTATTAAACATTTTTCCGTAATTTTGATCCACTTTCGTCGAGGATCCTGATGTTGTCCAAAGTAAAAATTAATAAAATACTAAGTCGTTTTCGCCAAATAGTTCTATTTATTAAGTAAATTTTCTGCTTAATCTAACGAACTTTAAGGCCAAGGTAATATAATTTGTGTGTACGTATATGTACAATGTTATCTAAAAGTGAAGTTACTATAGCGTTATACAATGAGAATTGAAGATCAACATTCAGATAGCTGTGTGTCAGGTGTTATTGATCTCCCCTCGTAAATAAATACAGATTTATCTATTATGTTCGTGCGTGTATTTATCTCTGTCGGTTCGTTTTGCATTTGGCGAAAGAAACCAGATTTTAGTAACATGTACGTCGAACATTTTCTTTAAAAGTTGATTTATTTCGCGTTTAGCACGAAAAAGTGTTAGTAAAAAATAAAATAAAAAAGTAAAAATGTGAGCTTCGAAATTAAGCGACCAAAAACAGAGAAAATTTCACAAAGAAAAAATGTAAATAAGTATTTAAAAAAAGAAAAACGGGGCAAAATAGGAAGAAGTGTGTTTTTGAAGTTTTCTGTTTGTTCAATCAGTTTTCTGCTGAAAATGCGCCTGCAGCAATTCTCATCGTGAATAAATGTGCAAGAGACCTTGGGCGTGCATCTTGTATTTCGATGGAACGAAAATCTTCCATCTTCGATACAGTTTTTTTTTTTTTTTTTTTTTTTTTTCTTCAGGGACTGCTGACTGTCTGAAAGCTAAAGTCGTAAGCCGTAAATCCATGTTCATGACCCGCCACTTCAAGGTATCAATAATCGATTATTTTTAAATATTTTTGTGCATTATTATATCCAAATTTTCTTATTCTCTTTTAGGTTTAATTATAATCTTCTTTGCAGTCTTCTGAACTTCGAAAATACTGAAAAAATAAAATTAAAAAAAAACACAACACAAATTGTCAATCATTTGAAATGAAGGTAGTTCAATTTCATCTTTTAATACCGAACGAAATTCTAAAAGGAAGAAAGAACAAATCAAGCAAATATGCAAGGGTTTAGAAGATGTAAAAAGGACGAAATACAGAAAATAAACATCAGATAAAAATGAAATTAGCATCGGAGATGGAGTAACGATTATCAGCACGGAAAATGAAATTGACGTGCCGAATTCACATTCGAGTTTGGTTTGTTGCATTCGCATTCGTACTAGGAAAAGACATGAATCCATCACTTCTGTCCCCAGCCATGGGTTAAACAGCTATTCATAGCCTTCCCAGAAAACCACGTACTTTGGACAGTTTGGAAATCAGTAATATATTACTTAAAATGTTATTATATGGGACACTTCTTATTTGAAATAGAAGCCTCATTTTTCTTTATTAAACAGTGTGTATTATATCGTTCGTCTTGCGCATTCGAGAAATCTTGGTAAAGAAAATATCTTCTGCCGATGGTAATTAAGAATTATTGAGGCTCTTTATATAATACGATTCAAGCTAAGAATCAATCTTTGTAGAACAATAGTTCCAATGTGTTTGCGTTCTTTTAATATTCTACTACTTCTATACAATAAACATTAGACCACGAACGTTATATATATATATATATATATATATATATATATATATATATATACACAACAAAATCCCAAATTACCTCATATGGGGTGGGTATAGATCTATTTCAACCAATGAGAAGACTAACGTTGGTTGAAATAGACCCTATACCCCGCCCTATATGAGGTAATTTGGGATTTTGTCGTGTAGTTTATAGTCTCTGTTATAGTAAATACACTGAGCTCTTTTTGTGGATCAGTTTTCAAATTTGATATTATTAGGATCCACTTGGATTATTTAGCAAAGGATTTATTACCTGTACTTATATATATATATATATATATATATATATATATATACACACACACATCTGGTTCGTTCTCCAGGCCTCAATAGGTGAATATTTTTTTGTAATTTTGGGAAGAATCCTTATCATTCTCAGAGTACGTTACTCTTACTGTTGCTATAAACATGAATTATTCATTCTACAGCCTTTGTTAAGTGCAAAATTTCCTCTCTTTTGTCTGAAACGTCTTTGACAATTTAAAAATTTTTCGGATGATTTTTTATTTCTATTTTTATTTAGCCCATTAATGTCAGTCGGTTTGTTTGTTTGTTTGGGTTTTATGGCATATCAACCACTGTGGGTTATTTAATGCCAAATCCAGTTTATATGAATTTTAAATGCCTATTTTGTATGGAATAAAAACGTATAGCTGGCAACATTATTATTTAAAAAACGTATAGCTGGCAACATTATTGTTTCAAAAACGCATAGCTGGCAACATTATTTTTCCGAAAACATTATCTGAGGCCTTGCTGTTGGATGTAGTTTATTGTTTTACCCAGGACGCGGATGTAGTTTATCGTCATACCCAGGCCGTAATGCCAGTCGGAATATTCCGGTGTCGATTATAAAAGATCTATAACCATCTATTATTTACACTATTTACATTATTCGGACTGTTGTCCTCATCTGTGTCATATTCACGACGTTTCGGTCGTTATAAACCCCGGCCTTCATGTGGTTCGAAGCGATCCCTTTTAGTCCACGGAGGTAGATTGTTCTAGTTCCACGTACCATGCCTTTTTCTGGACATCTCAGTTTAAGTTAATTCGCTTTAGTAAATCAACTCTCCTTTTTTGTGTGTGGTGGAGGTGTTTACCTCAGCTGCGTTGAGGTATTGAACTCACAACTCTTTGGAACAAGTCACTTTTGGATTACTTCAACAAACGATCTAATCCACTCAGCCATCTGCCCTGAAGAAGTCCGAAGCGCACAACGGTCAAAAACGTTCGTGAATATGACAATAAAGATGAGGACAACAGCCCGAACGATGTAAATAGTTACAATATCACATCTAAGAAACATAGACAAACCCTGTATTAGTTAGACTCATAAAGATCAAGGGATAATTACAGATTTCTAACTATAAGAGATAAACGTCCGCCGTTACATTTTTGGGACGGTAGACATTTTTAATCGGTGTTAGCCTAGGCCACTATGAAGCAAGGTGCTACAGGGTTTGGAGGAATTACGAATAGAAACTCAGAATTACGAACTCCACAAAACCAAACTGCGGTTTATAATATGCTGAACGGACCTTAATTAATATTTCTGGGAGAAAGTGAATAATCTTTGAACAGTTGAACAAGGCCAGTACAAGGCTCAAACTCTCGGTCACAATGACTTGCGACTTTGTGCTAACACAAGTATCGGCGACTTCCAAACAGTTTCATCTATTTAATATTAACAAGTATTGCGTCAACCCGTGGTATGGATTTCACCTCATTGTCAAATCGACCATGGTATGATTCGAACTTATGGTTAGAACGCTAATGTGTAAAATACTTAAACAGGTGTATAGTGATTTTCCAAGCGTAGCTTAGATATAGCACAAGGCCGAAAGTAGGGAGCACTCAATGAGGATCGAACTCACTACTCGGTCGTAATTGTTCGAGTTAGACAAGCTTGCTAACCATTACACCACCTTGTGCTGCCTCTTAACCACGTGTATATATGAGTTCTCCATAAATATAGCAAGTCTTAATTACGCGCACTTCCTCGATAAATATGCTATATTGATGGATGGGGGGGTCAGTTTTAGAGATAAAGCGTTTATAGATATAGACAGTGTGGACATACGAAACAATACTGCATGATAACATGACTCTCAATGTGACTCACAATGCAATGTTAATTCCTGTGTTTTCTCTGTCTAACAAACACGATGTTATATTTTTTTTTTTATGGTGGTGAATGAAACTTCCAAACATTTTACATTTCAAACAAATGATTTTCATCTACATTATTTACATTATTCGGACTATTGTCCTCATTTTGTTGCCATATTTATCACAACGTTTAGGCCGTTGTACGTAATAATGACGTAATAATGTCGTTTTTTGACGTAACGTCAAAAAAACGACATTATTACGTCATTATTTTTGCACCAACCTAATATATATATATATATATATATATATATATATATATATATATATATATATATATAACCAGCAATAAAAATTTTGTCGGCATTAAATAACCCATTGAGGTTTATATGCCGTAAACCAAACCAAAATTAAAGCATACACCTGCGTACTTTTGTCATTACACTGTTACCATTCGTTTCCTAGATAAGAGTCAAAATTTGTTTTGGTTTTTTTTTATATAAATGTGAATTTACATCCTGTACAATTGCGATGTGTGTGTCCTACCTTGCGTGTGTTTGCTTTTAAAGTTGTCTGTATCTCGTTATTTATCGGCTAACAACTTAGCGATTTGGTTTCTCTGAGAGGAAGGGCGAGAAAACTACGCTTCCGTCTGTCTGCTTTTTCTCTTTTATACACTTGGCACGTGGATAGTTCTTATATGGAAGGACTGATTTTGATTCTTAAATCTTAGCTGGTGGGCGCATCTACGTATGTATTTTGCATGTAAGTCGATGCCAGAAGTTGAAGACTATCGTAAATAAAGAAGGCGACAAAGAAAACGTGCTTAAACGTAGGTTTATTAAGTGCATATTTACACTAATAGATTGCTGCCAATTTCGATTCTCACTGAAGGAATTTATGAATATGATCCACACAAGCACACACCTCTCTCCTCTCCCATATATATATATATATATATATATATATATATATGCGAATGTCAGAGTGTCACACCTTTTCGACTTTACTGTTACAGGCCGTAGCCCAACATATCACATCACACTATTTAGGAATTAGACGAACCTTGTGAGAAAATTAAAATATTCCAAGCCGAACCCGCAATCCTGAAATTATGGATTCCCAAAATTTCATTACTGCGATTGTTTTCCGTGATGTGCTACGTGATTTCTTGCGACAATTCTTATCACTTGGAAATAAATTTGGGAATAATCGAAGTTGATTACGAAATCCAACGAAAGTCACCCATGAAATAAAAATAATTATTTATACGGAAAGTAAACATCTACTTAACATGAAATTGTCTTTAAATAACGGCAGAAGAATTATCGTTTTCAAAGGTAAGCTTAAATATTAATACAATACTTAAATTCAGTGATAAATTTTGAGTTCTTCTTTAATTTATTGTTGGCTCTTGTTTTGAAACATGAGAACTCTTATGTAGCGTTGGAATCATATTTTTAAATAAATAATTATATCTATGCTCTACTTTTGTATCGAGGACTATTTTTTAAAAATAATAACAAAAATACTAAAGAACTTGGGATTATTTACCTCACGAGTTCTTTCCTATTTTCTATATATTTTTACACATTATATATATATATATATATATATATATATATATATATATATATATTACAGCAAAAAACAAAAATAACTTCAGCGTAGATATAGTCTATTTCAAGCCGTTCTCTATACAGATATCATCATTCTCTAAATACATATGCTCTGTTAAAATAAAAACATCAAGCTCTATGCGGATCAGTTTTAATAATTAATATTACTAGGATCCACCCGGATTATATACCAACGGATCGATTACCTGTACAAATATATATGTGTGTGTGTGTGTATATGTATATATATTAGTGAATACTGAAGTCAACACTCAGAGGCGACTGGTTGTTTTATGATACTCGTAATCGTCAGGCTACGCCTGACAATTGCGTCTAGGTACTTAATCGAGCGGTAAAGGGAGCCGATCATTTTACCTGCATCTTTAGCGATGGATCGTATATAGGAATTCCACGTGAGGTCGAGTGTGAGTTTGAGGCTAAATATCTTCACGAAGCACGGAACCTATTCGACGGGACACCTGTTCATTGTGACTGGCGGTAGTTCGGGGTCTGGTCGGCGTCCTGTCGCCTCTGAGTGTTGACTTTAATGGTCACTTTTATTTTTATAGACGCTCTGTCTCTTGATATTGAGTACTTTATCCTAAACATAGAGCACACCTTAAAACTATATTTCTTCATATATATATATATATATATATATATATATATATATATATATATATATATATATATATATAAACAGGTTCTTTTTACTGCCACACCAAGTCAAAATTGGTTTATATATAAGGATCAAATTTCCCATTTTATTGTTAAAATAGATACAAAAGTACCTCGTTTAAGAAAAAAGGCACCTTTCGGTCGACACTTCTTCAGAAAAATAATTGTCGGTAGATTAAAACAAAGAAGTTGATAAGAAAAATTATTATCAACGACTGATGTTAAAAGCAATAGATTACCAAGATGTAATAAAAGGGGGGAGGATTAAAGGAAGAGGAAGAAAAAAAAACTTTATGTGTACTAAATATTTTCTGGGTTAAGCAGTAATCTCCCCGAAGAAGACCAACCTGAATTTCATCTCCCTTTGTCTACACAGGGCAGGACGTTGCATATTAATAATAATGGACTTCAAGATATCTAAATGCAGCCTCGTCTTAGCCCTGCTTATGACAGAAAAGAAATCGGGAAAATAATTCGTCGTGCAATCGATAGTATTTAAAAAGTGTTCACCAGTCGCTGACTCATAACTCTGCGCCTTAATCCCCCCTCTTTTTTAAACGAGATATTTTTGTATCTATTTTAACAATAAAATGGCAAATATGATCCTTATATTTAAATCATTATATATATATATATATATATATATATATATATATATATATATATATAATTTGTAACTATGTTGGTTGATGTTAAATCCTGCACCTCGTCTACACAGTTTCGTTGTCGAGTCTTTTTGTAATCGTTCAGGAGGCATCAGCAATTTTCTGCCGATTTTCTCATTTGCGTTATTCCTATATTAAGTTATAAAAATAATTTATGCACATTTTATTGGCGTTAGATTGATTTCTTTTTTCGTCTTTGTGTCTGTGTGTACGCCCGTACGTGTCTCTATAAGAACATGTGTAGAATATCGTAATTATTTCTCTTTTTCTTAATTTTATCGTCTTTTTATATACTCTCTCACTATATTCTTTTTTTGCTTTGTTTTCTGTCTTTCGACTGAATGTCAAAGATAACGTAGATACGTTATTTTCTGTTATAGATCCATATATAGACAGGACATGGGTACATCGAGCTGGTGTTATGGTTAGCAAGCTTGTCTTGCTAGACTAAGTAGTGAGTTCGATCCTCACTTGGTGCCCCATACTTTCGGACTTGTGCCTCATCTACGCTACGCTTGCAAAATCACTATATCAGGGCACCTCGAGGCGGTGTAATGGTTTGCAAGCTTGTCTTGCTCGAACAATTATGACTGAGTAGTGAATTCGATCCTCACTGGGTGCCCCATACTTTCGTCTTTGTGTCACATCTGCGCTACCCTTGGAAAATCACTATATACAGGACTTTTATATAGACTAATTTTCTTTAATATTCTGCGGTTTTAAATTTGAAAAATATATTTCTGTTCCGTTTTATATTTCTTGATTTTAATAATTATTTTTTTCTGCATCTGTCTATATTTCTGAGATGAGGTATTATGTAAACTATTTAAATTATTCGGACTATTGTTTTCATCTTTGTTGCCATATTTATCACAACGTTTCGGCCGTTGTACGCCCCGACCTTCTTCAGGTGGTTGTAATGTCGAACTGAACCCATTATTTCGCTCGCTGGAGTAGACTGTTCTAATTCCACGTGCCATGCCTAATGGATGTCAGTTATCAGTTATCTCCTGTTAATTTTCCTCTCCAAGTTCTCTGCTGCCTTAACCAGGTATTGAACTCAACAAATTACGTCCTGCCAACGCCTTTATCCTTAAGGACATCTGTGTATGAATTTCTGGGACTTATAAACTTCATGTCTTCAGCAACCATTTTTACCAGTACTCATATTGCAATTTTTGATGTTATCATTTTATTTTTTTACCAGAGCTCATATGGCAATTTTCGTTGTTATTATTTTTTTCATTAATTCTTAAATGGCAAAGTAAATATTTATGTCTTTACTTACCCATTTAAATTTATTTATTTAGAAGTTAATAGCTGTTTTGTTTTTTTATTATTGCTTTTTATCTGCCTTGGTGGTATTTTAAGTATTAGGATATTCATTATGCACAATTATAGTTGCAGTATTAAACCACCTGTAGTTTATACTGCAACTATTTTGAATAAACACAAACGCCCCAGAGAAAGCGTCTGCAATAGAGACTGGTTAGCCGCCTTAGTAGGCGGGTATCCTCGAATAGGAATGGCCAGCTAAGTGCTCGGACGAATTACATTCCTTGGTACCGCCATGCCACTTACATTGTAGCAAACCACTCAAATTCATTTCGTATTCCCTCAGTAAGAAGTTCCACTCGAACAGCTTCTTCCCGCGGACCATTGTTCTGTGGAACAGACTCCCGAGAGGATGTTTCCCCGACCACTACAATCTAACCTGTTTAAGTCTAGAGTTAAGTGTTATCTCCGCCGCTCCTATTTGTATAAACTACCCCTTAGCGTAGCTCTATACCTCGGCCTTTGTACAGTGGTGAACGGTATTTATGTGCGGGACCTCATAGATAAATTGGAAAATAATCAGCAGAGGTAGATTTTGTCGCGCTAATCTCTGATGTGGGGTGGACCTGCCTACCTCGAAAATCATAATTCAAAAATCCAAGTATTTGCCCGGCCTTGAACATTACTTATATGAATAGAAAGTACACAATTATTTAACTCGACAAAATGGCAAATATGTTTCATATCTTTTTGATATTAACTAACTTATATTAATCTGACTAAAGGATGAAAGTACAGGGGCGCTCAATGGGTCAAACTCGCCACATCAACAGCTTGCAGGTCTGACACTTTTTTTTTTTTTTTTTTTATTACCAAATTGAGCTTACAAAATCAAATTTACAAATAGAAGACATGGTATAGGATCATTACGTTATGACAATCATCCTAATGGGAGTATCTGCTTTCTTGGAAAATCAGCGTTCAAATTTCTGTCCTTTGTCTAATTACTGTCATTAACACGTTGATTGCCAGAAGTCAATTACGAAATCTGACATCAAATGCTAACTTAATAATAACCAGCTTGGGCAATAAGAAACTTTTATGAGTTGACATATAGCTTCAACTGAAGTCTTAACATTGTTGTCACATTGCAAATAAACTCGTTATTGGTGCCCGGAGATGAAAAAGTATCAGAAAATGCCAGGCACGAGATAACTCGTAGTCACTGTGTTAAGCTATGTTGTGCTTGGCAGTCAATGTTTTAATGGGAAATTTGCATTTACCACAGTAATGTAACAGGTTATATATTTACAAAGATTAACTCGGGTTAGCATAAAGCCGAAATGTTGAAGCAGGTATCCCCCGGTTAGAATCTGTTGTATCGTTAAAGAGGGATACAAACAATGGTGGTAATCATGTGAAGGAACAGCAACACGCGCGTAGATGAAAGAAGAGAGGGGTTTATTGTAAAAGAGAATACACTACTGAAAGACAGGGAATCAGTTAGAAGGCTAGTAAGTCCCGAAGCAAGGTTCTTTACCTTACCTCCACGCGAGGCAGGATGTGGCACAAGGCCGTTTTTAATGCGGGGCAAAACCGAGCCAGTAGGCTCGGGCATAAATTCCCCGTAGACCCCGTACACACGGGGTTGTGTAGCTATCTACCACCCTAGACGAGACTCTGCCCATCGGCAGAGCTTCGTCTAGGTTCCTCTCTGCCCAAAGGCAGAGAGTTGGACCAGCACAGCTGGAGACGAATCTCCAACTAATTGCCGAAAGAAATCCCCAGGTATATCATGTACTCACTATATATAGCTACTGATATAGTTCGTCCACATAGTCGAGAGAGATTAACAAATTGGCTTGACAGGCGAGTTTAACCGAGTCTAAGGAAAAAACCGAAAGATCTGGTCTAGTGCTCCGGCTATATATCGCAAGATTCTCGACAAAATCCAAAATGTCTGTAATGTTATCGGCCCTGACCTGGCATCTCGACTTCAGTCATTTTCCTTCCGCCGTGTCGTGGTCTCCCCTAGTCTTTTCGATAAATATTTTCATGGTAGTTGTCCTCATGATGGTCTCCTCTTTGGTACTTCGGCCGCATGAATTTAAGCGTACTATTAGTTTGGCAACTAGGTCTCACCGTTTTGCTGTTGAAATAACAAGACGTAACCGTCAGTTCTGTTCTAATAGTTTCTTTTCTCGCATTTCTTACCTGTGGAACACTCTCGCGGTTTCCTGCTGCCGACAATCTTCAAAAATGTAAATGTAACGTCAATCGCTATCTTGTGTTTTCCTGTAATCTGTTCTTTTCTTTTCCTTTCTCTTCAATAAAGTCTTCTCATTCTCTCTTATTCCCAACAAACACCCTTGCTTCTCAGTGGCGTCATCACCGGGCTTTGTGTGAATGATGAAATGATGAAAAAGAAAAAAATATATCTTTAAATTTTCAGAACAAATGAAGGAAAGCACCAGAGATTTTTATTCAAAAGATTAAATATAATAGACTAAAAAAAAAAGAAAAAAGAAAAAAAAAAAGGGTGGTGCCAATGAGGTGAAACGTGGATAAGTTCGTCTATTGTGATTCACTAATCAATTCTTGGAAGTTCTTTCAACCAAGAATTATAGATGTATGAATTTGATACAAAAAGTTTCTGCTCATGTAAATTCATAACATTATTTAGTAAGATATGCATTTCCCCTGGATTCTATGATATGAAGTCATCATTCAGCTAAAATATCTATTCCATCATAAAGAATGCTTTCAATATTTATTCAGTCACTATTTAGAGGAATTTATTATTGTCTTGGAGATGATGATGCATGGAATAAAATAAATGACAGTCTGAAAGTGACATGTCTGGAGAATGTACCTCATATTGAAAAACTTCCCTTGCCAGGTTCATAATCTTTTACAATGTTGCATTTGCAACTAGAGCACAAGTCGCGTTATATAGGAAAAGTCTTACTTATGAAAACAAATAGGCTATTCTTTTCCAATTCATTATTCAAACAAGCCTGTTGCTCATTGTCATGTTACATTAACAGGCTGTGCAGTTTCACAGTAATTTATATTAAGGAATTCAAGAAAGAAACATTTTTACTGATAGATTGCATTTATGTTGAAATGTTAAAGGTTTTCCTGTATTCATCCATCATTTTTGTCATTCAGGATTCTTGTAATAAATCCATTTTTCATCACGAGTGACAGCCTTTTTTAAACAAATATTTTTTGAAGATGGGAAAGAGAAGTGTTTAAGCGCTGATTGATATCCGTGAATACTGTTCTTTTTATTATAATTTCTCCTCACTAAAGTCTTCTTTTTCTCTCTCTTGCATCTTAGTAGCATTATCGCTTTGCTTGGAGTGAAATGATTAAAAAAAATGGTATGTGTTGTGTAATAAAACAATCTACACGGATTGGTCAAAAAAAAAAAAAAGGATAAGGCCACATTCCCGTACAATCACCGATGTTAAGCAACGTCGAGCCTGGTCAGTACCCAGAATGTGACAGCTTGGGAATACTAGATGCTTTAAGCTTGTATGTACGATTGGTTCATGGATAATAGCTCGGAATTGTTAATCGGAAAGCCAAGTTCCAATTCCAGTCGGGTTCTTTATATTCACTTCCGCGCAAATACCCTTGGGGAAGGCATGAATCCACCACTCCCCGAACCCAGCTGTGCATTAATTCCTAGGACTTGTATAACTAAAACAATTATTATCTAAAAAGAAAATAATCTTACAATCTAAAATATTTTCTGGTTTTAAATAATCCGAAAAAGTTTGATAAATCGCAGAAAATGAATTAATCAGTCATAACCAAAAAGTAATATATGTTCTTTAACTAACCGAGATGTAACGAGAAGACACAAAGCATATAAAAAATGAACGTAGAAGTAAACAGTCAGTTATATGCCATGCGTGAAACACGCTTAGTCGATCATATATCTTTCGATACATGACTGACGAGGCAGATTTTTTTCCCGCAGTAGGTTGCCGTTTCTTTCTGCGGTAGACCAGTTGCCATCCAAGGCTATAGAATCCGGTTTGTCCTGCTATTTACCCATAGCAGAGGGGAGAAGAAGATTCATATTTCTAAAATATTTTTATAACATTGGATGTATAAGATTTTTAGAGGTTTCATATTTCTAAGATATTTCTAAGATATCTATTAATCTTAAGTCAGTTAAGGCGATCATCTATCTTTCAATATATGACTGACGAGGCAGATATTTTACCACAGTAGGTTGCCATTTCTTTCTGCGGTAGACCAGTTGCCATCCAAGGCTATAGAACCCGATCTGTCCTGCTATTTACCCCATAGCTGGGTGGGAAAGAAAAAGAGGATTCATACCTTTCTCAAAGGTATTAGCATGTAAATGAATGCAATGGATTACGACTGGAATTCGAACTCGGCTCTCCGATTCCTCAACCCGAGCCGCCATCCCATTACTCCACCGTAGTAGTACGATTCTAAATCTAGTTCTCCATTCTCCGCAGATGCTTCTTCGCTGATTTCTTCGCTATACATGAGTTGCCTCTTTCACCTCATCATCCTTGGAGAACTGCTGCAAAGTGTCTGCATTAAACTATGTATCTGAAGTATTTCACAAAGCTTTGAAATAGTGGTTGTTCCACTACTTGTAGTGATAGCATGTTTGGCTTTATTCGCATTCACAGCTGCAGCTGGCCTGCCAATACTGAGCCTGCCAATAACGTTAGTTTCTCCCGTCTCCCTAATATTGACATTAAAGTACAGCCTTTCTATAATCATTTACTAACCTCATGTGAATGTCTCATAATTTTTACAAAACAAAAACTCTATGACTGCTTTTTTGCTTTTTATTTCTCCAAAGAGACTACCATTTCGAAAACAGATTGTTACTGTATATTCTACAGAGCTGGAAAATGAACGGTGTCAATTAATTTGATATTATTACAAAAAACTACTTTTCCCGTTACTTTAGTGAGGCAAACTACACGCTGTACACATGTCTTGAAAAATCTTTAGTAATTTATGTGTAACTATTATGAAATGGATTAAGTCCGACAATTATTTAATATATTTTTGTTTATACCTTATTTTAATAGATACAATTTAGTAAATGCTTTGGGGTTTTTTGTTGTTTTTGTTTTTTTTTGTTTTTGTTTTTTTTTTGTTTTTGTTTTTTTTTTGTTTTTGTTTTTTTTTGTTTTTGTTTTTTTTTGTTTTTGTTTTTTTTTGTTTTTGTTTTTTTGTTTTGGGGTTTGTTCGTTTTTTGTTTTTTTTTGTTTTTTTAAATAGACGGTATTCATTCCATTTACTAACCTGAATGTTCGAGAAATTTTGTAGAAAATATGTGTTCTCCAACAGGAATCGAACCTGTGTCCTATAGAGAACCGTCAATTGATCTGACATGCTATACCACTCATTTGAACTTTGCCAACCAGACGCTTCTCTGTAGTTGAATGGTATAGCACGTCAGGTCAATTGACCGTAGTATATAGGACACGGGTTCAATTCCTGTTGGAGAATGCATATTTTCTATGAATTTTTTTCGAAAATTCAGGCCGGTAAATATAATTAACACTGTTTATTTAAAAAAAAATAAAACCAAGTATTTACCTAAATAAACTGTATCTATTAAAATAACGTATAAACAAAAAATATATTAAATATGTGTGACTATAAATACGCAAGAATGTAATGGTAATGTACACTTAAAATTACTCCCATGAAAAGCATATTTGTACCGCGTATAAGGATGGTTAACAATGTCATCTTATTTGTTACTGTAGTGACTTTAACTAGGCGTTCGAATCATGTGGCCTTTTATCAGACTAAACATACAGTGCGTGTGTGTGTCAGTAAAAAAAAAATTGAAACTGTCTAGTGTGAGTCAGTCTGAAGATCTTTGAAGGCGAGAATTCTTATGCAAACTCCTATATGATCACGATCAAAGATCTCTTAACCTCTTGAGTTTAGGTGCCCCGCATCTACTCTAGCCATAGCAGCAGTGGTGTATTTTGGACAAGGCATCCTGACGAAGCCCAATTATCTTCGGGCTGATTTAAATTCAGTTTTCCGTCTCCTAGGCTGGTTGCCAGGACCCAATCCATCCTGATATGCACCGATAACTTGGGGGGGGGGGAAGATTCATGCTTTTCCTAAGAGTATTAACACATAAGTGAATTTAGTGATCGCTAGTGGAATTTGATCTCCGATTCCTCAAGTCGAGCCGCTATCGATTACTTCACCATATATATATATATATATATATATATATATATATATATATATATATGTCTCATTACTGGCAGTAGGAGAAAGGTTGTGGATCATATTAGGTCTTAAGTCATCGGGTGAATGTACAACCGGTAGTAGTAATTTGTTTTCGTCTTTGTATTTCGCAATGAGCTCTCATCTTCTCCTTAGGAGTTTTTGTAGTTTTTTTGCTTGTGTTTTGTTGGTGGAGAGGATGTGATTATCACTATTTTCACTTTTAGATAACAGTTATTATGTTTTGAGCTAGTTTTTTTTCTTCAAATTTTCCATATTTTTGATATTTTCGATTGTATTTTCGAATGTATTTTTGAACATTCATGTATGGTTGAGTGGTAAGTTAAATGATTTGTGTGAGTAGTTTTTTTTTTTTTTTTTTTTTTTCAAAAAAACCTTTTGTTCTTTCTCTATATACTTTTTTCTGGATTACCTTTGAAACATAGAGTAACTTAATATATTACGTTACTTTGTAAGTAATTATTAGCTAGTGGGTATTCGTATCTAAAACGCTCAATCTCTAATATTGAACAGTCTTCCTCCATGTACGTGCATGCATAAACACAGAAATATGTATACATACATGCACACATACATAGACATATATGTATGTGTGTGTGTGGCGCACCTACCGTGAATGATAACTCTCGTCTGGTAGGCGAATTTTCTTGTGTCAATCAATTTAATGTATCCAATGGCATGCGTTAACCAAGGAACATTTTGTGAGGTCTGACAACCATGAAACTTGTGTGACATGATTGAAGTGATATCACAGGATTTAAGAATGGTTGGCGTTGTGGTATCCTCTCTTTAAGAGTCTATGTTAGACTCTTCCGCCTACTATAAGTTTAGTAGGAGAGAAGGTTCGGGGAACAGTGAAGTGTGAATAGATTCAAGATGTTGTGACCAAGTAAATGGCTAAGTAATAACAAAAACCAGGTTTGCAGATATATCGTATATTAAACAGTAAGTACACCAGAAGAGTATGACACAACGAGTGAGCGTGTATCGAATGGACTAGTCCTCAATCTATTCCTAGTTCACTGTTCCCCGAATCTTCTCTCCTACTAAACTTATAGTAGGCGGAAGAGTCTAACATAGACTCTTAGAGGGAGGACACCACAACAGCTGGCGAGAGGAACTTTATCACAATCATATACTTCTCTAGAAAATACTTATTTAAAAAGTTTCGTTTAGTTTCAAAAGAAATTTCACTAAAGTAGGAAACTGATCAATAAAACTGATGTACACCATAATGTAATAAGCGCACTCATTTCAAAGTTTGTAACGGCAATAAGCTGTAAAACCTAAAGTAATCGTTATAACAACCTCCATATTACAAAATCATTCTTATATTAAAACATTAGTCACTTCAAATGCCTCAGTGTATGGATTAATTACAACCAATTTAGTATAAGATAATTTAGTTGTACTCCCCGGCCTTCTTCGGGTGATATTCATTGGAATTTCGAACCAAACTCTTTATTTAGTCCACGGGTAATAGATTGTTCTAATTCCACGTGCCATGCATTTGAATATCGCATTAGTTTTAGTTAATTCGGTTTAAAATTCCAACAAATATCACCTGAAGAAGGTCGGAGCTTGTAACAGCCGAAACGTCGTGAATGTGACAGTAAAGAGGAGGACAACAGTCCGAACAATGTGTAAATAGTTACAAGACCTCATCTTAGATATATAGAAAAATGTCGATAAGTTGAAATTAATGCATGCAATATTTCACTGTTCTAGCATCACTCCTTCATAGTTAGCCTATGAACTTTTTCAGCCCACCCTCGTATAGAAAGGTATTTCAATCGATAGTAACACTGGCTGCTTCCATTCAATGAACTCCCAATGTTTTCATACAAGGAAACGACTAATATTATTATTGTTTCTTGCCGATAAAACAATTGCCTAGCCGAAGTCTATTCCGGCAATTCCTGTCACGTAACTTGTCTGCCTTTTGTCTGGATAATAAATATAGAGAAGGCTCTAAGCCTTACGCTAAAACACGAGATCCGCGGTTGAAACAACGGAGAATAGTCCAAGCCGCGTTCAAATGCTATGCAATCATCTTGTCAGCGTCGGCAATGGAAATGCACATCATTGTTAAAAAAAAAAAAAAGGGAGGTTTTCTTTGCTATTCGACATCTTTTCTACATTGATATTTCCGAAGAGGCTGAAATCAGAGCAAGGTAATCTTGTTTATGCCTGCCATTCCTAGTGGAAGGGTTAGAAAGAAAGAGGGTGAAAGAGAGAGAAAAAAAGGTTTTCTATAACTAAAGTTAAGCAATATTAAGCAAACCCGGTCCTACACTGAGGAGCTTCTCAGGAAGCTGCAGACGAAGTGTTTTATTGAGAATAAAAAGATTAAAGGAAAAAAGGAAAGAAAAACGAATAATTAAAAAACAAACAAAAAAAAGCGCACTGATTACTTCGACATCTTTAGACTATTTCAAACATTTTTCTTTTACACGATGACGCAAACGCCTCTTTCGTTATATCTACTTATTTATTTGTTAAGCTTAGAATCGCTTTACTGTGGTACCAAGTGAGAAGCGACCGTAATCAGTTGGCAGCTTAATTAAAACCTGTATTACTGATTGTGATACATACAATTTTCTTATTTCCCTTAGTTACTGATTTCTTTGGCAGCCGCTCGTCATAACGCCAGTACTTCAGAAAAGCGCTTCTTTTGAGCTAGAATATAGCTTATCATCTGTCTATATTTGTGAATGTAACTATTTACACTATTTACATTATTCAGGCTGTTGTCCTCATCTTTATTGTCATATTCACGACCTTTCAGCGGTTGTACGCTCCGGCCTTCTTCAGGCGATATACGTTGGAATTTCGAACCGCTTTTAGTCCACTGGGGTTAACTTGTTCTAGTTCCACTTGCCGTGCCTTCTCTGGATATCTCAGTGTCAGTTATTTCCCTTTTGTATCTCAACTCTCCAAGTTTTTGTTCGCCTCTACTGTAGCTAGGTATTGAACTCACGACTCAAGTCACTGGATTACTTCAACCAACGCTTGTGTCCTTATTTGAAATAATACAGTGACAACATTCCGAAAAGTGTAAAAACTTAGGCTATCATTTTTAATTTCTACAGAATATAGAGCGTACGTCTTCTTTCTAAAAGGAGAGACAGCGAATACTATTCCTTTATATATACATACATACATGCATACACACACAGACACGCACACTCACACACACACTCAGCCTCTTCTCTCTCTCACACAGGCATACTCACTCACTCTTCTCTCTTCTCTCTCGCACACATACTGTCTCTTCTTTCACACACTTTTCTCTCTCTCACATACACACGCACACATACATACACACACTTTCTTGTTTCTCACTTCTCTCTTCTCTTACACATGCACACACTCACACACACACATAATATATATATAATATATATATATATATATATATATATATATGAGAGAGAGAGAATTCTTTATTCAGAATTCCTAATATGGAAATGGATATTAGAGAGAGAGGAAGAGATTTTGGTCAAGGACTATTTTAACATTTTGATAATTTTGATCACATGATGGGTTCTATGGTCTTTTACCAGACTAAGTTAAACAAGTATATATATATATATATATATATATATATATATATATATATATATTGCTGGCTGGACGCTAGATTCCGTGTGTTCCTATTTGCTGTTGTCTTTTCTTACTCTCATTTAGTAGGTTATGACGGTTTGCAATATAATTGTTTAGACCCCTTGAATTTGTTAGTGAACTATTTTTTTTTCTTTTCATCGAGTCAAAAGTTTATGAAATATCAGTTTCATCCACAATTAAACGATTTGTTTTTTGTTGTCCGGTAAAAATATTTTAAATATATTTAAATACTTTGGATTGTTGTAAAAATATTTTAACTTCATTCTTAGTTGTCTATTAGACGGAGATTTCTTTTTCTTTTTGTTGGGGGTAGGAAGGAGATCCATAACACCGTTTAATTCCGGATTTTAAATTCATCTCCGCCATTTATTTAACATTGAAAAAATTCGACATCCCAATTATTAAGACACCACTTTTATTATGCCCCTAAGAAGAATATAGTCTTCATTATTCAGCATTTTATATTTGAATCTCACTTCCACATTTTATATATTTGAGTCATTCGCTGTAGTTGAATATACTGTTTTTAGGAACAACTATTTTCTTTGACTTTGTCAATTTGTGAGAAGTTCAGTAATTTCTTTATCTATGGTTTGGTATGTGTGCGTGTATATATATATATATATATATATATATATATATATATATATATATATATATATATATATATATGTATGTATGTATTTTAAAGAAAAACAGACGACTTTAAGGTACCATTATAATAATTTATTTCACCAGAGTCGTTTCGTTTCATTTCATTTTTGGAAGTGCTATCTGATTATCCGGCGTCCTTTAAAAGGACTCTGGTGAAATAAATTATTATAATGGTACCTTAAAGTGGTCTGTTTTTCTTTAAAATATTAGCTCTGGATTTACATTGAGCTCTCAGGATTTCATCCTCCTTGGGATTACCCATACGGATTACCAAGTTCTTCATAACTTAAAATATATATATATATATATATATATATATCATTAAGAATTACTTTTTATATTTTTCTCTTATTCTTGTTTGCAGACAAGAGATATTTTTGTGGGACTTACTATATGTAGAAAACGTCCAAATGATTGTTCCTTCCGAAGCGTTTCGGCTAATGAATTAGCCATTTTCAAGCAGTTTTCTTTTGCTATTGCAATTGGTCGTGTAAGTTACTAAGACGTAAACACATTTTTAATCAACGAACACGATCAGCACATTATGGCCGAGCGTGTTCCCACATTAAAAATGTCGACGACTCGACAGATTTAACAGCAATTGCAATCGTACAATCAAAAACATTGAAAATGAATAACAGATTAGCCAAAAGAACAATCCATTGGACAATTTCTACGTGGACCAAGTATAAAAAAGAAATATTTTGTACGAATACAATAAAAAAAAGAATCGAAGCCTCTTGTCAATTATTTTTAAATGGAACATGTATTTAAGAAGGAATGATCTTTAAATTCACAACTTTCTCAAATCAACACGAAAGATATAGAGCACAATTGTCGATTGTTTTGCTGCCAACATGAAATCGTTATTGATTGTCTGCCACGTTTCTATTTAATGTCGATAAAAGTGTGTTTCCTTTATCGATTTTTTTAGTTATTTTTATATTTTAACGTCTATATAAGAAAGCGTGAGGTATTTGTGATTTACTAATCTGGGCTATGCATGGCATAAGACCAAAAATAGTAGAGGAGAAGGCTTTTAAGAAAAATAGGGCATGACTGCATGTCTTCCTTGAGAAACAGCATTTGTGACTTTGACATTTAACTACGCGAACAACGACCACTAATTTAGTTTAGTTTGTTTTACGGCCTATCAGCCGTTTCTATGTTATTTATGTGGAATTCTGTCGTATTAATTAACAGTTTGCCTTATATATATATATATATATATATATATATATATATATATATATATATATATATATATTCCAAGATCAATTCTGTGGATAAGACAGATTGGTATAAAATGACAATTGGAAAAAATCTTAGATTGATCTGGGAATTTAACTATAACTGTCGACATGGAAACAAAAAGAAAAAATCCCTTACTATAAAGGTAATTTACATTAACCAGAAAAAAGGCTTAGACAGAAGCGTCTATCTTTTTAAATTTGAATTTTTTAATGTAACTATAATAAGAAAAACATTTCGATTTCTATTTTGCCTTGAAAACGTCGGAAGACGAAACGCGTCGGCAAAATCGAAGATTTTTTTCCAATTGTCATTTTATACCATATATATATATAATGTATATATATATATATATATATATATATGATTCCATCAATAAAAATCTTATTTATTCTGAAGAAGTCCTTTCCAAGTAAAAAACGCGTTACATAGGTTGTTTTTCATATTGCCATCCATTCATCCACTCTCTCACAGACGGGATGTTTGTCATTAGCTCTATGGCAGCGATGGAAAGTGCTCGGACTAATTACATTCCTTGGTTCCGCCAGATCAAATCTTCACAGCTAGGACCCACCATGTCACTCACAGTGTAGCAAACCACCTTCATTCCCCCCGTATTCTGTTGGTAAAAAGTTTCACTCGAGCAGCTTCTTCCCGCGAACCACTACTCTATGAAACCAATTCACAAGAGGATGTTTCCCCGATCACTAACGGTTAACCCTAGACTTAAAGTGGTTATCTTCTCCACCTATTGGCATAAACGCTGCCTCTTATTTTGTAACCCTCTATCTTGAATAGCCTCCGGGTCTTGTACACGGTGAATCTTACGGTAAACATAACAAGAATATATATATATATATATATATATATATATATATATATATATATATATATATATATATATATATATATATATATATATATATATATATATATATATATATATATATTTGGCACCTCCGCGTGGTGTAATGGTTAGCAAGCTTGTCTCGCTAGAACATATTACGACTGAGTAGTGAGTTCAATTTTCATTGGGTGCTTCATCATTCCGGCCTTGTGCCACATCTAAGCAGCGCTTAGAAAATCGCTATATATATATATACTTCTCCTATTTCACTTCTGTCCGGTTGGCGCAGTTGTTTCAATGTTTTACTTTCTGTCTTGACCGACGTTCTTTTTTTCTTTTCTTTTTTTTTTTTTTTTATTGCTGGTTCACCCAATACTAGGTCCAAGGGACACTCAAAGTAGAGAGTTACCGAACGATGAAGGAGAAACTTATAATAACATGAACGATAGATATCGGTTGATCTTGGACTCAAAGAGACCAAGACCCTGTAGCTGTCGCAGAAACATTTTCTCTGGAGAATGCTCCATAAAACTGACAGTTCTTGTGAATAAGCTGTCTGAGTTGAACTTACTCCTTATCAAAAGAAACACTAGAGAAATGGCGATGATTTACCACCGGGTCCTAGCTGTGAACGTTTGAGCTGGTAGAACTAAAGAATTAATTCGTCTGAACAACTGCCATAGTAATAGCGACATTCATGCAATAAGCATAGTCTTGTAGGACGTGGGTGATCATAGTTCTCTCCGACTTTCTACCTTTGTAGCTCTCTGCAATATTTGTTCCCCCTACTATCCCCTCCCCCCTGCCACTCCCAATTCTTTATTTACATTATTTGAACTATAACTATTATCCTTACCTTTGTTACTATCAAATTGTTTCGGCCGTTGTGCACTCCGGCTGTCATTAGGCGCTTGTCGATTCGGTTAATCAACAGGGAATTTGGAACTAAACACTTTATTTAATCTACGGGGGTAGATTGTTCTTGTTCTCTTAACGTACTGCTAAGTTAATGTTCTCCCCTGTTTCCACTGACCTAGACACGATGGAAACAAGGACGGAAATAAAGATTAAATGAAGTGTTCTGTTCGGAATTTCATGAAGGTTGCCTGGATCGATAAGCACCTGATGAAGGGGAGAGAGCATAACGGTCGAAACGTTATGATAATAACAATAAAGACTAGGTCAATGGTCCGCGTGTAAATAGATGATACTAGATTCCTGGAGAACAACACACTGCGCCTTTTTGTCCTCACGGTTTTGTGGAGGGACTACATCGAATCAATTCCCATGTCTACTGCGGAATCACTGTATCCTGACAGAATGTTTTTCTCGTCCATCTTGCATTTGAATACTGCAACCATACCTGGTCTGGGACTCTGATGTTCTTGACAAAATTCAAAAAAGGATCTCTAATGTAATCGATTCTGACCTGGAATCTCAACTTCAGCCACTTTCTCAGCGACATGGCGTGGCTTCCCTCTGTCTTTTCTACAAATATTTTCATGACAACTGCCCTGACGATTTTTTTTCTCTGGTGCTCGGATTACGTGAATTTAAACGTGCTACTAGATTGGTATCTAGGTCCCACCAGTTTATTACTGAAATAGCTAAATACAACCACTACTTCTACTCCAAAAGTTTCTTTTCTCGCACTTCCCGTGTGTGGAACCTCCTTCCGTTTACTTGCTTCCCTGATAACTACAATCTTCAAAAATTTAAATGCAATGTCAATCGCCATCTTCTGTCTTGAATCCCGTCTTTTCTTCAATACTGCCTATACAGTCTTTTCTATCGCTTTCGCTCCCTGTAATCCCCTGCATACTACTGGCATTCCCGTCTTGCTTGGGGTTAAATGATTAAGAAAAAATAACTCTCCACCCAAAAAATTCAGATGGAAACAGTTGATTCCTGTTCTGCCATCCATACACACAAGCTCTGTGGGTCAGTTACAATTTAAATAGGTTCTTGTCAATTTTGCCTCCAATGTATCAAATTCTCTCCTCATGTACGGGTTTTGATCAAAAAGTATCGGAACTGGTGCTCTAATAAGAAAACTGCAATACATAGTAAATCGACAGTAATATCCTTCGATTGAGTCCCCTTCTGAAGCCATACACGCTATCTAGTATCGTTTCCGTTGATGGAAGCCTTCCCGGTACTCTTATGGGGGCATAGCCAGCATATTCTCTTGGATTTTCTCGATGTTTTGAAAACTTTTTTCTTTCAAGTGGGATTCGAGTTTTGGGAAAGCGGAAGAAGTCGCAAGGGATGAGATCTGGGAGATATGGTTGTTGTCCGTCCTGGAGAATGTTTTCTTAGGCCCCAAAAAAAGACTGCTTCACAGGCCATGGTTACTTTCGTGTTGTGGTGAGGCGACCACACTCTACACACATTCCTTACAAGCACGGCTATAAACAACAAAATTGAACGAGAACGTTATTACTTGGTCTGTATACGCGACAGTCTTCATTGTCAATCTGTGCCGTGCGGCTAATTTGCCTACTTTAGCACCGTTACCATAGCATCAGCCCCGATACTTTTCGATCACATCACGACCGTTGTTCCGAGTGTTTACCAGTTACTTTAAGACTTGCAATTTTTGTTTTCTTTTCTTTATTTGCTTTATTAAACTTGTATGGGTTTAAATATTTTTTTTTAAATCATCTAAGAAATACGTCGTTAGTTCATCCGGTAAACCTTTCCTTCTGAAAGCTCGGTATTATTTGAAAATTTATATTTTATATAGACAAGGGCAAACATCTGTCACATGCTTTTTCAAAAGAAAGCACTTAAATCAACGTAAAGTTTTATTTTCGTTCATTTTTTTTTTATTTCGCGATTATATCAATAGTTGTTTTAATATAAACAATGAATATTTGACTTTCTGTTTCGCATTGATGAACTGATGAACTGATAAACAGATGTCAAGTTCAGTCCTACTACAGACATGTTTACAAATGAAATATGTTCTTAGTATGTTTCAAGTTCAACATGATAAACTGTACTTAAACTAAGGTACGAAAAGCTTATAGCATTGCTGCGTGGTTTTCAGCTGTTTGACATACATACGATGAATTAGGTAAAGAGGTTGTGAAGATGTGGTAGCTATCAGCGTAAGACTAGATTTTGTTTAGGCCAGAAACTTTGCGCAATTTATCTCCGAGGTACCGAATGCTTAAGTTTTACTCTGACAACAGCAGCAAACATAACACGTAGTTTGAGGTGATAGAGCATTGATTTGGGATGATTGTTAGATCTTTTCTGTTAATTCGCCTCAAATAATGTAAAGTTACTAATCGCAAATATTAATCCACATCCACAAATAAATTATAAATTTTAAATCTAATTTTTTTTTTTTTTAAATTCATTATTATTATTAAATTTTTAGCATTCTTTTAAAATTATAAATTAAGCAAGCAACAACTCCAAGTCTGAGAATGAAAAATTACCAAAAATCGGGGATTTAGTTACATTTCATAAAGTGCAAATAATATTCTAGTTTTTCTGGTTTGTTTATTGGGGCGAACGCAAACAGAGACCCCATCCTTAGAAATAGCGCAGCCGAGTCGCCCAAAATTGAGGACTATCACAAAGGTCAACCCAACCGGAGTGTAATGGGAGTGCCTCGCTCTGGAAGAATTTATTGTCAATTTTACATTTCTAGATAAGCAATAAATACTCCCGCAAACAACGAATATTTTGGTATCTACTATAATTTTGAGAAGAGTGATTAACATTCGAATTATTCTTCAGACAAAATAATATTTTTGGATATAAATCAGATATGAGAATTCTAAGAACAACAAAAATATTCGATAGTTTCTTATTAGTTGCTAGTAGTGTATATTATTTTAATTTTATAATTATGAATAAAAATCGTTTACTTCTTTGTCTATTTATTTTGAGTAAGTTCCTTTCATATTGTCTAAGTTTAATCACATCGTTGAAAGACGATAGGAAAACACCATATTGATACATGTTTAAATCTAATCTAAGCTTTCGGCTTACACCACAAACTCGCTTTCACGGCGGTTGACTCTACATTTAAATGATAACTTTAACATTTTTAGACATTTAAAACAACATGCCTGCCGGCGTGCTCAATTCCGGAAAATCCTTGTTGACAACACAACTATACTTAAAAATGAGACAATAAACAAAAATTAAAAATTCTTGAAGCTTTATACATAAAACTGTTGAAACCTAACCTGAACAAAATAAACTATGAAATCTTCACAAATATCCTTAAATGCCTATAATTTATAACAGAAGCCATTGATTTATACCAACGGATCCCATACTTAATACTTCTCATTTGTCACTCTCGCGTGGTCATGTGTGACGTCACGATCTGCGATGTGATTTTCGCTTCCGTGTCTCGTATATACATATATATATAAGTGTCGTTACTTGGAAATTTTCATGCAACAAGGGCGGACTATCATTACTGTTTCGCCCCTGTGTTATTTGATTTATTGAAATTGCCATCTTTGATAATGGCATGTGTAAGCCGAAAGCTTAGATTGGATTTAAACATGTATCAATATGGTGATTTCCTTTCGTCTTTCAACGATAATGTGATTAAGCTTATCAGACATGAAAGGAACTTACTTAAAATAGAATAAATAAACAAAACTTGTCTATATTATTTAATGAAACATGCATTAATATATATATATATATATATATATATATATATATATAGTTTTAAGGTGTGCTGTATTTTATGGGATAAAGTGCTCAATATCAGAAATAGAGCGTATGTAAATATAAAAGTGAACATTGAAGTCAACACTCAGAGGTGACAGGCTGCTTCATGCTAGACGCAAGCCTGATGATTGCGTCTAGCAATAAACAGCCTGTCGCCTCTGAGTGTTGACTTCAATGTTCACTTATATGGTGTTCATTGGTCAAGTTTGCTTTACTTTGTTCTTTAATACGGTAGTATTAGTCAATGTCATTTAGTACCTTCCTTTAGTATATTTTTATTACATCATAAAATCAGTTTATGTGGACCAGATGAAGAAGAGTCTCTAGGCGACGGAGATGTGGTTCTAGAGAAGGATGCTAAGGATATCATGGACCGAGCTTGTGAGCAACGATGAGGTCTTACAGAGGATGCAAATAAGAAGAAAATGAGGAAGGAGGGCTTGGAGAATCTGATACTCACGGGTCGAATAGAGGGAAAGAGTGACAAGAGAAAACAACGCATAACATACCTAGAGGCTTTAAGCAAGTGGATGACAGAACGCGGTCTGGGGGAGATGGCAGAGGGGAGGAACTTGTTGAAAGCTGCAAGGGATAGAGGGAGGTGGAGAGCCATGATCGCCTACGTCCTGAAAGAGCATGGCACGTAAAAAGAAATAAGAAACTTTACCAAATAATTTTTATATGATTTTTGAATATTTACTAAACAGGTGGGGAGGGGAGAATTTTTCCAAGTGAAAATGGGTGATGTCGCAAAAAAGGTTGAGAAACCCTGGTCTACTATTTTGTGGTTGGTATTTCTGCCGTTTATTTATATTTTGTTTTTATAAATATTATTAATATAAAATGAAGGCATTTTAAAGGATGAACAATGTTACTCCAAGCATGAGAATTAAATACCATTAATGGATGTCAGTGGTATCCTTAACCGGGTATTGAACTCACACTCTTTGGGTCCTGTCACTGAATCTAGCTAACGACTGTATCCACTGTGCCATGTGTCCTTAAGGACATATGTGTACGAGTTTCTGGGTATTATAAACCTAATGTCTTCAGCACCATTTTTCACCAGGGCTCATATTGCAATTTTTGCTGTTATCATTTCATGTTTTTACCAGATCTCATATTAAAACATAGCACGTGGAACTAGAACAGGCTACCCCAGTGAGCGAAATAAAGGGTTCAGTTCGACATTCAAACCACCTGAAGAAGGCTGGAGCGTACAACGGCCGAAACGTTGTAATAAATATGGTGACAAAGATGAGGACAATAGTCCGAATAATGTAAACAGTGTACATAATGCATCATCTCAGAAATATAGACAGATACTAAATAACATTTCCTTGTAAAATTATTCAAAGTTTTCTTTAAACTTACCCATTTATTCGGCCGATGGTTTAAAGTTTTAAATTTTTATTGAACATTCTTTCTATATAAATAAATAGTAACTACCGTTTCGTTTTACGCTATTTCAACAGCTACTTTAACATTGAGAGAATAGCGGGAAGCTTATATCACAATCCACTTGAGGAAGTAACCAGAATCAGTGTTTAAATACAAATAAAGATGGGATTTTTGTAGAAATCACAGTAAAAATTAATTTGTTGCATTCATTCATTTTTAAAATTTTACCATTTTAGCATTTTTTTAATTTATTTTATTATTTTTGTGACGTACCGTGGCCATTAATACTTAATGTTAAAATCAAACAATATTTAATTGCAACCTCAAATTAATACTTAACAAGAACAAGGACGTAAAAGTCAACCAAAGATAACCATGACAGTGAATAGCTTATTAGTAGCGCGGCTCGGCTTAACGTCCAGTAAATCCTAAATCAAAACTAAAATCATCGATGCACAATAATTCACTCTAATTCGACTGGATAGTTCCACTCGTAGTCACTCAATAATAATAATCACCGCAGCCTGACACCACTATTTATACAGCTGGCGGAAAACATATATTCATAAGTTCAGAATGTCACGCTCGAACATCGGTGTCGGTAGTTACTCATTTTTTTTAATCCTACATTTTGATTTCCGGGACGATGGTGTAAAAACACCCGGAGACCTAGTCGAACGTCAATACGTGAATTCTGAACAGGCATTAATAAGTCGAGAAATCTAGAAGCTACTTCAGGTTATAAAAAAAGCAGGACCGCTAGAGATTGAGTAATACGATAATCACCCAAGGGAAACACGCAGTCTACATCTTGTCTCTTCGTCACCATTCGAGCATCAAAAGTAAATTATT
>OZ010577.1:94135555-94198055 GCA_963932145.1 Acanthosepion lycidas | reverse complement strand
TACGGCAATCAATCCGAAAATTGGACTAATAAATAGCTTTATCTTCCCAGACCAAAACAAAATATTAAATAAGCTACCTAACAAATCTCCGAAATTTTTTTACTACGTTAATAAAACATCGAAAACCGAAAAGATTAAATATATATAAAATAAAAAATAAAAAACAAGTAAAACAAATTAACCCAAATAAATAAACAAGCCACTCCCGCCAAAATAACCGCCAGAATGTATTAACTACAATACACCTCTGACACACATATATATATATAAATAGTCGAGAAAAATCCAACACTCGCGGCCTGACGACTGCGTCTTGCATGAAACAGCCTATCACCTCTGAGTGTTGACTTCAATGTTCACTTTTATATTTATATTTACATATGCTCTATCTATGATATCGAGCACTTAATCCATAAATATAGCACACTTTAAAACTATATTTCTGCATATATATATATGTATATATAATATATGTATGATTGTGTATATAACAGCTGGCCACTCGCATTCGAGGATACCCGTCTATCAGGGAGGCTAACCAATCCCTATTGCAAACACGCGCTAAGGCGCGTTTGTGTTTTGTTCAACACGCGCATACCAACCTGTGGTTTATACTCCACCTATGCTGAAAAGACCTTATTTGCAGTTTCTCGGAGAGAGCCTCATCAAGAATCTGAATAAGGCCAGCACACTCAAACCCTCGGTCACGATGACTTGTGACTTCGTGCTAGTACAACTATTGACGGGTTCCGTCTACCCAACTTCACTAACAGTCTGTGGTATGGTTTTCCGGCACTTTCCAAAGATGCCGCACGTTGGGATCACCCTTTCAGACTGATAACATCAGAAATTCTCCTTCCTGACAAATCGACCATGGTGAGATTCGAACCTGGGTCAGAAAGCGAACGTTCTGACCAGTCACACACACACACACACATATATATATATATATATATATATATATATATATATATATATATATATATATATTGAACAATAAAAAACATTAAAAAATTAAAATCTTCAGACACACTGGGTTGTAGACACACTGGGTAATATATATTAAATATTTGGAGCATTACTCCGCCGTGCGCACACCCCCATTCACTCATCCTATAGATTCATGTTGAAGTATTCATTTAATATTTAATATTTTCTTAATAGTATGTACCTCATAGGTACTTGCAGAAATATCGTGTACACCTTATGTACGTGCTCATCTATCATATCGGATCTAATTAGTTTCCCAACTCTCATGTCAGTTGTAGGTCGGTGGCCAACTGTCATGTCTGGTTCAAGTCGGTGGTCGAGTGTCATGTCTGGTTCAAATCGGTGGTCGAGTGTCATGTCTGGTTCAAATCGGTGGTCGAGTGTCATGTCTGGTTCATGTCGGTGGTCGAGTGTCATGTCTGGTTCAAATCGGTGGTCGAGTGTCATGTCTGGTTCAAGTCGGTGGTCGAGTGTCATGTCTGGTTCAAATCGGTGGTCGAGTGTCATGTCTGGTTCATGTCGGTGGTCGAGTGTCATGTCTGGTGCAAGTCGGTAGCCGAGTGTCATGCCCCGTGCAAGTCGGTGGCCGAGTGTCATGTCTGGTGCAAGTCGGTAGCCGAGTGTCTTGCCCGGTGCCAATCGGTGGCTAACTCTCATGTCCCGTTTAAGTACGTCCTTAAATATTAATCATATATTTGTTTTAACCTCGCAAGTCCTTTGGGAAATGATAGAAATGCAAATATTAATATTGTCATCATTCTTAATTATAAGGTAATTTTCTTGGCTCTCGAACAGAAATTCTCTTCATTCTTTTATTCATTCGAATACTTTTGGTTTTCACGTAAAAGAAACATTTGGATTGTATCACGGTACCATTTTTATAAGAGATATCTTGGATTTTTCTATTACCTGCAGGGTGTGAGATTTCATGGCTCTCCGCAACTTCCTATCTTTTTTATTGTCACATTATTTATTTTTTAACTATCCCTTCTACCCATCATCTTTTCCTATTCTTACGCTCATACAGCACTACACATTAATATTCTACCTTTAGTGGCTTTCGGGCCCTCTATTGTGTGAACATTAATATCACAACAATCCTTTCTAATATGATATCGTGCTTAATTCATTTCTTGTGTGTTTTTGAGAAAATCTGTATAATAAATTCGAAAATACCTGTGTGTCTGTCACACCTTTTCAGTTAAAGGGACACAACTCTCTAATTTCAAAACAATGAGCGCCTGTTGACCTAAGACAAACAGCAAGTGTATCAGAACAACAATGGGTGGATTTTCTTTTTGTATGCACCTGGAGGTATGGTAAACCTTTTGTAACTAACTTTCTTTTATCTGCATTGAGACTCAAAAAAAGTAGCTGTAGCAGTAGAATTATCTGGAATTGCTGCTACTCCTCTTGCCTGGAGGCCGTACAGCATCCCCAAACATTCATTGTAGTAGAAGTCAAGCTTCATTGTCTGGGATGAATGTACCATAGCATTTAAGGCCCTGGACAAAATCCTCCAAGACATTAGACAGAATTCAAAGATCATGGGAGGTATCCCTGTGTTACTCTCTGGTGATTATAGACAAACATTACCAGTCATTGCAAGAGGAACTCCAGCTGAAGAAATCAATGACAAATTCTTACATATGAACTCATGTTCAAAGACTCAGCTTGAAAACAAACACGAGTTAGAATCACAGGTGAACTTGAAGCAGGAAGATTGTTGCTTTGCTGTTGCAATTTTGCATTAGAACCATCAAAATGGACCAATATGGAAATATTCAATTCCCAAATAATTGTGGAATTTCAGTCTCGAGTCTCCAAGACTTGATTAAACCTGTTTATCCAAACATTAAACACCATTTCATGGATTCAAACTGGCTTTGTTAGATTGCCATATTAGCTCCCAAGAATCAAACTGTGGATAGCGTCAGCTGGAAACCTCTCCAAGAAATTAAAAAAAAACATGAATTACTTTTCATTTGACACTGGATGAACAAGCGCAAGTCGTGACCTATCCAATAGAGTTCCTGAACTCATTGAATCTTCTTAGGATGCCATCACACAAGTTGGAACTAAAACAAAATATGTCTGTTATGCTATTGAGAAATCTGGATCCTCCAGATCTTTGTAATGGAACAAGGTTCATTTTCAAGAAGATGCTCCCTCTCTCCTGGAATCAGATCTTTACTGTTCCAGGGAAGGGATAGAGAGTTTTAATTCCAAGAATACTCCTTAATTTCTCCAGATCTTTCTTTTGAGTTCAAAAGACTTCAGTTTCCATTGAGAGTGATCTATGCAATATCAATCAATAAGTCCCAAGTCCAATCATTGAAAGTAACTGAACTTCATCTGATGGAATCCTGCTTTTCTCACGGACAGCTCTTTGTTGGTTTTAGGGTTGGGAATGGAAACAAGCTATTTTTACTGAACCCGAATGGGAGAATAAAACATGTTGTCTATCATGCAGCAATGCATGAAGTGTTATTGTTGGACCGAACGCCCAGTTAAGATCCCTACCCCGCAAGACCTAGCTTAAATGCCGGCCGATACGGCCGATTTTGTTAGGTGGGAGTTTGCAGAAGCAGCTTCATTGTTTTTTTGTTTTTTGTTTTTGTTTTTTAGAATGTTAAACTTTGCCGTATCCTGTGTTCACGCTTTACTTTGGGGGTCGTATAGTTTTTGATTATATCATATTATTAGTTGGGAAATATGTTTAGAATATTTGTTATGGCCTCTAATATGTGTATGAGCCTCGTCAGGCGTTGTCTCTAGTATGTGTGCCACGTATGACGTCCATCTTGTTCAGTTTGACTGATGAATTGTTTTTTGCTTCTTTTTTTATACGACTTACCAACCCTTTGTGGCTTATTTAAAGCCGTAACCTATTTCGGATTCTTGGAGGCTGTTTATAGTACCCGATATTTTTAATGTGGTCCCCCCCATTTTAGTACTCACCGGGGCAGACACTCCTTAACTTCGGTGATGGAACGAGAACTGTTGTTTTCAGCATGATTTTACCATAATCACCTTGTTCAGAAATGTCTAAAATGTCGACATCAAACCGTTTAATGACAGGAAATGACGTCAAACGAATGAATCCTTCATGTCTTAGAGAAAACAAACCTTCATCAGACCCTATTTTGAAAAATTATTTCAAAAACTTGCTTAAATAGCATGCACACCGTAAATAGATGCTCATCACAAAGATCTTGCCCAAATAACAAAAGAAAATGCGTCACTTGGACACTTCCAACAATAAAAAACGGGTAATAAATAATAAGCGGGTAATAAATAAAAAGCGGATAATAAATAATAAGTGGGTAATAAATAATAAGCGGATAATAAATAATAAGCGGATAATAAATAATAAGCGGATAATAAATAATAAGTGGATAATAAATAATAAGTGGATAATAAATAAAAAGCGGATAATAAATAAAAAGCGGGTAATAAATAAGTGGATAATAAATAATAAGTGGGTAATAAATAATAAGCGGGTAATAAATAATAAATATAACTGGAAGAGAAAATAATGTCATAATCAAGATGTCGACATTCTACTCTAACTTAAACAAAAGATCTGGAAGGAAATGACCTTGAGTATTAAAATGATTGATAATATGGAATAAACTTATGAAGTTTAATTTTGTGAGAAAACTTACAAGAAAATGTTTGTATAAATCTCAACAGTAAACACTGTTTGCTCAATGAGTAGCGAATGCTTCCTGTATAGGAACGGCTATTCTCACGATTGTGTTGCTACGTACAAATGTATGTATGTAAAGATTTTTTTTCTAAACGACTTCCTAATATGTTTGCCCTAAAATTATTGATTGGTTTTTGATTTTTTTTTTTTTTTTCAGATAATATTGATTTATTAGATAGTCATTTCCCAGCGACAGAACCCCTTCCTATATTCTAATTATTGTTATTCGCCTCATTTTCAACTTCATAAATGTATATATTGATTTACTTGGACAATTTTTTTTTTTTTTTTTTTTTTTTTGTACGTTTGCATAAACATATTTTTGGAGTGATGTTATGTCGGACATTCTTTCCGACAACTGCAATTCTTGTGATTTCGCCCTTACTTGAGTATTGGGTGGGGCAGGGGTTTGTTTCTGCTTTTGTACTGAAACAAATCAGTAGTCATTGAAAATACTTATTTTCCCTCTTAGTGCCAGCAGCTTTTTTTTATCATTTATTTTTGTGCCCAAGGAAATATCAAATATTCCGTATTCCAACGTTGGATTTCAAGGCAGAAAATATTTATTTCCTAATTTATTTTTATTTTTACTTTTTTTGCTTTTGTCTATTTATTTATTTTATTTATTTATTTTTTTTTTTTGTCTTGTTTCCACGTTTCTGACATGTGCCTCCAAGCTTTTTTCTTATTTTTTTTTTTTTTTTTTCGATTTCTATTCTGTTCCGTAATCTTGACGAATCTCACTTGGTGGTCGCGTGCGATTTTGCCACGCTCACGCATCCGCGAACACGTTAGGTCCAGTTTTTGCGTCCGTGAATTCTAGAGATGGTCTTTCAACGACCACTGCACTTACCGCTTCTTGAGCTTAGTAACCGCTCCTATTTTTTTTAATTATTTCACCCCAAGCAAGAGAAGAAAGCCACTAAGACACAAGAAGTTACCGAGCGTGAAATAATAAGAAAAAGAAAAACATTATTAGGGAGAGATTTTCAATTTTTAATTAGCTTCTGAACAATTCACTTTTAAATAACTCATTATTTTTTAATTATTTGCCGGGTTTAAACGTAACAAAAACACGTTATTGCATACGAACGATCTGCCTAAAACATACTCAGATCATTTATACTATTTAGATTGTTCAGACTATTGTCCTCATCTTTGTCATATTCACGAAGTTTGTGAGATCAATTCCTGGTCACAGCAGTGCTGAACAAAAACTTGGAGAGTTGCGTTACTAAAGAGAAATAACTAAAACTGAGATATCCGAAAGAGGTAAGACACGTGGAACTAGAACAATCTACCCGGGTGGACGAAATAAAAGTGTTAGGAACTAAAGGGTTTGGTTGTAAATTCCAAATTATATCACCTGAAGAAGTCTGCAGCTTAGAACGACTGAAACGTTGTGAATATGACAATAAATATGAGGACAGTATTCTTAGTCCGAACAATGTAAATAGTTACAATACCTCATTTCAGAAGTATAAACAGATATACTCAGATCATTAGTAAATATCTAAGCAGATTATACAACTGCATGGGTGCACTCCAAAAACCTAGATGACAGAAACCTGGCGGCTGATCTCTCCTGTGACCGAGCATTAAGGTCTCAATTAGCGGGGAGTAATACTTCGAAAACCAAGCTCGTAGTGTTTCATCATCACAGAGCAGACCTTCAATGTCCTCCTGTCTGGGTGGACGGGTGCCTATCACTACTAGTGGGACTCAAGCTCACACCAGACCTCACATGAAACATACGCGATCCGTCTCTAAAGATGCTGGTAAAATGGTCGATTCCATGTACTTTTCCAAAAAGTATCTGACTCCTCCTGTTATCCTCTGTGCTTACAAGAGACATATAAAATCCAAAATGGAGTACTGTATATCTAGGCTGCAGCTTGCCCAATCCTCACTTTCCAGATTTTGTAGTTCAAAAGCATCTACGTGACATTGTGGGTGATTATTTTTCACTCTACAATCATTTTCCCTACAGACAAAATGTCGCAAGCCTCGCTGTTTCCATTGTAAATCTTCTGACGAGCGTCATTCATTGGCTCCACCAGTTCAGACGTTCACAGCTAAGACCTGTCGTTCCGCATACACAGGGACGAAACATCCCCATTCCATTTGTATTACATTAGTAAGAAGGAAGTTCAAATTCGGACATATTTTCCCCAAGAGGACCAACTTACCTCTACAGGAAATATTTCATGCGGACAGAGAAAGGTGTTCGGGAAGACGTAACATAGAAAAAGGATAACAAAAATACGTCTTCTTACCAGATCTAGCTAATCTATACAGCGAGATGATCCTTATAAAACTAGAAGATCTGTTAGGATTTATTATAGGCATAACAATATAAGATACGTATATGATACTGTGATGAAAGCAGATTCAGAAAAAAGCTGGGATGAATATTAGAAAAGGTAGTAGAGGAAAGCAAGAACAAAGGACTAACTATTAACTGTAAGAAGACGGACTACATGGTTGCCAGTAAAAGAAACAAGCCGAGCCGTGAGCTGTGTACTGAGGGCGTCAAAATCAACCAGCTGAAGAAAACATGCGGGTAGCTGATTACGAAACAACTGGAAGCGGCAGATATACGCTAGTCATCGACGAATGCTGAGAATGACGTAAATGAAATACCTCAGTAACGATTTACACTATTTAAATTGTTTGAACCGCTGTCTTCAACTTTAACTGTCACATTCACGACGTTTCGACAGTTGTACGCTCCGGTCTTCTTCAGGTGATATTTGTTGGAATTTCGAATCGAACCCTTTATTTAGTCCACGAGGGTAAATTGTTCTATTTTCACGTACTATAACTTTGGATATATCAGTTTTTCCGTCCTGGGTATGACGATAAACTACATCCGCGTCCTGGGTAAGACGATAAACTATGTCCAATAGCAAGGCCTCTGATCAGGAGATTTTGAGGAGCGTTGAACCATCTCTTAATTGCTGGTGTTACCAGGTCCACCCTGACCCGAGGCGGTAGCTCTTGTTAGGGTCCCAGCTATGGGCAAATAGTTAACCCCCCCAAACTGGGGTCAAAACACTATGAAAGTGTAAAAATAGTTTTTAATACCTGTAATACTTTGTAAAAAACTTTATTACCAGCAATAAGTTTTTGAAGAAAAAATTATTACCAGCAATACATTTTTGAAAAGATATTACAAGCGATACATTTTTGAAGAAAAAAATTTCACCAGAAAAGCATTTGAAAAAAATATTACCAGCAATAAATATCTTGTCGGCATTAAATAACCCAGGTTGATATGCCGTAAAACAAAACAAAACAAACACTTGTATGTATCAGTTTTCACTTAATTCACCTTGATAGCTCTCCAAGATTTTGTTCCCTCCGCTGAGGCCAAGCGTTGAACTCACAACTCTTTGGGCCAAGTGCCTTTTCGGATTAATCAACCAACAAATTTATCCACTAGGCCATGTATCCTAGCATACGAGACAAGAAGGGCGTGAATATTACCAGGCACTGACGACTGCTGGACCGATCATTGGCTTTTGATCTGCTGGACCGATCATTGGCTTTTGATCTCTCGTCTCAGTTTTTCCACCCTTCCACCCCTTCAACATCCCAATACTCAAATCTCCAACTGAGATACGACAGTTACAAACTTAAGAGCCCAGGAACATCCTAAGCTTTCCAAGAAGCAGTTGACTAATATCTGAATGACTGGAACATTCTGCGTGAAGCTATAATATCTGCTGCAGGCGAGATGACCTGTAAAACTATGGATGTACCTTCCTTTATTCTAGGAATTCATGAAAGCCATCAAATAAATGAAACCTGGAAGAACTGCCGGTCCAAACAACATGGGGAATACAGCTTGTGAAACGTCCTGGGTTGACGATAAAATACATCCGGTAGCAAGGCCTCTCATCGGAAGAGTGGAGGTTTTGAGGAGCGTGGAACTACATCTTAATTGCTATTGTTTCCAGGTCCACCCTGACCCGGGCTGGTAGCTCATGTTAAGGGCCCAGTTATAGGCAAATAGTTAACCCCCAAACTGAGGTCAAAACACTATGAAAGTATAAAAATTTAAGTAAGACGATAAACTATGGGCAAATAGTTACCCTCCAAACTGGGGGTTAAATTTGTTCGGGGCACCGTTGGAAGATGCCTAGAAACCATTCCACGTGTTGACCAGTCATTGTGAGTGAACATTTAGTAGACGGAATTGTTCGTAAATTCTATTGCTACCATGAAGTCACAACTCATCGTGAGCGAATGTTTGAACGTACTGGATCTTGTTCATACTATTGATCGCACAAAATAATTCACTCACTCAAAAATTGTAACTAAAGTCCGCTCGACATAGTTGCAGTATGAACCACAGGTGGCTTCTGTGGAAGTTGAACAAAATACCAGAGAAAGCATCTGCCTAAGGAATTGGCGAACCACTCTAAGAGACTGGCCGCATGTTCCGAGTATACCTCTCATATATATATATATATATATATATATATATATATATATATTCTCATTAGTTTTGTTTTGTTTTGTTTAAATAAAGCGTTAAGTGGTCATTTGATCGCCTGAAGAAACCAAAGTAGCGGATTCAAGTCACCTCATGATATTTACCGTTAAAAGCTCTACATGTTATTTTTACTTTTCATTTTTTCATTTTTTAATACTACTGTTTTCTGGTCTGATTCGACTCTGACCATTAACCTTTTATGTATTAATATATATATATATATATATATATATATATATATATATATATAAATTCCTCACTCATAACATATAATAGCATCAACGAAGAATATGCATGCATTTGTATACATAGATTTTATTACGTAAACTGTTGTACTCGGAGCAGACACCTCGAAACTAACTTCCTCAAAACGAATGGTCCTCTCGCGGTTACGATTAATGTACGTCCGACATCGGCTAAGCGTGTCTCCCATGTGTGTGATTAAATTGTATTGTACGCTACTATAAGTCAACTCTGGTTGAAAATAGCATTAAGCGCTAATTCGTTCATAACAAACGCTAGGAGCCGATATTTCACAGTGCAGTGGAATCGTACATAGACAGCCAATGTGAGATTCGTATTGACGTATAATTACGTCCACAGCAGCAGCAGCGTTAGTTATATTTTAAAGGCAAAATACTCAATAGACTATCAACAAATAAAGATTCAGATAACTTTACGCTATTGCATCCCAATTGGTAATGAAATGACGATAGAAAACGGACCTGGTCAAAAGAAACACTAACATCGTAACTGGTACTGGAGAGCATATCATAAAAAAAAGTCGGCGCAGTAAATGGTTGATTTGACTTAGCTATTTTTTCATGACATTTTTACAATGATGTTCATTCTGTACTAAGCCCAAGAGCCATTCCAGGTAGATGGTTAAAGAGTAAGAAGCACCACCCCTAACCAAGCTGTTAATGTCACCAGAACGTAAGGGCTCAATGGAAGTGAAAGACCGTGAAAAGAATTTGGAACTTTGAGAAAATTGAAAAAAAAAACAAAAGAAAACATATTTAACATCATAAAGCAGCAGTTGGAATTTCTAGAGTACATATTGAGGAAAGAAAGCTTGGAAAATATGACACTCACAAGACATTGAAGGCAAGAGGGACAGCGAAAAACAGCGCATAAGCTACCTAACGTGCTTTTTGTAAATGGGTAGCAGAACAGCGTTTGGAAGTGATAACAAAAAAGACAAAATTTACTCAGAGCTACAAAAGACAGGAAAATTGAGAGCAAAAAAAAGGCCATATATGAAAAATGTCGTCTATCCAGAAATCTTCTAATTTATAATTCTCAAAATATGTGTGTGTATGTGTGTGATTGCATGTTTTATTCATTTCTACAGTTTTCATCCGATTTTGATGATTTTTTTGTTTCAATCCAAATTGTTGACGACAATGACTCTCCACTACTTCCCGTTCATTAAAAGTCAGCAACGTTTTACTATTTAGTATCTGTTCTTTGATATATATCTTTCATAAAACTTTAATAAAAATAAATAGTTTAAATTATTACAATAATATTATTTATTATATAGTTCCCTTTTCAAGGTCACCCCACCCTCATTTGGGGATGTGCCTCAGTTGCACCCAGTTGTTGTTACTAATATTGATTTTCGGGTGGGATGACTTTAAACTGCTCCAATTGAACAGCAAAAATTCCCAGTAATGAGAGCTGGTCGAAGACAGGATATCCTGCCAGATACGAAATAAATACAAGTTTAGACTTCAAAAAGGCAACAAAATAATTCAATTTTGGAAACTTTTCACTCGTCAGTAGACATTATATCTTCATTTCTGTCAGAATTTCTGAGATGATGTTATCTTATATGCATTAGTTTACATTTAGTTATTTACATTGACACTATTTTCCTCATCTTTATTATGACAACGTTTCGTCCATTGAGCCCTCAAGCCTTTGTCAGATGCTTGTCAATCCGGGTAACCTTCAATGAATTTCAAACTGGCCCTTTTATACAAGCTACGAGAGTAGATTGTTCTCATCGTGCGGTTTATTTCTACGGATATATTGGCTTGTTCTTATTTAGTGCTGCTCAGTTATTGCTAACCCTGTTAGAAACTGACGGCTTGCGACCAGATCACGTTGAAACAGAGGCGGACTAAGCTATCTCTTGCAGAGGGCTTTTGGACATTTGGCGTTTTACCTTCGGCGTCCTAAGCACATAAAAGTTCTAAGAATTTAGAAATAATAAAATTGGTTTATCTTTATTCAACCCCTTAATTCGACATAATCTTTCTTCGTATACGCAAAAGATCACCGTAGTTTGTTTACATTTATTTTGCGCGCAATTTTTATTTTCTTTTAAAATCACCATTATTTATGATCCCTTAACATAAAGTTACTCTTGAAAGACATTAGGGGACCCGAACGATGTAATATTTTGAATACGTCACAGAAAAAAATAAACATAAGCAATGTAGCGTACCCCGCTTAAGTTTTAATTATGGTTTATTAGACTATATCAATTGCAAATGAGATGAAACCTCTTCAAGAAAGAATTGTATTTGTTTTTAAGTATCACTTTGTTCGATATTTAAATTTTAACTTTAAATGAGTTATTTATTTAATTTTTAATCGCGTATAACTACAGTAGTTACTGCCTGTTACTTCAGGTTATAATATGCCAAGACCGAAAAACGGACAGACAGACGGACACACGTACACTGCGCTTTATTTATATAGAAGAAGAGACAGATTTATTGAGTGACATACAGTAAGAGTAAATCTGAGATGTGGCTACGTAGCCTTGACAGAGTTCAAAATCATTTACGCAGCCTTGGTGGGGGTAACTTATTTTCAACTTTACTGCCCGTTTACCACAGACACAACTTCGCAAGTGTTTTGCTACATCCGTGGTTAGTATTCTGATTAACTCCATTCTTAACCTTTATCATTTCTATGTGACTTTATTTGCTGTGCAAAAGGTTTATCCTGCCACTGAAGTTGACTCTGATTCCTGAATTTTAATTTGTTTGAATTTCATAGTTGTGTTGTCATATCCTGCTATGGCAACAGAAAACACTTTTGAGTGAAATTAACAATAAGGCAATTGAGAGGCCTTGAAAAAGAATGCAGTGGAAAAGGAAGTAGTGCTAAGGGATAAATGTCACCGACCCGTACCTTTACAGCCAAGATTCGCCTTGCCACGTCCACACAATTAAACCATCACCATTCCCTATATATTCCTTGGGTCAAAAGGGCATTCCACTCCGAAGGCTTCTTCCTAAGAACTGCCACTTTGTGAAGCAAACCCCTGATTGTATGCTATGAACTTGACTTCAAATCTGCGGTCAATCGTTTTCGATCTGCCATATCCACATAATCCTCACTTCTTCCTCTGTGTCTCTGGTCAGTACCTAGATGGGTGACCACTTGTGAATACTAGGTGCTGTAAGTTTGGAGGTGTGGGTGATGTAAGTTTGTTTAACGGCTCGGAATTGTTAATCGGAGAGCCGAGTTCGAATTTACGCGAAAATAACCTTGGGAATGTACGAATTCCACATCTTTCTCACCCAGTTATTTAGTGAATCTTTTATCACGAAATCATTTTATTTTTATTCTTTATTTTTTATTTTTTTTGAGATAGCAATCTAAAAATATTTCTGACTTTAAATAACCTGCAAACGGTTGATAAGTTGATAAGCCGTACAAAATGAATCAATAATTTAATCCTTTTACAGTAACAGATTTTTAGAAGTGGCGCTTAAGCCTTGTATTGGATGAATATAATCTTTCTATTAAATTAATCCATTTTTTAATCACAATGTTTGGTCTGTTGGTCTTTTGTTTATCTCTACCAGAATCACTAGTGATATCCCAAAGAATCGTGAACCTCACGTCTCTCTTTAACTGATTCAGAGTGCTGCTCATACCAATTTTCCTGGCTCTTGAGGCTTCAGGGTGGATTAATTTCAGTAATCAAATTATGTTCTATAAATTTAATGACGATTTTTTTTTAATTGTTTATTTTTAAGCAATAAACCAAGCGAAAATTCTAGGTCACCCGATATACATCCGTTTCAATGATTTAGTTGTTCAATGAAGGTTAATTATAAGAAAATTAACTAATCAATAATTTTCTAGTGAGGTTTAGGGCATCACTTTTATATTTATATATTTTTTTCTAATTAAGGTAAACAAAAATGAAGAAGCTTTTGGGCCGCCCTTTATAATTAGCGGCTTTTTCGTCATTAACCTCATCATTTCTTTAGCCAATGATTATCAATCTAATTTTCGTTATCATCCATACCATGTTCGCCATTTCGATTCTCTGTTGTATGCATTAACATATGAAAACCTTCATTATCTCCAACGCTATTATCACTATGGTGAATATCATTCCCATCGATGTAAACATTATGATTATCGTTGTCAGAGTTACTATCATTATATATATATATATATATATATATATATATATATATATATATATATAATGTAAATTTGTTATCCACAGACACTGTTTCGCTGTATCACAGCTCATCAGTGTGGATAGACGTTCGGTTGCCTCTAGCTAGGATCAGTGAATCTACCTCTAATCCATTGGATGAAGGTGAATTTAAGCGTATTTGTTTTTAGATAAACACTCCACTGATTTAGAGAACTCGATTCCTTTTATCGAAGAGTATTGTATTATTAGCAGTAATAGTCACTGTATACAAACTCACACTTCCTCCCTAGAGAGCTCAACAGAAATAATTTTTCAGGCCCATATATATCCACAAACAGAATGTTTCGCTGTATCACAGCTCATCAGTGTAGCTAGGTGTCCGGTTGCCTCTAGCTAGGATCGGAGAATCTACCTCTAATCCGTTGGGACATAGCAGTGATGAAGGCGAATTCAAACGTATTCATTTTTAGATGAACACGCCAGTGACTCAGAGAACTCGATTTGATTTATCGAAGAGTATTGCAAAACTAATTATATATATATATATATATGATTAGTTTTTTAATCCTTTCAAGTCCACGAATTAATTAATTGGTGGGTGTAGAAAACTGGTCAAGAAAAATAAAAAGGAATTTCTTTCAAATAATTTTTATTTTCCTAAGTTCTTTCCGTCTCATCTGAGACCATTTTCAAGAGGTTAAAATATCTGTGGATGAGTATAAAGTAGTTCCGTAAATTCAAAATTTTGAATTTGAAACGCTGTAAACGAAGTGATAAAATATTTTCAATTTGCGAAAATATTTCAGTGTGCTATACACATCTGTGGATATATATATATATATATATATATATATATATATATATATATATATAACCAATTTGTGACTGGTAGGAATAATTCCAAGAAGGATAATTATCCATGGAGAGTTCAATGTAAACTACAGAGAATAATAATAATAATCAAGAGAAAATATAAAAATTAATTTCGGTTATAATTTATTTCGGGAATATCTCTATATATCACTATATATTCATCTCTTCAGACCGAAAGTCTCTTAGTAAATTGAGACAATACGCCGGAGTGATATATTAGATTGACCGGAGTGAAGAGAAAGCAAGAAAGGAGGGGAAGAAGAAAAGTGACGGATGGTCCAGTTCTTTTAAAAAGTGAGAGAGAAAGAGGGTATGGAAAGGAAAGGGAAGAAGGATGTAATGAATGGGTAGTAGCAAGCCTAAAAAGACTGCCCCTGGCAAAAATTTTTCCTTAAAGTGTCGAACTTGTACTTCTCTCTGTCTTACTTTTTAAAAGAACTTGTCACTTTTCTTCTTCCCCTCTTTCTCTCTCTTCTCTCTCGCTTCCCCTTCCTCCTGACAGTCTAATACATCAGTCCGGAGAATTGTCTCCATCTACTAAGAGATTTTTAGATCTGAATATGCTATTAAATATAACGGACAACGAATGTCTATTATGTTTGATCATGAGCTGTTCTAAGCTTCGTATAGTGGCTTTAGTTTAGGGAGAAAATAAAGACAAAAACTGTCCAATATTTGGATATTTTTTACTCAGCTGCTCCTCGATCTAAGCTTGTCACTCACATGAGCCATCCTCAGAGTGGTTATATGGACATTACAACAGAGATGTTCATCAAATATGACATTTTGTTATGTTTACATAGAAGTTTACTATGCATGGATAACGGTCGCAGAATACCAGACGCAGCTCGTAAACTCTTGATCAAACATAATAGACATTTGTTGTCTGTTGTATATATATATAATATATATATGAGAGAGAGAGAGAGAGATCCGATAATTATAACAGTAATTTTATGGTGCTACATTTTGTAAGTTTAATTTCAAGATCCTTATATTTATCTCTTTTGCCATATTCATTAACAGATATAGTTTTATCCGATGGCACTTCCATATCTATGAGAAGGTAATTTTTTCTTATGCTTTTAATCATTATGCCTGTAGTCAATTAGCATTTACGTATCTGTTAATACCATCGTGAAAGAATGAATCGTGACCTCACGTCCTTCCGTAATTGGTTGAGGGTGTTGCTGATACCATTTTTCGGTATTACTGTTTATTATTTATTATATCATATTCATAATGTTTTATACCAACAATACATAGTGAATCTCATTGGTGGTCAAGTGATAGCAAGTCTCCTCAATATTCAAGGTCTCTCGTCAATATTCCTGAATGATTTTAGTAATGTATAGGTTATTCTTTCTGACTCCAGTTTTACTAATAATATTTTAATGAGTGAAAGAGCAGGTTGCCAACGAAGTGACGCCAGAGCACAAATATACGAAGCCCAATATACATATCATGACATCCAGTCTGATAAGGTTATATCAGACTCATGCATCACAGCCAGATATACAGGATATGATGATAGGTTTTGATAAAAGCAACACTTTGCAAGTGGGGCACATTTGGAAATACTTTCAGATCCGGTAAGCAAGTTCGTCAAAACGGTTTCCAATTGAAAATATTAGTAAATATTTAGATGTGACACCCAAGGTGGCTGCTTCATCCTTCAAATTTAGCCATACACAGCCACGATGCGCCTCCACTAATCCTGCTCTTGAACAAATAGGCGCCGTGCGTTAGCTTCTCGGGGGATATGGTGGACTGGTTAAGATCCAGCAAATTAATTAGATTTTTGGAATTGAGCTGGATAATAACTGTAGCCCATTTTGTGTCACTATGACAAAACATATACATATTAACACCCCACCCCAATCAAAGAAGTAATGAAAACCATGACTGGTGTAGCATCACTGCTACTACTGCTGCTGTTGTTGTTATAATAATAATCATCATCAACAACAACTTTGATTTCTGTTGTAGACACATTTCCTCCTGGATCCCAACCAAAGACCTAAGATCAGATGTGGCTTCATAATATTTTACACTGAGCATTTTATAATAAAAAACAACCTAAGATCTCACACATTTTGTATTGATAAAACTCTTCGTAATTCGTGAGCTATACTCGTGAGTACAATTTTTTCGTATTTCTTTACGGCATTGGCTACCAGGAATCCATTCAATGAGTCTATCGGAACTTTTTCTCGTCACTCCGTGTCCTCCAACTACAACTGGAATTATTGATATCCTCATGTGCCATATATTTTATATTTTCACTTCAAGATCCTTGTATTTTGATATATATCTATTTTTAAAGATCTCCAAAGATACATTACAACCTGCAGGGACTGCCATGTCGATAAAAAAAGCACATTCTCTTTTTGTCCTCTTTGATCACAATGTCTGGGTGATTAGCATTGATTTCTTCTGCCTGTGGGTATTGTAAAGTCTCATAAAATTCTTACAGTTCCTATCTCCGTAACCGGGTCTGGGTGGTGTTCATACCAGTTTCTTGCAGTTTCCTTCCCATAAAAGTTGCATATTTCCAGTGCAGATATTGGCCCAATCTATCATGCCGAGTTTTATATTCAGTGGGTGCCAACACCGTGCAATCTGATACAAGATGGTTAATTGTTTCTGAATATTCATCACAGATTCTGCATTTCATGTTATCACTTTTTTATTATTATTATTATTCCTTCTCCTTCCTCCTCACTGGGCTTAGTCGTGGTTCCCAGTAGAGATTAAGTAACAACAAGTCTCCTCAATATTCTATCATTCTTGTTAGCCTTTTAGCTGTTTTAAGTAATGTTATCGTCTGCATAGTAATGATTCTTCCTTTGATTTCCAGTTCCTCCAGCTTACTTCCAAGGCAATTCGGGACTGTTTTCATTGCTCCAATAACCACTGGCACGACTGTCATCTTTGTTTCTTAACTTTATCACTTCCTTAGCAATGTCGGTAACTCTGACTACTCAAGTGTTTATATCTCTTAATACTCTGCTTAGGTTTTGGAATGTTTCCTTGGCTATCCCAATACGCCTTCGGATTTCAGTGCCACACTTTCCGTCCACTGTTAAAACATGTCCCGGATATTTAAATTTCCGGACTTGTTTGAATTTGGTATCTCCGATTTTCAATTTACACTTTGGGCTCGTCCTTTTGCTAACAACAATTCAGCTTTCTGGCATTTGATGTTTGATCCTTTCTTCTCGCTTTCCTCCACTACATTCTGTCGGAGTTTTTGTAGCTACCTTTCTATGTCTGCTATCAACACTGTGTCATCTGGATTCCTTATGTTATTAAGATAGTGAACGCCAATAATGTATCCTGTTAGAACTTCTACTTCTCACACATTCACTTCGCTGTATAGGTTAAATAAGTGCTAAAACGTTTTCGCTTCATTAGCGGTATCTGAGAGTCAGTCTCTTAGAATGACAGCATCCTTATCTCGCCAGCACAATGGAGAACTGAAGTTCCGACATTCTCAATACTTTTTGGGATCCCCAGTCTTGCTTCTATTATTTTCCAAACAGTTTCAAGTGTGTCTGTTATTATAGGCACAACCAACATTCTAGTGTTTCCTTACTGCTTTCTTTCTAAGTGTACAGTTCTGGCATTTTTTTTTTTTTAATAATTCATCAAATTTTACGACACGCCAGAACAACTATTATGGCGATTGTCATCGTCTTTTCTTTTTATCATCGGTGCTTTCGTTTAATTATATAGGATCACCTACTATACAGCAAAGGAAAGAATCGGTCGCATTGGCTCTTTAGTCCCGATATGTAGTGGCTCCTTTCTCGTGAGTTAACTTACCTAGGGATTATGAAGATTAAAAAATATATTTAGATCCGTAATGTCTTAATAAAATTATAATATAAATAACTAGAATATTTTATCCATTATTATCCAAATCAAATAAGCGATGCTGTAGATCGACCGGATACCTTGCTAGGTACTTCATAGCATTTCTCGAGTGTTTTCTTTTCTTTTCTTTTTTTTTTTTTTTTTTTTTTTTTTTTTTTTTGTGGTTACTCAGTATTGCCCGTGCCTTTCTCCGTGTAACATACTAAATTGCTTAGTAGGAGTAATATTCGCTTGATCTATTCGGAAATTTGGACTCATGCCTTCATTAATGACATTAGTAATAAATGAATATAAACTCAGTTGAAATATTCTAATGTCCTTTTTAATTATGTTGTGGAGTAAATAATATACCCCCGTTAATACAAATGAATTAGGAATGACGCCTTAAATAATGAACTCAAAGTGAGTCAAAGGTGAGTCCGTTGGGGTCAGTCGAGAAGAATTTCTAATGATGTCACGGCGAGTAGCCGAAGCAAGACATATTATATCCTCGAGGAGCGAGATATAACAAACTATTACGCTAATTTGACACTTCTTTCTTAATTTTTGTGTTTTCGCACAAGTAGAAACTGGCGTCTGACACTAGAGATCAAGTGACAGCAAGTTTTCCTGCCGTCATCTAGTTGGTTTCGATTCTTCTGCAACTTTCCAGTTTCTTAGTCATTTGCTCACATCAAGTTTCACACCAAATATTTGTAGATAAAGTGACAGCAAGTCTCCTAAGGAGTCCAGACCCCACATTTGAATGAAAATGCTGCTGTCATTTTCTTGATTTCTATTCTTTAGATTTCTTCTTCTTCTTCCTCTGTTGTTGTTCGTCATCATTTACATATCCAGACTAGATGACGAGTGGTAATTGTTTGAGACTAAGTGGGAATAAGCCTCGTTCAGTTTCGGATGTGCGGGTGGTGTAATGGATAGCGGCTCCGAATAAGAAATCGGAGAGCCGAGTTCGAATTTTAATTGGGTTCGTTATATTCACTTGTAAATACAAATGCAAATACTATCTCCTCCTACCATCTATGTGTTAAATAATAAAATGTGGATCTGGAAAAAAAAAATATTGTTTTTTCTCAGAAAAATTGTAATGCAATATTCACTTGCCAAAAAAAAATTATTCTAACAATCTCCAAAACGTCTCTGCTTTAAATAACACACAATGGGTTGATAAACCGTAAAAAATCCTTAAATCTTATGCTGGATATTATTATTATTATTATTTCTACTTCCCAGTTGGTTTTTGATTTAATTCTTTACCAAGAGAAATGAAGGTTTTTCTTAGAAAGTTGAGTTGTTCTGAGTATATGCCCATATATTATTATCCTGTAGTTATTTGCTATCGGACGAGGGCACGAGTAGATACGTAGAAAAAGAAACGGAAGGAGAAAAAAAATTCATTAATTATTAATTTTTCTATTTTTCTGCGTTTTATTAACATTATTTTTTTTTCAGTATTTTCCCATGTGCATACACCCACCCACCTTGCATGTATGTACACTTGTATATACAAGTACACACATGTGTATGTTTATGCACACGCTCTTTATTCGGGCCAGGCAGATCGATTATGCAGATCAAGAAATAAAGGAGAAAGGAAAAAAAATAATCGATAAACAGACATTGCTCTTAAGTTTTCAATCACTACTCACTTACTTCTCTTCTCTTTCTCTCTTTCTCTCTCTCTCTCTCTCTCTCTCTCTCTCTCTTCCCCCGCTCCTTCCTTCCTTCCTCCTTTTTTCTTTCCCGCCATTTTTCCTCTTCCACTTCAAACCACACTCATGCTTTTGCACAAAGAGTTACCTTCCCCTGATGTCCTTGAACTAGGTTCTCAAGGACGTCGTATGGCATTGTCCTTCACCAAAGGACGTCGGATTGGCCAAGGAAAATAGACAAGCAGATGACAATGAAATAGGAAACATTTGCTTAAAATCAAATCAGTCTTTCCCCGACGTAAAAGTAAATCGGAACAAGACACGCAAAACGACGTCTTTATTTCAATAAGTAATAACTCCATTATATTTTCTAGTAATAACAGCTACTAGTACTAGTAATACTACTGCTACCACGACAGCATTTACTACAGGCTTTTACTGCGATGCATGTGATGTATTGTACTGCAAGGCGAACACGTTTCAGGTTTTATGTAACAACAGCAGCAGCAATAATAATAGTATGTGGGCACGAGACAAATTCAAATTAATAGTGGGATGGAGAGACAGGGGAGGAGACTTGAAGAGGAAGTAAAACACTAGTGTTTCTGAACACATTACGAATCGAAGCGATGGTAACAACTGCAACAGTAATAGTATTGGTCACAGTGCAACTGTGGTAGGAGCGGTTGTAATGTTGATAGAAGTCTTAATAGTCGTCGCTTGTAGCTGTGTTCATCATCATCATCATCATGACCATCGTAATCCCATGTATTCCTCACTGGCTTAAGGTGGTCGGTGTTCAAGCCTATTTTTTAAAAAAAAAAGAATTTCAAGTGCTGTTTATTCTAAATAAGCACGCAATCAGGCCTTTTTCTTTTTGTAAAAAAAAAATGACATAATTTAATGTTCTTCATTTTTTTGTTCTCCTTCCACTCAAGTTGGCCTTATGTCATACCACGCTAAGGATCAATGGTGACGGTAGTTAAAATAGCAATTGTAGAAATTTTAATTACGGCGAATATAGAAACTCCGATTTGAGAAAAATAAAGGCCTTATGTATTTACGAAGCAGAAGTAAAAAAAAAAATTACGAATAATTTTAAGAATAGTTATAATTATAATAAATATTTCCAGTCCATTTCTAAATAATCTTCGTTTCAATAAATGCCAGGTTTTGATTTTGTAAAAATGTCTCTTACAGTTATGAGACGACATCCCACCCCAAACCCGCAAAGTAATATTTTCAAAAGGTAAAAGAAAGTTTTTTAAAAAAATTAAATTCATCTTTGCAAGAAAAATTCAAAACATCTCTTTGCGAAAATTCTTGGAAACAAATTTCTTTGTAAACATCCTAAAACTCTAAGTTCTTGAGACATTGATTTCAATTCTGATCGGAAAAATTTCACTTGGACGTTTTTCTGACATTGTTGATCTGTGTACATACTTAAAAATGTCTATCGTTGGAGAAACATGCCTCTCCAGTTGCATTAGTTCTTATTAAATGCAATAAATAAAAGCTGTAGTGATGTTAGAACACAACGAAGTATACAAATTAATGAACTGTAAACAACAAAGCTGTTTCTTTTTTATGCACTATTTTTACTTTGTGTTATATAAGGTAGGGTCACATCAACGGTATGTAAATGTTAGCAAGCTTGTCTTGCTATTAGGTTGGTGCAAAAATAATGACGTAATAATGTCGTTTTTTGACGCATTTTTTAACGCCAAAAAACGACATTATTACGTCATTATTTTTGCACCACCCTAATAGATCAAGGATCCTGGGTAAGACGATAAACTACATCCGACAGCAAGGCTTTTGATCGGCGAATTACTGATTGGGCAACATTGGCCAAATTATCCAGTGGGATTGCTGCACATGTATTTTCTATTTCTTGTCTAAGGGCCGCTAACGTAGTCTGTTTTCTGTGATACACAACCTCATTTAGGGAACCCATAGGTAAAAGTCTGCAGGTGTTAAATCTTTGAAACATTGTACTACAGTAAACAGTGTTATCGCAATTGGATAAAACTACAAAAGATAAGTTTTTTTCTTCCCTGAAGCGTTTATATAGCTTTTAGTCTAACTCTGTCTGTGTGTGTGTGTGTATATATATATATATATATATATTCTTATGAATAAATATGAATGAATGAAGAAATATACTCTTAAGGTGTACTATATTTATGGGATAAAATGCTCAATATCAAGGATAGAGTGTGTTTAAATATAAAAGTGAACATTGGAGTCGACACTTAGAGGCAACAGGCTGTTTAATGCTAGACGCAATCATCGGTCGCCATGGCGATTGCGTCTAGCATGAAACAGCCTGTCGCCTGTAAGTGTTCACTTCAATGTTCACTTTATAATATATATATATATATATATATATATATATATATATATATATATAATCCCAAGAGGATAGAATCCAGATAGAACTCAATGTCCAGAACAGAGTAAGAATATAATATAAAAGGCTCAAACACTAATATTCCATGGTTATAATTTATTACATTGGAATCGTAATCCCGATCCAATTCATGAGACCTATAAATTCAAAAAGAAATCGGAAAATAATAGATTTCTTTTTGAATTTATAGGTATCATGAATTGGATCGTGATTACGATATTAGTGTTTGAGCTTTTTATATTATATTCTTACTCTATCCTGGACATTGAGTTCTACCTGGATTCTATCTTCTTGGGATTTTATATATATATATATATATATATATATATATATGAGAAAGAATTATTCCTGACGTCAATTTCAGAAGGTAACTTCAATATGACTCGCTATAAACGTAAACGATGAATGTGACAAGAAAGAATTTACAAAAGTTAGCGAAAAATATCTTTAGAGACTATAAGAAAGGAAATAGTCATTGTTGCAATATTGCTTCGTGTAGAAAAAAAGCGTTTGTATATAACAAACCATATATCCATTTGTGAGCGACGCTGTAAAAAAATGATCAAATTTAGACATTTATGAGTTACGTGAAAGAGAGTGTCGGATTATCTGTTAATGTAGATTCGAACTTCTTTCATTCGGTTCGATATTCATAGATTTATTACATACACAGTCGTATAACTATCGAATGTCTGTGTGGCACTTTACAATGGCATGTGCCAGTCTGACTATGCGCGGTTTGTCCGATACATCATTGTACTGGTATAAAGATTAAACTTTCACTGAGTTCTTCTCTACTGTAGCATCTGTGTTAAACTAAGCCAACGTTTCTGAATAAGTTATGAATGCATATGTCCCTAGGTTCTTCAATCTTGGGCGGCAACCAATTTAAGAGAATCACAACTCTGAATAAAAAGCCTGCGACTATCACCAGTCATCTTCGTTATTCTTCCGAGAGCAGTATTTCTGTTGTCGATCACTACGAACTCTCCGAGTTACAAGTATTTTCTTACCTTACAAACGAGCCAAGCAACGATTAATTTAAGAAGGTGGACCTGCTCGAAGACGAGTAGACATATATATATATATATAATATATATATATATATATATATATATATATATATATATATAATAAAAAGGCTTAAACACTAATATTCCACGGTCATCATTTATTCCATTGGATCGTAATTACGATTCCAATGGAATAAATTATGACCATGGAATATTAGTGTTTAAGCCTTTTTATTATATCCTTACTCTGTCCTGGACATTAAGTTCTACCTGGATTCTATCCTCTTGGAATTTTTTTCTACAAAAAATATATATGTATGTGTATGCATGCATGCATGTATGTATGTATATATATTTATATATTTTGCATATGTATGTGTATATTTACCACTAATATTATATATATATGTATATATATATCATTTCACCCCAAGCATAAAACCACTAAGACGCAAGAAGTTACTGAGTGATAGAGAATTAAGAAAAAGAAAACATTATTAAGGAGAGAGTACAATCAAAGAACATGGAATTAAAAAGATAGACAATAGCGATTGACATTGCATTTAAATTTTTGGAGATCAAACTTAACTGCAAAACATGGAGCAGTAAGAGTTCCACAGGCGAGAAGTTCGATAGAAGATACTGTTACCGTATAACTTACTGTTACAACTAGCTATTTCAAATGCGACCTTGCTGATAATCTAGCACTGCGCTTACATTCATAAAGTCTAGGTACAATAAAAGAAAGTTCATCAAAGCAATTAACATGAAAATATTTATAATAAAGTTACGGGGAAGCTACGTTATGGCGGTGGGAAAGTGACTGAAGCCGAGATGCCAGGTCAGGATAGATAACATTACTGATTATTCTTTTGGATTTTACCAAGAATCTCTAAAAAATATATATATAGCAGGAGAACCACATCAGATGTGGCAGCAATATTCAAATCAAGGACGAATGGAAGATGGATTCTGGTAAGAAAAATCGACTAGATACATTGAACCAACTTTCCTATCAGCAGACATAGCAATTGATTCACTGTAATCTGTCCACTTCATGTCAGCGTAAAATGTTAGTCCGAGAATGCGCAGTGAGCCATCTCCTAGAGGTTAACTTCAGCTACGCTGATGGAAAGTAAAAAAAGTTCTCTCAGAAGTTTAAAAGAGAGCAATTTAGTTTTTGAGGCGTTGAAATTAACAAACAATTCCATGCCCAGATGAACAAAAAATTGTAGGTATTTTTTTTTTAGATTAGCTGCCAATTTGACTTTATCGAAACAATCAGACTTACTATTAAACTATTTGTAAATAGTTGTCATCAGTATAAATACCGAGTTGAGAACTGATGATATCAGAAAGCTCATTTATGAAAATTGGGAACAGCGTAGACCTAGTAGAGGCCTGGAGAACATCTGCATTAATGCAAAAAGATCTAGAAGAGTGGACATTCAAGACAACTTTCATTTCGAGATTTGATAAGAAAGACTGAATCAGTTTAAAAATTCTGTCCAAAATGTCATAACCTTTCAACTTGTGAAGAAGGTCAATATACCAAAACCAAAATGCATTCGAGATATTCAAAAAATAGACCGGGTTTCACCATTCTTATCTAAAGCATGATAGACTCCTTCAGCAGCATTCGTTAATACATCAGCTTTTGACCTAGAGAAGCGTATATTTTTTTATCTGAAGGTAGACCCTGTTAGGTGAGAAGCTTAATGAATTAGTTAATTAGAGCCTCTTGTACAAAGGTAGAAGAGACTAATAAGGATCAAAGTTCTTAAAGACTGGAACTACAGAAAAGGATTTCCAACAAGCAGAAAAGCAAGAAGTAGCGAGGCATTTATTGTAGTGTTTGGAGATCACAAGAGCCAGTTCAAGTGCACATTTCTTAAGAACTATTCCAGGATAACATGCTTTGTGAGGATCCAGTTTAGTGACGATAGAAGAAAGCTTGGGTGGAGTTACATGCATATCCCTCAATAGAGACTCAGTTCTAAGTGGAAAGTCAGGCAAAATATACTCAAGATGAGTTTAAGAGTAAAATTTGAAAAGAATTTACGAGCAAAACATTCGGCTTTATTAGCAGATGTTGAGAACTCAAATTGAGTGAAGAGAGGTTGAATTAAACTTAAACTTATTTAATACACTATTAAAGAACCGCCAGTCGTCATGAGGACTAAATTTCTTCGAGGTTATAATGTGCATCATTCTTATTCTTTCTACGTATAATATGTTTATGTAACTGAAATGTATGTTATATAATGTCATTAGAATAACCTGTGTGTATGTGTAATGAAAATGTATGTTTTTTTATGAAAAAAAAAAGTATTGCCATTTTCCAAATCTCATAACTTTTGTAAGAATGGAAATATTTTGAGCCTATTTAATTCAGTCCAGAAAATTGCCAACTAAATATATCAGACATTTAACCTTGTAGCTGTCTAACAGTTCAATTTTTAGTTAAGTTACTAAAATAGCAACTTCTGCGCGAACTAACATTGACAAGAGACAATGGCGGGCATATTAAACAAAATGCTTCATAGGGTATGGGAAAAAAAACTTTTTTTATTATTTAAATGAATCCGTTTGTTTGGCAAATATAATGCACTGGTTTATTAAATCAGTTTGCAAAGTTTAACGACACATTGTTTCTCTAACCTCAGTTCGCGATCTTTTTTTTTTTTTTGTTTTTGACTGACTTGACTGAAAATTGGACTTTTAGAATACGACGATGTTAAACCTGAAATATTTTGTATGACTAAAACTTCCATATTCTGCATAAAAGTATTCAAAATATTTCTATTTTTGTGAAAATTGGTGTACTTTTTCTGGCTCATTCTGCCTCTCTCTCTCTCTCTCTCTCTCTCTCTCTCTCTCTCTCTCTCTCTCTCTCTCTCTCTCTCTCTCTCTCTCAACAGACTTGAACTCCAAAATTTGCACACACAGTACTGGCATAAGTGTATATAAATCTTTTTTTGTGAGTGAGTGCCGAATGGCTGTCGAACTATCACACTTTCTTTACGTGAAATGACCAAATATCATTTATTTTACCGTGGAATCCATTCTTAATTGCGCTGAGATCTTTTCAGAATCCTCCTCTGATTTAAAAAAAACATTTGCTCCTGGTCCGCAATTAAACTGAATCAAATGCCAAATTTACTATTTTCACACATACACACAGTAGATATAGACAATGTGGACATAACAATCAACACTGCATGAGGATTGTCAGTTTCACGTCTCAAGCAATCTTCAGACCAAAACTTAAGATCGTATTGTGGCATGAAAGGAATCTGCACTACTTTGCGACTTATGCTCACACAGTCTAGAGCTATAAACGCTCAATCTCCAATTTCTGACAATACGTTATCTATAAATATATAACAGTGTATATATACAGGGTGGCAATAAACTTACTATACAGTTACTTACAATAACAATTAAGACAAAGAAATTAATCAACAGTCTAGAAATTTAACATTAAAACGGTTCTGGTTAATAACAATAAAATGCTGAAGTAAACAAGAGTAAATGAATTACCGATACTGTTCGAATTTCAAGCCACCTGCTTCAATGTATTCCCTAAAATCTGAGAGAATGATTCGACAAATGTCATGACACAAATGGTCCTTACGACATAAGTCTGCAAATGCATCTTGAAGAAATTGCTTGAGGTCATCGATATTTCTCGGTTTCTTTGCGAAAACGGAATCTTTGATGATTAAAATTGACAGTAGATAACAAGCAGACAGGAATAACGCATTAAGTTGGATAAATGATTACGTAAACTTCTCTCATTGGGCAGATTAACTGTATAGTGACTTTATTATCATCCTGTGTGTATATATATATATATATATATATATATATATATATATATATATATAAACTTTATTTTAGGTGGATACCCGTTTTTGACTAGACGTCTCATTTTTTTAAAGAGTATGTATTGTGCCTAAAACTTAACAAAGAAATTAGGTACAAATCGAGCCCGGGTTTCTCTTTGTCTGGGCCGGCGTGTTTTAGATCGCTCGGTCAGATAGAGCCTTACACCCACAGCAAGATTATATTTCACCTTCTAAAGAATGCGTATCCCCTCGTTCAAATGTTCTCGAAAGCCCATATCTGCTCGTTCTCGCATCCTAAAAATGTGTAATTTACTTATTATTATTTTTTCCTTTGTTTGTTTTAAATACGAGGATCTCAACAAAGTAATCCCTCCTCTTTCGTTTGTCCATGACCTCAGAGTTAGGTGTTCTTAGCATGACCTTCCCGCCAATAATCCATATTTTATTCCGCGTGAGTGCGGGCAGCTGGCATGAAAGCGCGTCCAAAGCAGATGCGTCAATGAATTCCTCCACTCGAGAAAAGATACTCTCATTGATGGTTCCTGAACATTTACGGAAACCAAATAAATGATCTGAGCACAGTGTGAGATAAATCACTTTCCGAGCGTGGTATTCAGTCTATTGATCCTCACTGGCGAATATAATAAGTTGGAAAGAAAACCATGCCACAATTGAAGATGGCAAAGAAACAAATTATTCATTAGTTTTAATTGATATATTTAATCAAGTTCATATATCCTTTCATTATCGATACCATGATCCTATTGGCAAATTTTGAGTCCTTCTGGCATAAAATTCTTGCAACAAAACACTCACTATCAATTTTAACCTATTCGAAATGAACTTTTTTTTGTTTGTTTTTTATAAAAGAAAATGTTGCAATGATTTGCAAAGAAGATAGTCAGATGGAGCAAGGGCAGGAGAATAAGAAGGATTAGGCAAAACTATCACATTTTGCTCCTCAATGATGAGCGCTTTTTCTGCAAATTTTGTGAAATGCTTCTTTTTGACAATATTTCGCATTAACTGTTTCGTTTTGGTTTAACACCTTGATAGAGGACAGCTTTCATATCTCGCCAATTACAGAAGATTTTGGAGATGTGTTCTTTTTCAGTTGGGTGGGAGGCTAACCATTGTTTTTTTTTTTTTTTGTTTGTTTTTTGAGTTTTTGTTGTTGTTGTTGTTTTTGTTTTTGCTTTTTCCGTTGGATATGATCTTTGAGAATCCACTTTTCATCACCTGTGATAGGTTTCCCAGGAAACCTTTGGAAGCAGGTCTATTCGTCAATGATGTCCAGAGAACAACCCTTTTGATTAAGCTGAAAAGCATTCAGATGACGAAAGACATATTGCTGCCCATGTCTAAACACTGAGTTCATGAGTGTATTTTATGATCAAAGTGCGGCTTGTATCCAACCGGCTTGTGATTTTCATAACGAGTTTACAGAAGTTCAATATTGACAGAACACGGTCATACAGATAGAAGGGAATCTTCGAAAATAAGATCCCTATCGAAACTGGCAAAACCAGTGTGGTCATTTCCAAACACTTTAAAGTTTAATTTCTATAAACAGAATGAATATTTATTTCCGCTTCGGTTAAAGATCTTTTATTTGAATTTGTTTTATAAGCACTGTGGAGTAATGGATAGCGGCTTGAGGAATCGGAGAGCCGTGTTCGAATTCCAATCGAATCCATTACATTCACTTACGTGCTAATACCCTTGGGAAAGGTATGAATCATTTTCTTCCCCCCCCCCCATCAGCTATGGGTAAATAGCAGAACAGACCGAGTTCTATAGCCATGGATGGCAACTGTTCAACCACAGAAAGAAATGGAAACCTACTTCTGGAAAAAAAAATCTCCCTCGTCAGTAATGTATCGAAAGATACATGATCGCCTAAACCTTTATCACGCATGGCACATAACTGACTGACTATATACCGTACCTATAAACACTAATGGGTATGTCCTAATCCTCATAAATAAGTTGAACTCTATTGTAAGTGGGTGTAATATGCTGTCAAAGTAGTCCACATTTAGCAGTGGTTTACCTACATCACGCCGCTGGCGAGTATTGTATTTTGTTGATGTTATAAAGATTACCATTTCATTTCCAACCTCCGTTTTGATTATTCCTCATTCAGTAATACTTTCTAGGTTACAACAAAATTCATACATTATACAGTGTTTAATATGGGTTTTATTATACACTATATAGTGTTTAATACATTATATATAGTGTATTAATACATATATTAGATATATGCAATAAATATCATATATATATATATGTGTGTGTGTAATATGTAATTAGATATATGTAATACATAATATTAGACATACACTATATATATAGTGTTTAATACATTGTTCAATGTTTAATATCGGTTTGATCTAATTTCACTTTTAAGATGGTAAATTGATACAATTTATACTCATTCTGATATTATTAGGTTGGTGCAAAAATAATGACGTAATAATGTCGTTTTTTGACGTTAAAAAATAAGTCAAAATACGACATTATTACGTCATTTTTTTTTTTGCACCAACCTAATATATAATCTGAAAGTAAAAAAAAAATTAGTTTCTGGAATGAAGAGTCTTCATTATTTGCACTGTTTACACCCGGTCCATTGTTCTAATAATTATTATTGTTATCTTGTTTGGGTCGTTGAGGCTCCCGGGCTTCAAAAGGCACCGAATTAATTGTCATTTCATATTAAGTATTGAAAAATTACTCTCAAAGTGATCATGTCAAAAATACGACAGGATTTTCTTGTCAACACTTGAGGAGAAAGGACAATAAAAGAACAGGTTTGAAAAAAAACAAAAAAAAACAGATGACTTCGATTAACTTTGTATTTAAATTTCTGAAGGTCATTATTTACAGGTAAGCAAGAAGCCGAAAGAGAGTTTCACAAAAGAGAAGTCCGAAAGTAACTGTTAGCATAGCTCTTATGGTTACATCTAGAAAATTCAAAAGTAAATCTATGGAACGTGGCAGCTAATCTAGTACTGCGCTTAAATTCATGAAATTGACTTACCAAAGAGGAAAGCTCTTCGGAACAATTACTATAGAAAAATTTATCGAAACATTACAGGGAAGCTACGTTACGATGGTGGCAAAGTGACTGAAGCCGAGATGCCATGTCAGGGCGTATAATGTAGAGCTTAGAGTGAATAGGGGCCAGTTCTGGAGCTCATGTCTTAAGGTCCACTACAGAAATACCATCGAGTCCACGTTCCTCGTGGCGATAAAGTCTTGATATGATAGCCCAAATCATAGACGATGTTATAAGCGATTTTCCAAGTGTAGCTTGGATGTAGCACAAGGCCCAAAGTAAGGGACACCCGGTGAGGATCGAACTCACTACTCATTTGTAATCGTTTTAGCGAGACAATCTTGCTAACCGTTACACCACCCCGAGGTGCCCAAGACGGTGTTATATACTGATATAATGGAATATGCATACACCTGTGTTCCCCCTCACTGGAATATGATTGGCTGGTGTCCGTCATAAATACCGACGGACGTGTGGGTGAGTCAAAAGCCTTAGTCTGAGAGCTAAGTCTATAATGATGCCCATTGGACTACGCCATTGATCTACACTTCTTACCTACGACTACAAGCGTACCAGTCGATTACTACTACCGTATTCTACTTGGTTATAGTAGCCAAAACCACTTGGCTACTTCGTTCAAATATATCCCTTTCTGGGACATATATACATATCACGCAATGCACTCGGTTCTAAGTGGAAAGTCAAGCAAAGATACTCCAAATGAAGAAAGATGAGAATATATATGTAAGAAAATAATGTTTCTGTCCACGCTGAAACTGTTTAAGTTTCTGTAGAAATAAATAGGCGTCATTATTTTGGAGATTTCTTCGTATTTTTTAATGTTTCCTATTTTGCGTCAAGTTTCTTCGTTGGAATGGTTGAGATCTAATTTTAAACCGCCAGGCTGATACTTTTGTAATCTCTATAATCTATAAAATGAGAGTACTGCACTGTTACTTTCAGATTCTTTGATTCTAATCGAGATACTGAGTTTTTAAACGCCTATGTTTCAAAAAAGATTTATACCATTTGAAATGTAAATATCTACGTAACTATAATCTTGGCCAGTACTTCCTAATTTTTTTTCTACGGGTCGCATTTTTGGAATGAAAATTTACTTGTGCCGAAATTTTATGTGATGAAAGTTACATTTGAAAATAATTAAAAAAAAACAACGAGAATATTAAAGGGAGATAACCGCGATTTCGAAGTCAGAACATGATCGTTGATAACTCTCTTCTTCAGTTTGCGGACCCTAGTTACTATATTCTTAAAACTTGATATAATGCAAAAATATCACAATGATAAAATCGGTCAATAATTGTTTATCATTAATGTTATTTATCGTATCTATGAACACTAATGGGTATGTACCAATCCTCATTGGACACTATTATAAGTGGGGGTAATATTCTGTCTAATTCATATTGCATATTTTATCAGTGGATTTACGACCAGCTTTTGTGTTACAACTTTGACCGGTTAAGTTTTTTGATTTTTTGAATTTTGGAACTTGTTTGAATTTTTCAGTTTTTCCTTTTTTTCTGTCTATTTATTTGTGCCCATTTTTCTTTGCTTTCCTTTTCTTTTGTTGTTTATTTGCTTTCTTATAAATTTACCCCTTCCCTCGTTTTTAGTTTGCATTAGCTTTTCGTGTTTAGTTTACATTACTTATTGTCTTTGGCTTTCGACGTTCTTTTTATATTTTGTTCCTGACTTGGTTTTTTGTTATGAAATAATTTTAAAAAAGAAAAAATATATTCGCCAACAGTTTTATTTTAAGTTATTAACTTCCCGCGGTTACATAGTCGTAAGACTTTGTTCAGTGCCAGTTAAAAAAAAAAAAAAAAAAAAAAAAAGCCACATAGGTCAATGGTCTTCATTTATCTGGCCGTAGTAGAATCTGGCTGGTCCTATCATGACGGACAATTCGGCAAACATGTAGGAGGCGTCACCGTCACAAAAATCAGCCTGGAGTGAGAGCAGACCCCAAAAAGCATCCTGCATATTATAGGGCCCTCAAAGAAAAATATGACGCGTATATAAAGGGCAACGAATTGCTGACCATACCAAAGGCGATTGATACCGTAAGGACAAGAACGATCTCTCTGCTGACAACAGACGTCGGAACACGTAAACTGGTTGGTGTTAATAGAGAGACAATGGAGGAGGCACTAAAGAGCCTCAAAATAAGCCCGAAAATCTTAACAAGGCGGACGAATGCCTTATGGGACATTTTGCTTACCAATGGGGAAGAGGCCAAAAAATTGGCAGGAAATACTCACGCAACAAAGTCTATCTGCCTACAGACGGAACATTCGGGGATGAGGAGAACAAAGGTAACAGTCCATGGAATCTCAGTAGATACTGCCGACGATAGGTTGGGCGCCTTTTTCTCAAAGTATGGAAATCTGGAAGAGGTATCAGCAATAACAAGCAAAACGGGGATTACCACTTGGGATTTTGTTCTTCAGGTGACTAGGAAGGGTTTTGATGACATCCCCAATACACTGATATGCCGGGAGCGGATAATACCAGTTGTGGTAGAAGGGTTTGTCTTGGCAAGAAGAGGACGTCTCAGCTTATCCAAGCAACAGTACCAGCAGCAGCAGTGGAAGCAGCGGCGGTGCCCGGCGAGGTTCCGGATGGAGGATGGAAAGAGGCAGAGAAGGACAGGAAGACGCCAAGCCCTCCACACCAGAAGAAGGTCCACAGGCAATCACAAACTAAGGAGCTGCCGACAAAGCAGCCTTTTTAAAGTTCAAATTTTTCTCTTCTGCACGTCCAACTGTCTTATTGTATATGTTTTTGTGATTTATTCATCCTTTTATTTCTTTTGTATTTTATTTTTGTAAAAGGAAAAAAAACTTTAAGTGTTTTTAAAAAATGGCTCCCAAGAAGGCCGTTAATAAAAACTTTTTCGGGACTAAGAAAAAAAAATCTGGGCCACCTGATAAATCTGATGATGATAAAATTACGGCAATTTGTAATGAATCGTCATCAAGTATGGTGGCCGGTAATGGCTAAAATGTAAAGGAAAAGATTTTAGCGAAAAAAAAGCCAACATTCTCACATTCCTGCTGAAAATATGGATGCCGAATCCGACCAAAGTATCCAAAATAAGGAAATAATATGGATGCCGAAACAAGTCAAGAATCTTCTACAAGAAAAGACCTTATCACCGACAATACCAACAAAGATGACAAAGTAGCGGTCTCTTGCTGGACGTCCCAACCAAAATGCAGTATTACCATTACCGAGTTCCTTAGGAAGCTAAAAGTTAGGCCCATCTTGTTACAAAAGATGGGCTCTTGACAAATATTGAAGAACTACAGAAAGTATTGTCGGTCTTTGTGGTGGACAAAATTTGTTGTTCCACAAAAGACACCGTCATAAAATCGTTGATTAAACCACAGAGAGTCTTACAAGGCAAAGGCTTCTTCATGTGGAACATACTGTTACCCACGCCTGCCGACTGTTAAGCTGTTAGCACCCCTGACCTTATAACAAAAGATCTTTTACTGAGGACCGAGTATCAAGTCAGGCGTAGAACCAATGTTTCCGTATATGAGATCCCTCCTCAGATTGTCAGGGAACACTTGCTCGCTCATCTGTGCCAATTTGGCCAGATACTCAGTGCTTCATCTGACATTCTGACCAAGGGATGGAGCTTTGAATTAATGGTAGATCGTAAGGCCTTCGTCTCCTTCTCCAACTACCTAGATGTAGAGGGCAAGAAGATGCCGATTATAGTCACAGGTCGAAGACCGGCTTGCTGGAAGTGTGGGAAGACTGGTCATCTGTCCTCTTCCTGCCCAGAGATGAAGGCATCTGGAGTTCTTGCCCCGCCGACTCAAATTCCCCTCGGGTTGAGTCTGTTGTTTCCGTCTCGCCTGTAATGGGCATGCCAACAGCCGGGACCGGTGTGGTAAAACCCCTGGTTGGGTCTGTCTCTCGGGCCCCATTCCCCGAAAAGCTTTTGCCCGCCGCTGGAAGAGAAAATGGGGGAATGGCAGGTTGTTGGTAAGGCTAGAGGGAAGCTCCGGGCAGCGGCTCTTCGTCCCAATGAAGCCCCAACGGGAAACGATACAAACATTCCCACTCCCTCTACCAGTTCTAAGGGTGACTCCCCGACAAGCTATTCGGAAAAGCTACGTCAGCAAAAGCAAAACTACGAGCCATGATTTGAGAAAGCGGAAAAATTGCGACAACTGAAAGATTCTCTCAAACGGAATAATCATGGAAAAAAATCTGGCCCTAACTTCGCGTCACCGTTTCCCCCGTCAGCTAAACAATACATCATGGCCCCTCCTCCAGTCCTAAGATCCTCATCTCCCTCTCCCACAAAAACGACAACCTTAAAAATGTCCCCCATCACAGTTTCACCTGCGAAAGACCATCTTTCCACTATCACTATTCACCCCAAATCACCCCCTGTCAAAACTCCTGTAGCTACATCCAAAAAGACTGACAATGCCAAAAGGCAAAGTCCATCACCAGAAAACACAGATCCTTCATCTCATAAAAACCTAAACCCATCTTTCAAGATACTCGACGTCTGGTTCAGTCCTGATATCCAGTTGGAAATGAATTGGTTGGAAGTACAAGGGAAGGTCGAGATCGCAGTTAATCTGTGGTCTTGGAGGAATGTTTCCTTGAAGGGGAGGGTGGAAGTTTGTGTTTCACACATCTACCCGATTCTCCTTTACCGACTCTCTGTACTTCCACTTCCGTATGCCACACTAATTTCATAAATAAGGCTCTTGTTCTCTTCCTTATGGAGAGGCAAGGCCGCTATGTTATCTAGGGAGATCTGTTGCCTTCATCCATCTGAAGGCGGTCTGGGTATGCCTAGCATCGAGATTCGTCAATATATGCTTCGCATCGTGTTCCTAGATCAAATGTGTCGCGAATCGGATGAGGAGGGCGCCTTCTGGAAGGAAGACGTCCGTAAGAACTTCCCATCCCTGAGAAGTGTGCACTCGAGCGAGGAGGAGGCCTCCCGTTTACCCCGAGCCGAATTCTCCTTCTACCGTGAATGTCGTCTTGCTCTGAAACGCCTCTTATAGGCATCGGATGGCCTCTCCAACGTCCAGCCGTTGTCTCGTAGTGCATTATATCAAGTGGTAGTCAGGGGGTCCGTTCGTGATGACCTGATTGACGAGCTCGGTCTTACGATGCAGGAAGCTCGCTCAATATGGCCTTGGGCACCCGGATTGAAATGCCTCAATAACGATTAGGCATCACTCACCTGGCTGATGATTCATGGAGCCCGCTGGGTCGCTAAAAGACTTTGTTTAGCGGGCTTGGAGAAATCTCTAAACTGCCGTTGCTGTGATGGGGAAGTCAAGACCATTGGTCACGCCTTCTTTCATTGCAGGATGGTAGCGCTATTGTGCAGGTTTGTTGAAGGCCTCATGATTCACATGCTGCAGGGAAAGTTCTTTGTCGTTGAAGCCAGTTCTGTTTGTAGCAATGTGGTGCCGCAGATGACGAAGGCTGTTCTTTTGCTTGCTAGGTATTGTGAGAGTCGTGTTTTAGACAACGCGTCAGAAGGAATTCTATGAGTTCACTCCTTCCCAACTGATCTTGTTCTTTAAGTATCATCTTAAAGTCAAGATTAGGACGAAAAGGGGGCGGCTTACCTCAGCAGAATTTGGCAAAAAATGGGTGAATCGTGTGCGTTTGTGCCGAGTAAAAAGGGCCGACCTAGAGGGGAATTTTTGATGCCGGTTAGGCATCAGGATATTCTTCTTCCTAGGTTGAACTTGGGTAACCCATCCCTGAAATTAGGCTAATGTAGGTTTTGTTTTTTTTATTCTTTAGTTTTCTCTTTTTTCCCAGTAAACTTATCTAGGGTGTGTACGCTCATTGTCCCCTTTTATTTCTGTCCCTATTTTTTTTTTAGTTTAATTCTCCATCCCCTCCCTCGTTAGGTGGTCAGTTACGTCAGTTCTCTGGTGGATGCGGGGCAGTTTTCGTTTTTTCACCTTTATGTTTTCGTTTTTTTGTCGTTGTGTCTGAATAAGTGCGTGTCTGTGTGAGTGCTAGGGATGAATAAATGTTTTTTTATATTTTTTATAGCCACGTATTGATTTCGTCCAGTTAACTTATGTTTCTGCCACATTTAAGGATTGTGGGGGTGTTATTACTAAAATTATTTTGTTTAGTTTCTTGTAAATAGATTATATTCATATTCTATACTCATAGGGGAGTTTTTAATTTTTTTTTATTCCCCTTCCCCCCACACACAAAAAATTGTACATATGGGGACTAGTTTTTTCATCGAGACAATGAGGCATTATCGTGGATGTAGTACGGAAGGTTAGTAAGAGTGTGTTGTTTTTGTGTTAGGAATATTGTTTGTATATTTGGGTCAGTGCTTGTTGCTAGTTATGTTTAAAGTTAAGACAGATGAAGACTGCCCTTTTGCCCATCCCCTTTTTTAGACCTTGTGCCACATTTTCTGTATTTTAACTGAAATAAATATCGTAATATGCTAAGTAGTCCACCACTTACCTAATTCCCGGCGTTGGCGAGTATTGTATTTTGTTGATGTTATAAAGATTAGAATTTCCATTCCCAACCTCCTTTTTCGTTATTCTAGGTTACAACTATAACTTAATATTGCGATTCATGTATGGAATTACGAGTTTATTTTGACATATGAAACTCTTTCAAAATCTTTGATTTCTTTCAATCATTCCGCCTCACCTGCTATCCTCTTCTACCGCGCCTATGAGGCACGCGGAACATTTGGGAACCATTGGTCTAGTCAAATGAAACTAAACATGTTCATTGTTGAGCAAAATAATATTTATTCCCGAAACTCTGAATGAGAAATTCAAAGGTATGTGAATTTTATGAACGATTTTACATTTTCAATACTTTCATCTGTCTTTAAAGCCAGGGTGTTATTCGCAATCGTTTCCTTGCGACACGCCAAACTGTCTTTGGAGAATTCTGGGTTTCTGTACTTAGTTCTATTATGGGCTTCTTGGGGTTTCGCAAAAATATTTCCCGAACCGGTTCGACCAACTCTTCCGATAATAGTGGTCGTCCAGATCATTTTGCCCTGCTCGGACAGCCTTCCTCTTTGAAATTTTTGCACCATGTCCAAATATGCATTGCAATTGGTGCGTTTTTAGCGAATTCTCTGCAAATGCACGCTGCACAGTCTTGTTCGACAATGTTCGGGAAGACCCTAACACACAAAACGGCTTTTCTTTTCCTTTCCAATAAATGGCGTTTCTATACCAGAAAAGAAGGAAAAACACATTAAACATAGAATTATGTGTTGTTTGCTACACATACTGTTAAATCATGTGAACGAGAATTGGTCCGGTTATTAGATTACGAAATAATTTTTTTTTCTGAATCCCTCTCTTATGTATACAAAAATCGTCGACAGCAGAAAAAAGTAACTGAATTTCGTAACAAGAATTATATATGGTAATAGAAGAGGAGAGAATTAACAAATCAAGAAAATGTAGACGACAAAAAAAAAAAAAACGGTTGAGAAAGAAAAGAAATTAGTCAATGAGTCTGAAGGTAAAGCGAGTTGTGAAAAACTCTGTAAATCATTCATTAGAAAATACATGGATACGTACGGACGGCTATTTTCATTCATATATCTCAATGAATTCTGAACATAACATACACGATGAGTAGTGAATAATTAAAAACCTTTCACGAATTTCTGGGTTTATTACGACAAAATAAACAAGTCGAATAAAGACACGTGTGTGTAGCTAACCAAAGTCAATAAAACATATTGTTCACAGAAAATTAAGGAATGTCAAGTTGGGCTGATATAGTTTAAATATTTCAACGTTCGAAATCAGATAAAAACCGAGTGTAATGACAAAAGTACGCAGGTGTAATCTTTAAGAAAGCTTTATTCAACTAAGAATACAAGGTTCGCATATAGTATCCTTTTATAGACTCAGTAAACAGAAATAGCTATCTCAAAGAGGAGGCTGACAAAACAAGGAGAGACCACTCTCGATTATTTATATTACCAAGATCTAATTCTAATTTTAAATCAGAGCATCTGCATATTAAAAAAAAACTTGACGCCACATAATCTTACAATTTCTTGTTGTGTTGGATGACACTAAACTTTTCAAACATTAAGAGCTTTCTTCTACACAGTATTATAAGTGACTTGATATCGGTTACGCAGTCTGGTATCGCTACCTAATCTTTGAATATTCTGCTTTTATAGTAACTCGAGTCATTAGGCAATGTCATTTTAAGTTAACATGACTTGTGTTACCATAACAACGAAATCATTAATTATTGATATCAAGTTGCTGTCTCTTTTTGGTTATTTTTATGTCTTAATATTTATTGATTTATAGAGTAACATTCCTTTCTATTATCTTTACTTCTGAACAGGAAATTGCGGACAATAAAGGCAAATTTCCGCTAAATGAAACCTGAGATTACAAATTAATATTACATATGACAATAGCTAATAATTGTGTAATAATATATACTTGTATAATAATGCCCGTTTGTAAATCTGTCCCTCGAGCTATACAGGATGTCCCACAAAATGTACTCACTTTTTAACTTCCTATAACTTCTTGAATGTTTTTCTTCAGATCCATGCATTTAATTCCACTTAATATTTAAATTTAACTATAAGTTTAAGTCAATAAATAGTAATATTTCTTAATTTTAACTGTTAATCTTGTTTACAAGTCAGTGAACACTGCATTTCTTGACATTCAACCTTTAGCATTCTGCATTACCAATATCATTTCCCTTTCCACTGAATTCTTTTTCAAGGCCTCTTAGTATCCTTATTGTTAATTTCACTCGGTGTTGTTTTCTGTTGCCATAGCAGGATATAACAACACAACTATGAAATTCAAACACGTTATTGTTCAGGGATCACCTTGTTGTACCTCAAATGCAGAGTGATAAAGGTTAAAGAGTGAATACATTTTGAAGGACATCCTGTATATTAGTCAGTATGCAGATAGAAATCAACACTCCGTGGTGACTGTTTCATATCTCAATTGATCATCAGACTCATTCAATGGACTCAATATATAGGCAAGTTGGTGATTAAGGGAAGTGGAAGGAGTAGAAAATTCTTGGTAGCTCATTTATTTCGAGTTAATACTTTGTTATATTTATAATCATGACCAATATCTTGTGGTTTACTTATGATTTTATTCATTTATATATTATATTTACATTTTTTATACTTTTCTTTCATTTTACGTTTTGACATTTGAAATAAAGTTTCTTACATTTAAATTACGATATTTAATTTACACTTTTTGATTCTGATATGGTTGTAGATAGCGGAGTAAAAATCTTTTCGTGCCTGCATTTGGAAATTAGCACTAATCTTTTGCTTAGATTATCTTGTTCCAGAATGGCGATTTATTGCTACCTTCTTCTCTAGGCAATAGTAGTTTTGAGTTGTTGTTGTAATATGGTGCTATTTTTCTTATTTTCAATAGTGTTTTGGTGTCATTTTGACTTTCCATATACGCTTCCAGATAGTTTTACACTTTGCATATTTTTGTTGTCAAATGAGATTTTCGGTGAACAGCTTCTATTATACCTGTATATATTTTTGCTCGATTGCCCTTACATCTCACTGTAGCATTATATATTAAGTAAAACTGTATGCAGTTATCGTTTAGTGGGCATCCGTACTTTGTTCTGCAGTTACATGTGCTTATCTTTTTATAGTATATTTTCGGACGGTACCAAGTTTGAGAGTATTTCTGAATATTTTGTGAAGTTTGCATCATTTAAGGAAATGTTTGTCATCGAGTTTTATGAATATTTCGCCTGTAATTGTTTTGTGTTTTTACATTTTTATATGGTAAGATTGTCTATATGATGTTTCTAATTCTGATTTTCTTTGTTCTATAAATGTAGATCTTGCCTAAAGAAACAGTCATTTCGAAATATTTCATACTCTTTTTCTGCTTCGTTTATTTATTTTGTTTTTCGTTTGATCAGTTCTTGTATAATCTGCGGTTAATAGAGAGCGAGATTCCTTTGAAACAGTTGTGATATGTATTTCATGTGAAGAGTTAAAGTTACGTCTAAGTAGTTTACTTTGTGTCAATAAATGATTTCGAATCTTTCTTTGAACATTTTTATAATTTCCGATTTTATCTTTTCTTTTTTCTTTTTTTATTTTTGTAAAATTTTGTGGTACTTTACTACGATTACGAACTCGAATCGTCGTCTCTGCACAATTCTGTCCTCTTCGTGTGTAGAATATGTATTCCGTTCAGTTCGAAGTTTACCTCTTCCGTCATAGCTTCCAAGAATTACGTCAAAACTATTTCCACTGGTGCCCCGATTGCATGAATTTAAGTGTGTTACTAGGTTGGCGTCTCGGTCACACCCTTTTACTGACGAAACAGTTAAATGTAATCTCCTCTCATATACAAACAGCTTCTTGGAACTCCTTCCCTCTTACTTGCTTCCTTGATAACTATAATCTTCAAGAATTTAAATGTAATGTCAATCGTCATATTCTGTTGCCTTGATCCTCATTCATCTTTTAATCCTTTCCTACCCCCCCCCAATACCCATTTTTTTCCCTTACTTACACTCTCTGTATCCCCATGCGTACTAGTGGCACGCCCGTCTTGATTGGGATGAAATGCTTCAAATATATATAATAATAATAATGAATGAATAATAATAATAAATAATAACAAATAAATGGATAAATAATTATAAATAATAATAATAATAATAATAAATGGATAAATAATTATAAATTATAAACTATAAATAATAATAATAATAATAATGATAATAATAATAATAATAAATGGATAAATAATTATAAATAATAACAATAATAAATAAATAAATGGATAAATAATTATAAATAATAATAATAATAAATAAATATAATTAATAATCATACATAATAAGAAATAAATGGATAAATAATTATAAATAATAATAATAAATAACCAATAAATGGATCAATAATAAATAAATAATAATAAAAATGATAATAGTAATACAATATATATTATATATATATATATATATATATATATATATATATATATATATATATATTTACAGTTGACAATTTTTTTTATTTTTTTTTTTAACCGTGTTTCTTCTTCGTCGAATAAAATGATCTACGAAAGTGTTCTTTATTTTTTACTTGATCCATTGTAATTTTTGTGTACTCCTTTGTTATGGAGAGCGCCTTATGCATGATGAATGGATAGAAATTTGTGATATCAAGATGGGTGAATGAAGTTACGCCTTTTATGTTACGGAATGAATCATTTGCTCATCTCTTTCCATTGATATAGATATTTAGTTGTTCTTTCAGATAATTTCCACTATTAATTTTATTTTTCCTAGTTCGATTATTGGGTTTATCTCCATCCAGTTTTTATTTTGATAAATAAAAATGTTCTGGAAAGTAAGAAAACTACAATAAAAAGTTATTTATCCAGTCCTTGTTAGTTGAATTTAACCAAAAATTGTTTTTATAAGTAATTGCTGCATATATATATATAACAGGAATTATTATCAGTAATTGCTGCACATAGATGCATATATATATATATATATATATATATATATATATATATATATATATATATATATATATATATGGCCCCGTCATATAACCTGACGTCTCTTAACCGTTTCGGCCACAGAGGAGCGTTCGGTTAGCAAGGTCGAATTTACTGTCTTTAAACTTCAATCTTCCATGAATCTCTCAGGTACATTCATATCTGCTCATGGCGTATCCAAATGTAAACAAATGACGTCACACATTATGAAATGGACAAAGACCGACAATTATTTTAAGACATTTTTATGTTTATACATTCTTTTTATAGATACAAATATTTAAGTAAATGCTCTGTTTTTATAATAAACAGTTATTAAAACAACATTTACTGGCCTGAATGTCCAAGAAATTTTCACAGAAAATTTTCGTCCTCCGACAAAAAATTCATTTTTCGTCCTCCGACTATAAAAATTCATTTCCTCCTCTGACAAAAAAATTAATTTTTCGTTCCCGACTATAAAAATTTTCTAGAAAAACTTCTCGGACAATCAGGCCGCTAATTGTTGTTTAATATTTTCGGACTTTGTCCATTTCATAATGTGTGACGTCATTTGTTTACATTTGATACGCCATGTGCAGATAGGAATCTTCTGCCGACGTAAAAATCGATTATTCAATAGTGAATATTTGTGACAATATTCAGAAATTATTGAATATAAATGTGAAGATACAAGAAGTTTTTGGAATTACTTAAATAGTCATGTTAAACTAGTATTTAACATATATAAAACGCAATCTTCAGGACTGCTTATATTTACATAAGCTCTATCCAGGATATTGAGAAATTTTAGCCTATAAATATAGCCAAACTTTAATCTCAGTCACGAATTCAATCTGTGGATCAGGTCAGGTAAGCATAATGTAGCACCACAGGACAGAGTCATCATACGCGAGAATTGTCAATTACACCATCTCAAATTCCCTTGGAAACGTATAGAATATGACAGGTGACAACATAACTCCAACGGATCAAATAAATCTTTCCGTTCAATGTTTCCGGGTGTAGCATGAAATACAGTCATATAATATTTCTCTCGGATATTCTGAAAGTGCAAAACAAAATTGAAGGTTTTGTCTTCCCCAAAATGAATATCGTGGAGAGAAGAAATATGAACACACATATATATATATATATATATATATATATATATTGTATAATATTCAGGTCGTCCAAATTTTGTTGTCTCCCCACGAAGTTCCAGTGACAGATCGTGTAACCTAACATAAAGGGACATAGGGTTAGATTTTTCTTTTATGTGCCAAACCCATTCAAGTTCTAGGCGTCCTTCGCTCTTCACAACTTAATTCTATAATGCACTTTTCGTCTACACGCCTACCATCTTCTATGTGTGCTGGTCGAGCAAGGCTTTTCCCCAGCTTCCTAACCTTGTAGCTCTTAGTAAGGTTTGTCTTTTCACTATCTTTCCCACTCTCCCTGTTCTGCTGATTCATTTACGCAATCTTCTTAGGAAGGTTATTCCCTGATTCCCTCTTGCTTTCAATATTTATTGTCAGCGTTAAATTCTGTAAGCCTTTATACCTCATAATGTATCGGAGAAGTTTGAATTGTCTCTTTCTGATTCTAAGAATAAGCATCCTGTTTCCTTACATTATTTTTAAAAACGTCCTCGTTACTCACATGTACAGTCCATGCTATTCTCAGCATCCTTCTGTAGAACATCATTTTTGCCTCAAGTCTCTTCACACACACACACACATATATATATACGGTTGGTGCAAAAATAATGTCGTTTTCTCACATATGTTACTATGTGAGAAAACGACATTATTTTTGCACCAACCTAATATATATATATATATATATAGTTTTAAGGTGTGCTATATTTATGGGATAAAGTGCTCAATATCAGAGATAGAGCGTATGTAAATATAAATATAAAAATGAACATTGAAGTCAACACTCGGAGGCGATAGGCTGGCTGTTTCATGCTAGACGCAATCGTCAGGACGGATATCCGGCCTGACGATTGCGTCTAGCATGAAACAGCCAGCCTGTTGCCTCTGGGTGTTGACTTCAATGTTCACTTATATAGTAGTGTGTGGTATCTGTCGGTGTCAAGGTGGCGGCGAGTCGGTTTTGGCTGTACAGGCCTACACGGGAATGTCACTCTTGATTGCAATGAATGAATATGAATATGCTCTCTCCTGATGTTTCCATGTTGTTTTCTTTCCGTCGAACATGCTTCTTTCCGACGACAAGCCTCTGTCTCTGCTCTCCTCACTCCAATCCTCGCTGTAAATCGTGTCTCCAGCGTGAGCCATCTTTGACGACGTCTTTCCACCTCTCGATGTCCATCACCCCCATGTCTCTTTTGCAGACGTCTTTGAAGCGAAGAGATGAGGTCAGCCTCTTACCGGTGGCCAGTTTCCCATACAGAACGAACTTCGGAATCCTTCTATCCGGTATACAGTGTACATGTTCAAGCCAAGGGAGTCTACTCTGTTAGAGATGCGCTCATAGTCTGTGTAATTGGACGCGATTGAAAACTACGGCACTGGTGATCCGGTCGTACCAGTGGTTTCCCAGAATGCACTTCATCAGCGAAGATGAAAGACGTTGAACCGTCATTCCTGTTTGGAATAAAGACTTCAAGTCTCGCTACCCTTGACCGGCACGCTGACGACGAATGCCCTATAGACTGTAATTTGGGTGTCGCTAGTAAGCTTTTTGTTCTCCCAGACTATCGAGGTCAACCTGGCGAACGTAGTAGCAGATCGTCTGATCGGTCTGTTGACATTAGTGCCTATTGGAGAAGGTGTCTGAAACGGTGAAGTAAAGTTATGTGAATTCATGAAGCACTTTCAGGCTGTAGTTATTGATTTTGATGGCGGGAGGCTGTTCAACGCCTTGTCCCATCATACAGGTCTTCTCCAGGCTAAAGATTAGACTGAAATCTTGGCAGGCTTTCGAAAAAGTGTACATTAGTCACTGCAGTTGCTCTTCAGAGTGTGCTGTCAGTGCTGCGTCGTCTGCGAACAGCATGTCTCTAATCAGCACCTCATGGATTTCGCGCCCAACCGAGACAAACTGAACTGCCTCCGTCTGCCCTTGTGTGCAGGTAGGCGCCATTGGTTTCATATGAAGCCCCAAACGCACGTTTCAGTATGACGGCGAAGAAGATACCGAATAAGGTAGGTGCCAGCGTACAGCCCTGCTTCACACCGCTGTGGATAGCCTCTGAATAAGAGTCGCCAAATTGTACGACATCCCTCATATCCAAATGAAACGACTGGAAAAATTTGAGAAGTCTTGGCAGACAACCGAACCTGTAGATTATCTTGAACAAGTCATCTTTACTCGAATTCTTTTGAGAGCTCGATGAAAACAATGTACAACGCTTCACGATATTTCCCCTGTATTTGTCCAAGAGAGAATATCATGTCAATCATGGAACTCTCCGACTTGAAACCATACTGGGATTTGGGATATAGCCTTTCAGCGAGTTTCTTTAGTCTACCGAAGATTACACGAGCAAAGGCCATCCCTACGATGATTAACATGGAGATTTTCTCTGTAACTTCTGCAATCTCTTTGATTTTCAGAGATGGCTATATTGCAGTCTCTCATATCTTGCGGCACGGTTCCTACCTCCCAGTATTGACAGAGTAGACTCAAATGTGGTAAGCAGAGCACCTTTTGCGTACTTGACGGACTTGGGTGGAATGCCATCCAGTTCTGATACCTTTCCCGTTAGTAACTTGTCAGTGGCTCTGCTCAACTCCTAAGCAGTCGGCAAATCGTCCAGTTCCTCGATGACTGATCGGCGAGCTACAGTATCTAGTGTCTCGGCTGAGAAACAGTTTTCCCTGGAGTACAGTTTGGAGTAGTGCTTCAACCACCTCTCCATCTGCTTGTCTGTGTCATTGATAATCTCGCTGACCAGGGATTTCAGCGGTACTGTCTTGAATTTGGTTGCGCCGATGACTTTGTTGATTCCTTCATACACCCCGCGAATGTCATCAGTGTCAAATGATAATTTTATCCTCTTGCAAATCTTGAGCTAGTAGTCATTCACATATCATCTGGTTAATTTCTGATTGTCCTCAAAGCTTACCTGAGTAGGCTGCTGTGTATGCTCCAATAGTGCAACGCACCTCTTGTCGATGGCCACATTGAGCTCATTCGCATTTGCTTCGAACCAGTCAAGTGTCTTGCACTACTTTCTCCCAAAAGTGTTCAGTGCAGTGAAATATATATGATCGGGGGGGGGGGGCGTATAAAAATAATTTTACAAACTTTTGGGGGCAGTTCCTCACACAAAACAAGGACAAAAGTTCATATAAATATATGTCTGCAAATTCTTCGTTTTTTGAGTTAAGTTTAAAGTTTATGGTAGGGATTGTTAAATATACAATCCAAGATACAATGCAAACTTGGGGGCGCGTCCCGAACACTAAAACAGGGTAGAATATTCATAAAAACATTGCTTCTACATAAGAAAGCACCCGGTCAGGGAATGTCAAATGTTTCCTTGTAAGGCGACGGCTTATATCACAATTACCATTACGATTTGGTAGGGCAATGGATGAGAAACACTGCCTATTGAATCTAGATTGCCAAATCAGTTTTTGCCAAATATTCGTATATACCAAATGTTACTGAAAAACTTCTCGGCCTGACCAAGAAACCTTTCTGCATATATATATATATATATATATATATATATATATATATATATATATATATATGGTGTATCAAAAATACTTTTACAATGTTTGGACCCCTCACAGCAAAATAAGAACAAAAGATATGTCCGAAAATCCTTCGTTTTGTGTTATTAAGTTTAAAGTTTACGGTAGATACTGTTAGATGTACAATCCCAGATACAATCCCAAAATACTAATTTGGGGTGGGGGAAGGGATCCTGTCTCAGCAACACGACGATAAACAACAGCAAAGGTTGAATGACTCGGCTGCCTTCTGTCTGGAAACGCAAACTGATACAGCCGTGTAGCCTCGCATCTTTTAACATCCGCGCGGCCGTTTGTAAAAATCATATCATCCTTCTCCCGATATGAATATCCTCCCATTGTTAAACGGAACATGTCTCATTTAACACACTGCTACATACGTTAAACATTGAAGATAGAGTAGCCACAAATGTACACGAATGACAAATGTAACCTAGTCTACATGACAACACAGCGCCATCTAGCGTAAATTTTATTTAAAGTTAAAAAACGAAGGATTTGCAGACATGTTTATATGAATTTTGTCTTTATTTTGGTGTGAGGAACCTTCCCACAAAGTTTGCGAAGTATTTTTGATACCCAATATATATATATATATATATATATATATATATATATATATATATATATATATAATGAGAAGTATAGGCAGATAGATATATAGTTGTGGTCAATATACTTCCTTCTTTGATTAATTTTCTCATTGTTTTTCTAATAATCCTGAATTCTAATCTCGAATTTCATTAGATGACATTTATCTGCTCAATTCGATTGATAGATATTCAGATAATTATATCAATTAATACTGGAAGTGAAATGGGTCTTAAGAATACATAATTGTTAAAGAGTATTTCTTACCTGAAAGGATAATAAATGGAGGCAATATCTGTTATAGCCATTTACTCAGTTTGGCTTAACAACTGTTGGTAAACACACAATCAAAATCAAACTGGATATTACGTAAAGACTTTGTAATCATTAAACTGGAGACCTCATTATATATGAGTTGTTTTTTTTTTACCCCGACCCGCTTGATAATGCCAATAAAAAGGTGTTGCTGAGAGTGAAAGAAAATGAAAAAACTTTAGTGAAAAGAAAGGTCAATAAAAAGACAGAAGATGGCGACTGATGTATTTAATTATTTTTTTTTTTAATCGTACGTGACAGGAAAGCATGAAACCGGAAGAGAATCCCACAGGTGTGAAATTAAATTTTTATAATAAAACTTACGGTTACATCTTACTATTTCAACAATAAAAAGATAGTTGCAAATCTAGTACTACACTTAAATTCATGCGCTCGAGGTACTAAAGATGAGATCTCATTCGACCAATGAAAATGAAAATATTTGTAGAAAAGCCAGAGTAAAGCCAAGTCACGACAGTGGTGAAGTGACTGAAGTCAAAATGCCAGCTCAGGGCCAATAAAATTACAGGCCCTTCTTAGGATTTTGATGAGAATCTCGAGATATATAGAAAGAACACCAAACCAGATATGGCAGCAATAATTAATCTGTCTATATTTCTGAGATGAGGTATTATGTACACTATTTACATTATTCGAACTATTGATCTCATCTTTGTCGGCATATTTATTACAACGTTTGGGCCGTTGTACGCTCCGGCTTTCTTCAGGTAGTTGGAATGTCGAATACGATATAGGAACAAGTAATAAGGAGTGCCAAAGAAAAGCGATAATAACAAAAAAAATTGCAATATGAGCTCTGGTAAAAACATGTAATGATAATAGGAAAAATTGCAATATGAGCACTGGTAAAAAATGATTGCTGAAGACATTAGGTCTATAATACCCAGAAATTCATACGCAGATGTCCTCAAGGACACATAGAACAGTGGATAAACGCGTTAATTAGATCCAGTGACAGGACCCAAAGAGTGTGAGTTCAATACCCGGTTAAGGCAGTGAAGAACTTGAGGGGAATTAACAGGAGATAACTGATAACTGACATCCATTAAAAACATGGCACGGGGGGTTCAGTTCGACATTCCGACCACCTGAACAAGGCCGAAACGTTGTAATAAATATGGCGACAAAGATGAGTACAATAGTCCGAATAATGTAAATAGTGAGCAATAATTAATGCACGGACGAATGGAATATTTATATACATGTAAGATGGATTCTGGAAAGAAAAATTTTTTGGCACGGCACAGTGAAACAATTTTTTATTTAGTATCCGATCTAGCAATTAATTCAATATAATCAGTGGAAAACGTGAGACCAAGAAATCACAATGAGTTACTGTTCTGGAGGTTAGCATACGCTACGCTGATGATTATTTGTTCAGGTTAGTTTAAACTGTCCCAAAACAGTAGTCACATGACACAGCATAGACCTTGTTATACTTTAAAATTAGTCTATGAGATGTTCTTTCAAGCCTCCGTGTCATGAAAGTATCATATGCTTGAAATATTAGCTCATTTTATATAATAACGAATTTGAAAAAAAATATATTGCAATGAATTCTCATTAAGGTAAAAATTATTTTAATGCAATCAAAGTATTACTTTAATTACAAATGACGTTTTTCTTAGCAATATTGTGTTTATTAGGCGTGTGCAAAAATTTCCAGGGAAACCCCGAATTTCAATAAAAGTTTTTTAAATTTTTGCATGCACCTAATAAACTCAAGTGATTAATTTTGAGTAATTACCCCCCTCTGGATCACTTATTTAGAAAAGTGATAAAAAAAAAAACGGGAAAAGCAGCCCTATGGTTATTTTAATATATAAAATATATATTCAGTCAGTTATGTACCATGCGTGATACAAGCTTAGGCGATCATTTATCTTTCAATACATGACTGACGAGGCGGATTTTTTCGCGTAATAGACCATTTTTTCTGCGGCAGACCAGAACCCGGCCTGTCCTGCTATTTACCCATAGCTGGGGAAGAAGAAGAGGATTCATACCTTTCCCAAGCGTATTAGCACGTAAGTGAATGTAATGGATTTGACTGAAATTCGAACTAGGCTCAGCGATTCCTCTATTCCACCGTGCCTCTCATATATATATATATATATATATATATATATATATATATATATATATATATATATATATATATATATATATATATTCTTTCACTTTGACATGACGTAATAAAACCTAGCTACAATCACGATATTGTTGTTTTGTACACTTGTATCCAACTAATGCCACAACGATAAAGAAACTCGTTTGTAATCGCCCAAAGCAGACACACTATTCATTGACAAAATATATATGTATGGAAAAGTGTGCATTTAAGCGACTTTTCCCTGTCGCATCTTTCCTTTATTTACAATAAACAGTCTTCGACTTCTGTCGACGATTTACATATAAAATACATGCACTTAATTCCCCCGCGGGCAAATTGATAATGAAAATCAATTCTTTTGTGTGACATTTCTTCATGTGACAAGTTGGCGGTGGGGAACAGGCAGACGTATTCATAGTTTGCCCGCCTTTCTACTCAGCCAAACAGAAAGTAGTGAGTCGGCAAATTAATCAACATGCAGGTATGTGTATGTAAGCGCACAAGCAGGAACACACGCACCTCGCAATCGTTCAGGGTGTGAAACGACAAACGTGTGTCTAAACAACATAAGATCACGTGTATTCACTTGCGAAAAGCAGATAAAATGCATTAAAAGTTATCTATAATGTATTGCACAGGAAAGACGATAGTTTTTGCAAGCAAGGTTCGGGATACGTGATTCCAAACCTTAATAAGATTAATGTAAAAGAAATTTTGTCTGATGGTATTTGTTCGAAAAGCATCCAAACGTTTTGAGTATCTCTCGAATAAGTAGCTCTGAGGTGGTTTGGTAGCTAAATCATAAGCGACCTTACTGCTTACGCGTAAACACTCTCCCGGGTGATTACTCAGTCCGCAGTGATACAGCATTCCGTGACGTTGGTTACGATGTGACTATGGCATTCAGAATGACGTCACGTGCATGGTATTACTCAGGTCGATAAGCTCGGTTCACTGTATATATGACTTGGCTCAATCCCGTCCCTAAAATAAAGTTCACATCGTAGACGAGATGGAGAGAAGCCGGCGAGCCAATTTGCAGAACGTTTTGAAAAGTATTAGGAACAACAGGTTAAATGTGTGATGTCGCAAGAAAGATGCTTTAAAGAAGTAAAATGAATACATGCTGCCTAAATATACCTCATTCAAACATACATATATATATATATATATATATATATATATATATATATATATATATATATATATATATAATATTAGTTTTAATTTTTTTCTATATTTTCAGATGAAAATGAGCAATGTAGGAGATACCTCGTTTATGGACACAGTGCGGACATAGGGTTCAATACTAAATGGTAGTTGCCAGTTTCACACCTTAATACGATCTTCGGACCAATCACCAGGTCTAAAGATCGCACTGAGGCGTGAAACTGACAATCACCATGCAGTGTTGATTGCTGTGTCCACCTTACACCATTAGTTATCCATTCGTTAAGAAAAGTATTAAGAAACAGGAAAATTTCGTTAGAAAGAATGAAAAGAGTACTGAGCTGTTACGTGATATCAGTCCTTCTATATGCCGGTGAATGCTGGACAATCTCCTCAAAGAAGACTAAGAAGCCACAGAAAGGTGGTTCTACAGAAGAATGCTGAGAATATCATGAACCCAACATGTGAGCTATGATGAAGCTTTAAAGAAAATAGAAATAAAAAGGTAACTCATACTTAACATCAGGAAGAGGTGGTTGAAATGTCTATGGCACATAATGAGGAAGGAGGACTTGGAGAATCTGATACTCACAGGACAGATGAATTTGAATTGTACATATGACAAATACCCAAACAAAAAAAAATCGTTGTGATATTTTTGCACAAATATATTGAAATTATACGAATATAAATACCTGATTACTTTCCATAATATAACCTGGCCGTTTGTCTTGAAAAGGACCCTCCAGTCGGTTGTGGAATGGGGCAGGAATTGGCTGGTTAACTTTCATGCCTCAAAAACAAAACTGCCGACTATTACTCACCAGAGAGAACCATCCCTGCCTTCCATCTGACGCTCAACTCCACGAGAGTACCTCTTTGCAACAGCTCGGCCTCACATTGTACGCTGACCTGAGATGAAACGAATACATTGTCAATAGCTTCGTCCACCGCTACGAAAGTTGGCTCTCTGTGCCGTACCAAGAAATTTTTCTCGCCGGAGTCGATCCTTCAAATCTACAAATCAACCATTCACCCTTCCATAGAATATTGCTGCCATATATGGTCTGAAGCCCCTTCTGTTTGTCTCAAGGTCCTTGATAAGATCCAGAGACGGATATGTCATGTAATCTCGTCTGCAGCCGCTCTCTCACAGACGTGCCGTTGCCTCCCTCTGTCTTTTTTTACAAATACTTTCACAGTAACTGCTCCGATGAGCTGCTTTCGCTAGTTCCCAGACTTCATGAATTTAAGCGTTCAACTAGGCTGGCATCTCGCTCTCAGCCTTTCACTGTCGAAACTGCTAAATGTAGCCGTCTCTTCTACTGCAATAGCTTCATGTATCCCACCTCTCGCCTGCGGAACTCCCTCTCCATTTCTTGTTTTACTGATAGCTATAATCTCTAACTATTCAAATGTAATGCCAATCGACGTCTCCAGATGCCCTGATCTATCCCCTATCCTTCTCTTCATCCTTTCCTCTATCACTCCTCTTTGGTCTTGCTCCAACTCTGTAACCCCTTCCGTGCTAGTGGTTTCCCGCTTTGCTTGGGGTTGAATGATTAAAAAAAAATACGAGGTGCATTCCAGAAGTTTTAAAACTTTTCTCGGCGAGACATTTAATTTCAAAGAAGTAAAATACTTTAATCTTCAAACTAAGATCCTCTGACCTATAATCAATTTGTAGCGCTCCAGCCACTTCGTGAAGGCCACATGGAAGTCAACAAAGTGATGTCCAGGAAGCATGACACAGCCTCCTTCATTTTCTCAATGTCTTCACGATTACCCCTAAGGTTCTGCTTCATCTTGGTAAAAAACCAAAAGTTACAGGAAGCAAGGTCTGGAGTGTAGTGAGGGTCAGTTTGACGCCCATCTCTGTCAACGCAAAACTTTATTGCATAGCAAGCTTCCAAATTGTCTTCACGTCCCGACCCGATGGCATCCTGCAAACTAGTCAGCTGTGACAAGCGCTATTTAATAGGGTGTGTTCAAAGAGCTGTTATAGCCATCTCTCTCAGTCTGGAATAACAAATGTTGGCAGGTCAGCTTAATAGATGTATATTAATGATAAACTAAAATTATAATAATCTAGGACAGATATAACCTCCTCCTAAAAAAAAAAAAAAAAAAAAAAAAGTCTTAAAACGTCTGGAAGGCCTATCGTATATATAAGCGTCAAGTCTGGTCAGTATTTAGATGAGGGTCACTTGGGAACACCCGCTAGTGTAAGCAATGAAAGTGATCATATCAGAATGATTTGATTTGGACACCGATGAACTAGATAGTATCTTCTCATCACACTAATTGAATCTTGTGTGGCACAGCCTTCAATTATCTTTACTGGTTTCTTGTCATTGAATCAAGCCTGTCTGGCGCTAAGAAGCTACAGAGCGTTGCACAAGTTATGAATGACAATAAATAATCGCACATGTACCATCGGAGCATTTTCGATGAGCAACGACCTCATCCGCAGAAACATATTTGATTGACCGTTCTTGTACAGTGAGTACACACAAGAACACACGCACACATACCAAAGTGGTGCCAAAATTTTATTTTCACGGAAGCTGCAATAAATACTGAGGGTAAAGAAAGATCATTGGATAGAGCGAATTTTTAGCGACAAAATATTATTTTGCCTCATTGTCACAACCATTGGCTAAGCATTTTCTTTGGTCGTACATAAAGTGTTGGTTGATATGTACACGGATTGCACTGAGTTTCGACAGGTGACAGGTCAATCTGAGAGAGAGTATGGTTCATGTATGCCCAATGTAAGTATTTAGTGTTGTTTTTTTTATTATTACTGTTGGAGATACAATCTTCCAGGAGACATGAAAATTCATAGAAAACTTTATTTTTACATAGGGAGGATTTATAAGGTAAATGTTGGTAATAGTTAAGTTAGATGTTTTAAACTTTTTGTAGTGGATGGTACATCTTTTGTAGTGGATGATACATCTTAGGATGATACATCTTTTGTAGTGGATGATACATCTTAGGTGTTTGTTAGGATCATTGAGTGAATATGTTCTTGATTGCTTTTTCACCTGCTTATATAACTATCAACATAAGACAAATACTAGTAGATAACACCAAAATATTCTGCAGCATCCAATGCAAGGAAAGACTCAAAACTTAAAATATGATTCACCACAGAATGTATATTGAAGTGCACATGATATAATTAAGGTACAAATATAATCTATCAGTATAATAAGTAACAAAAAAATAAAATAACTAAATCGCATTCTTTTTGTGCGGCCTAGTTCCGAATAGCCGTTACACATGATCTAATGCTAGACCATTTCAAACACCCAGCTTCCCAAATACCAGTAATTCTGAGTAATAAATTCTATCACAGAGCCGCCACATCGGTTCTTCATAATGACTTCGAAAATCGAAAATACTTCAACAAATATAACAAAATAGTTTATCCACAACTTCGAGTACAATACCCAACACCTTATCCAAAAGTTGGAATCAAAAATTAAACAGACCTTGTCGGTTCTTTTTAGTCAAACGTGTTTTAAATGAATACAGGCTGCCTAAAAATACCTCATTCAAACATACAAATATTAGTTTTAAATTCTCAATATTTTCAAATATAAATGAACAATGTAGGAGATAACTCGTTTATAGACACAGTGTGGACATAGAGTTCAACACTACATGGTAGTTGCCAGTTTCACACCTTAATACGATCTTCAGGCCAATGACTAGGACTGGAGATCGCACTGATACGTGAAACTGACAGTCACCATGCAGTGTTGATTGCTGCGTCCACATACACACACACACACAAATAATAAATATATGTGTGTGTGTGTGTGTGTATAAACATAAAAATAATATATATATAATACTTGATTGTATGTATAATTGCAGAGATTTTCGTCCAAGGATTAGAGTGTAGTACTTGCCCGATTTCCGACAGATCAAAGGTAGTTGGAGATGGAAAGTCGTAAAAATCACGATATATTAAAATCCTTTATGAAGAGATAAAGTAATAAAAAGATGATAGAGCAGATACAGTAAAAGATTTTTTCGAAATTAAATTAATTTTTTTTTTTTTTTTTTTTTGCAAAGCAGTAATAGACAAAAAAGAATATTGCAAGGCACCAGGGAATGAATGAGAAGATACAGGCGAAGAGTGAGCAAAAAGTACAGATTTTAGCATTGTGGAAAATCTTAATTTTCAACACCTTTGGAATTTTCATGGGTTTCACTTCGTTATCGTTTTATTATTTACATGTAACCGAAGATTCTTTTCATTCAAAATCCACAAGCAGAAACTGATGTGTCACTTGGAAATTTCTTTTTGCTCTCCCCAGGAAATGATATGTTCAATTGATTTAGTCAGAATGGTCGATAGTTCAAGAAATACAAAAAATACCAGGTACAATTTAAAATAAAAAAAACGTTCATGGTGCAAGGACAGTTTAAACTTATTTTTAAAATTTTTGACATTCAGTGTATAACTTTGCCGATTTAAATTTAATTTAAGCTAAACGTCCCAGTAGCTTAAACGTTTTTGAGGTTAAATTGTAAACATTTTTTTTTTTGCATTTCTTTCCCCGCCCTATATATATATATATATATATATATATATATATATATATATATATATATATATATATATATATTATATTCATTTCTGTAGTTCACTGCTACCATCAAGCAGAAACTTATTTTTCTCCTGATGATGGCCATGTTGCCCGAAACTAGTCGAGGAATCTAAATGAAATAATAATAAAAACGAAGGAATATTAATATACAACCCAGTGTGTCTGAAGATTTTAATTTTTAATATTATTTATTGTTCAAAATATATATAAACGATATATAAGTTTGTATAATTTTATATATGAACAGTATTTAGAAAAAAATAGGACAAAGTGGAAATTTCGTCCAGTGAAATCTTAACGGATGAAACGCACCACATATATATATATATATATATATATATATATATATATATATATATATATATATATATGAATCCATCGATAAAAACATTATTAGTATAAAGCTCCTTCTAGCCCTACACGCAAACTACCAATCTGTTACTGGGTGGCCCGCTATCGGCAGTGTTACTACTAGAGGCCCGTCGGTTGTTGCCACCAGAGGACCGCTGAGTTTGCCATCAGCGGCCTGCCAGCTGGCTACTAGCGGCTTGCGCTTAGGTGGGGGGAGTCAAAACGTTTTTCTTGCTCTTTTTTTCATTTTGTTATTCGCTTACTCGCTATCAATTTAATATGTAGAATTGTGTATAATTACTTATATATCATTACTATAATTAGACAATTTCATAGAGGGCTTTAGATATGCTTAAAACAATTAATATCTTTGTACTATTCTCTGTTATACTTAATGTTTTTAATTATTTTTTGATAAGTAAATCGAAAAATGCAAACCAAAATGAAGCAGCTTTTTTTTTAATTAATTTAGCAAAATAAGTCGTAATGTAATTTATTTTTTTAATGAGGTAAATCGAAATTCTTATTTTTTATTCAGTCGGAGTGGTCGAGTTGCCCTTCACCCCTTATATATCATTAATATAATTAGACTATTTTACAGACGTCTTTAGATATTTGAAAAAGATTAATATCATTATACTCCTTTCTATCATGTCGTCGATCTTTCTCCTAACATCGTAAATATCTTCGAACAGTCTGTCATTCTCATCAAAAATACACTGCTTTCTGGAGTATTCTGTGCGAGGGAGACAACGTTCTACTTGTAACTGTTGCATTAGAGCCTAAAAAATACAAATAGACAGCGTATTATATACATATTAGCATGAACAGTATCGGTAAAAGATATGGCAGTTTATAGGTGCACATCCAAAAGTTCTCGATGTCAAGAGCTTTGTAGCTGATCTCCTCTTTAATCTTGCTCGCACTGCTCACTGGGGTAAAAACCAGTTTGTAACATTCAATATCTCCAAAATCAAGCTTATAACGTTTCATCATCACCAAGCAGACATTAGATATTCCCCAGTCATGCCAAACGGCTATATATGATGCTTCTAGCCTTAAACGTCTTTTGGGAATCAAGCTCACTCCGAACCTGAAGTGGAACTCATACATACGTTGCTTTACTAAAGAGACAGTAAAACTAGTTTTCTGGTAACGTTTCAAAAGTACTTGACTTCTCCTGTCATGTTCTGCCTTTACAAGAGTCAGATCAGACCAAAGATAGAATATTGCTGTCATATTTGGGCTGAAGTCACAAAATCTTCAATTTCGACAGTGTTCAAAAGCGTTAACGCGGCCTTGTGGGTGATGTATCTTTTCAACCTTACAACCTCTTTCCCACAGACGAAACGTCGCAATCCTATCTATATCCATAGAAAATGTTCAGCTATTACGTTGGTGCAAAAATAATGTCGTTTTCTCACATAGTAACATATGTGAGAAAACGATATTATTTTTGCACCAACCTAATACATTTCTTAATTCTTCCATTTCCGACCTTTTCTTTCATGCCACGTACACAACTGGGTATGGGCACGTGGCCGAGTGGTTAGACCGTTCGCATTCAGACCATGAGACCCGGGTTCGAATCTCACCATGGTCGATTTGTCAGGAAGCAGATGTTATCGAACTGGAAGCGTGCGACACTTTTGGAAAGTGTCTGAAAACAATATCATGAGTCGACCCAAGCTTTGTAAGTGAATTTGGGTAAACGTAACCCTTGAGGATCGTCGATAGCTGTGCTAGCACGAAGTCACAAGTCGCCGAGGGTTTGAGCGTGCTGGCCTTGTTCAAATTGTTGATCACGCTAGATAACACGCTCTTTCCCAGAAACTGTATCTAAGGTCAGCAGTATAAACCACAGGTGGACTCTGTGGGTATTGAATAAACACAAAAACGCCTGAGCAATCGTCTGAATTAGGGATTGGCTAGCTGACCCAGTAGACGGATACGAGTGGCCAGCTATACATACACAGGGTGAACTCGTCTTCATTACCTTCGGATTCCATTGGTAAGGAGCAAGTTCCACTCAGCTTTTTCCTAAGAGGACTCTTCTCCGATCACTACTATCTTAACTTTTTAAATATTGGGTCAAACGTTATCTATGCTGCATATTCGCATAATCTGCACTTCTCTACAAAAGCCTTATTCAGTGACACTCTAACTTGAGTAGCTCTTGGGCCTTATAGCAAGTGAATAATAGTATCGGAAAATAAATTCAAACCAGGATTTTAACGAGCACTGTATAAAAAGAAATAAAGATCTATAATAATTCGACTATAGAAAGATTTAAAAAAAAAAAAAAAAAAGATACGATTTTACATAAACTATTTCCAGTAGACTTTCAAAATATCTTCGGGGCAATTAATGTATATACTTGTGTACCGGTTATGATGGATAAATTGTTGTCTAAATTAGGCAAAAATGAAAATAACACTGACATTTCATTTTAATATATATATATATATATATATATATATATATATATATATATATATATATATATACCAAAATTACACAAAAATATCTTGAAATACTAAACAGTAAATTTATTCAATAAAATCTCCATTGGCTTCAACCACGGCCTCCAGACGACTTCGGAATCTTCTGCAACTCTTTTGGATGATCTCTCCTCATTTAATTTGGTGAATGCTGCCATAATCCTTGCCTTCAGTTCATCTTTGATGTTACAGGGAGTTTTGTTGGTCCCTCGTTCAACTGTGCCCCACACATAATAATCAAGGCGGTTGCAGTCTGGGGAGTTAGATGGCCATATGTGGGGGAAGTGGTCGCAGAAATTGTCCCTGATTGGTTTCTTCTGCTTGTGTGGCATGGTGCAGAGTCCTGTTGCCAGACATAGGGTCTACCAGCAGCCACTTTCTTGACCCCTGGCAGCACGACCTCCTCAAAGTACTTGAAAGGGGACTCCGTGTTAAGTCTGCGGCTCTCACTAACAAATTCGGGGGTTCTTTCTTATCAGAACAATCGACGCAGTAATCCCTAATCCACAGCACGACAACAAATTTTCTCAAGTCCTTCGACGAAGATCATGATTCTGCTAATCTTTTCCTTGGCTTATCAGCAGAGTCAACTCATTTCTCCATCCTCTAGCTAGTCTATTTCTACTATGTTACCTACTGGACGCCAATAAAGCAACCTTTTACTCCATCTGTTACCTTTTCTTCTTGCTTTGTGTCTTGCTCACCTCCACTTTTGCCTTTTAATCACATTTATAATATCTCTTGTCTTGGTCTATTCTCCAATCTTCCTTTCTCTTATAGTTATTCTTAGCATTGATCTTTCTGCATTGTACATTTATTATACACTTTCAGTTTTAAGCATACTGGAAAAGTGATTTGTATTTTTTCTCTGCTTATGTTAAAAGATTTCTATAATATCTTTATCCGTCAAATTACTTCATTTCCGTTGTCTTACTTTAATGTCATCGACGGTTTAATGTATTCCTGGATTTCTTCCAGTTCTTGATTTTCTAATTTATGATCGTTTCCGTAACGTTACAAGTGAGCATTTCTTATATTTCTATTAATTTCTAAACCTACATTCAGATTTTCCATATTTATCTAGCATTTCCTACAACTACGAAGGTACGGCAGCTCGGAGAGCTCACACTGATTGTTCTGAATAAAAGTAATTTATTAAAGATTAAAACCTTAATTAATGAATATTTTTCTTCAAAAAGTCATTATGCAAAATATGAATCAGTTTTGGGGTTTGTTTTTTTTAATTATTTTTAATAGAGTAATAATTTTAAGCATTTCACCCCAAGCAAAGCGAGAGTACCACTAACATGCAAGGGGTTACAGAGAGTGAAAGTAAGAGTAAAGACGGGTGTTGATGAGGTTATAATTTCTATACGCCATATCTCTTCAGGGTGTTGTCGATAATGGTTCTCTCCTTTGTAGCTCTAATTAAATGTCTTTTTTTAATCACCTAAAGCTTGTTCTGCCATGCATTTAAACAAGTTACTTAGGTTATATGCAGTTTTTTTCTGTTTATCTTGCCTTTAGTATGCCCTATGGGTGTCAAATTTTCCAAGTCATCTTTCCTCATTATGTACCCTAATTTCATTCTGGTATTTAGCATAAGTATTTAATATAATGCATTTAATATAATGCAATATAATTGGTCCTGACCTGGCATCTCGACTCCAGTCTCTTTCTCACAGACGTGTCTTTTCTACAAATATTTTCATGTAAATGCACTAACGAGCTTTTTCCCTGCTGCCCGGACTACATGAATTTAAGCAAGCTAATAGATTAGCATTTAGGTCCCACTCTTTTGCTGTTGAAATAAAGAAATATAACCACTACTTTTACTCCAACAGTTTCTTTTCTCGCACTTCCCGACTGTGGAACTCTCTTCCTCTTACTTGCTTCCGTACAATCTTCAAAAATTGAAATGCAGCCTCAACCGCCATCTTTTGTCGACATGATCCCGTACACTTTTTATCGTTTCATCACTTCGATGTGGCGTAATTGTTAGCAAGCTTGTCTCGCTAGATCACTTATGACTGAGTAATGAGTTCGATCCTCACTGGGTGCTCCATACTTTCGGCCTTGTGTCACATCTAAGCTACGTTTAGAAAATCACCATCTTTTATCATTTCCTCAAATGCTTAGTCTTTTCTCTCATTTTCACTCTCTGTAACCCCCCTCCGCCTCGCGTGCTAGTGACACTCCCGCCTTGCTTTGGTTGAAATGTTTTAAAAAATGTGTCTTTTTTTGTTTCCATTTTCTCTAAAACTTCGTCATTGCTCACATGTTCAGTCTACGGTATTCTCAGCATTCTTCTGTAAAACCAAATTTCTGTTGCCTCAAGTCTCTTCATCAGTGAGGAGATTGCCCAGCATTCACTACCATTGCATACTAATTCAAAGACAGTTTCTAAGAGAAATTTTCCTGTTTCTTAATACTTTGCTTAGTTTTTAGAAGGCACTTTTCGCTATCTCAATACACCTTCGAATTTCAGTTCTGAGCATCCGTCCTCTGTTAAAACATTTCCCAGATATTTAAATTGTTGTACTTTTGTATATCCAATTTGTACTTTGCATATTGGGCTGTTCCTTTAGCTGACAATCAGGTATTGTGTCTTCTCGCAATTGATGATTAGTCCTTTCTTCTCGCTTTCCTTCTGTAGGAGTTCTTGTGGTTTCTTTTCTGTGTCTGTTATGAACACTGTGTCATCTGCATATCTTATGCTGTTAAGTTTGTGGCCGCTGATAGCGAATCCTGCTAGCACTTCTAATTATCTCATAATGGCCTAACTGTATAGGTTGAAGAATTTGCTGAGAAGACACATCCTTTTCTTACCAGGAAATGGATATATGTTTGCTTTGATGCAGAATGTTGCTGAGTGGCAGTTCAATAAATATGAAAGTGTGTACGAAGCAGAGATGCAAGTGAATACCTCTAGACAGGGAAAAAAATCATTCATCAACGCTTGTCGAACGTTTGCGGTGGCGACAATGATGTGTGTGACATACCACGTTCTAATCGCGGTATGCAATCTATTGCTTAGCGCTGGCGAAAATGCATAAACAATGACAACAAATATATGGAAAAATGGGTTCTTAGCTGGAAACGTGCTCTGTCCAAGGGGTGTTGTTATTCTTGCAGTATCCGTTGAGGCATTACTGTCGGAGTTTCTCTTGTATGTATTCGGTCGTTCATTTTTCTATCACATTCAATGTACGAAAGAGTGCTGAAATATTGTCGGCCTGGAGGAGGCCGACATGAGCTTGGATCATGGAGTCATTGTAAACTTCACGATCCTTTCCTTAGTGATATAGCATGTACTTCACCAGAGCTACATACGGTTTTGAATGCGGAGTTGTTATTCTTCTAGACTAGCTGCCAAACAAAGCTGAAGAGCGCGATCTACTATTTAACCGATAGATTGGAGAAGAAGAGTTGAATTCATATCTTTCCCAAGAGTATTTGCGCATAAATGGGACTCACGAACTCGACTGCGATTCGAACTCTGCTCTCCGATTTCTAATTCCACCCGTATATTCCGCAGACTGGGGCCACTTTCTAAAATCTGTCAATGGTCGAAAATGAACCGAAAATTATTTTGAAAAGTTTCTTGGTCGAGCCGTGAAATATTAAGTAACACTCATATTTACTGGTCTAAGTTTCTCTCTCTCTCTCTCTCTCTCTCTCTCTCTCTCTCTATATATATATATATATATATATATATATATATATATATATATATATATATATATATATATATATTTAAAGAAAAACAGACCACTTTAAGGCTCCATTGTAATAGTTTATTTCACCAGAGACCTTTTAAAGGACGCTGGGTCCTCAGACATCACCTCCAATAAGTTGAAACGTTTAAACTTTTTGGAGGTGATGTCTGGGGATCCAGCGTCCTTTAAAAGGTCTCTGGTGAAATAAACTATTACAATGGAGCCTTAAAGTGGTCTCCTTTTCTTTAAATTATTACCTCTCTTTACATTGAGCTCTCATGATTCCATCCTCCTTGGGACTACCATACGGATTACCAAGTTTTTCGTAACATATATATATATATGTATATAATGTGTGTATTTCTCTGTCTATTTCGCTCTCTTTTTAATTGTCTCTTTTTCTCTTCTCAT
>OZ010577.1:94093055-94130555 GCA_963932145.1 Acanthosepion lycidas | reverse complement strand
ATACGCACACACGTGTAGAGGTGCACAGATAGAAACATTTTATTGAACTGTTGTTTTCTAATCGATCGATTGATCGATCGATCAATTTTTGTGTGTCCTTGTGTGTGTATTACTTGTTTTCAATATTTTTTAAAAAGCCATTTGCTTATTTTGGAACAAGCATTTAACAAACAAAAAAAGAAAACAGAGACATATCATGTTCTTTAATATGGGAATTTCCCCAGTATGGAACAACTAGAGAAGATAACTTATCTATCTATCTATCTATCTATCTATCTATCTATCTATCTATCTATCTATCTATCTAAATATATATATATAAAAATAATCGAATTATTTTCCTATCTATTTATTTCTTCGAATTCTTTTTAGATCTATCTATGTCAGTCTGTTTAGATCTATCTAATTCTAAAATTTCAAATGATAGATGGAAAGGTTAAGGAAAGCAGACTTAGATTAAAGCAGATTTAGCTAACTAGTTAGAGAGATTAAACAGACTTAGCTAACTAGTTACATTAAAGCAGAATTAGATACCTAGTTAGATTAAAGCAAAGTTAAATAGATTTAAAGCAAACTAAGATAGTTATAGATAGATTAAAGAGGACTTAGATTAAAACAGACTTAGATATATTAAAGCAGACTTCGTTATATAGATAGATTAAAGCTGACTTAGATCGATAGATTAAAACAGACTTAGATCGATAGATTAAACAGACTTAGACTAAAGCAGACATAGATAGATAGATAGATAGATAGATTAAAGCAGATTTAGACAGATTAAAGCACATATAGATAAATATGTCTGCGGAGATCGAGATTGATAAATGTGTACATGTAACCATTCCTATGAATAACTTGTTTGATTTCAGCCAAGAGACGGAGATAGTAAATAATAACGTGAATGAAATATGACTTCTATTCTTTTTGTTCCACCCTTCAGCAGAAGTGTTATTACATTCTGTTTATTTCAGCTACAAAATATTGTGGCTGTGTTAAATTAGAGGGTCATGTGAGCAGTAAGAGTTTAATTGATCTGGTATTGACGCAATATTCATACGTATCTCTCTCTCTCTCTCTCTCTATATATATATATATATATATATATATATATATACTCAGAATACATACAGCATGTCGTTGTATATCGCCTAACTCACAAACAAAACCCTAAAGGAATTCATCACTTACACCCCCAATCAATATATTCAATATATTTACAAAAATCAATATCGTTTCAATCGGTAAATATATTATATGTAAATTGAAATTATATATATATATATATATATATATATATATATATATATATTGTCAGCCACAGATAGTTTCGCTATATCGAAACTTATTAGTGTTGCTAGACATCCAATTGCTTCAAGCCAGGATCGAAACCCAACTGATTTGGCATCGGTCGAACATTTATTTATATGTATATATATATATATGTGTGTGTGTGTGTGTGGCTTGTATATGCACGCGCCTGTGTACCGCCGTTATGAGTACAGATATATCCTAAGTTTATAATAATCTGGTACAAGGTTGTAAGTGTAAGGCGTCCAACGGGAATTAAACTTATGTAGATAGCCTATAAGTCTAGCTTGGTGAACCTCGTTTTATGATAGGCGCCCTTTTATCAAATGTATTTGACGTAGTACATTTATGTAAGCGAACGGAGAAGAGGAGAGGTAGATGCCAGCAAGCAAGCATATTGGTGAATGAATTAACTATTGTCGTTCACATACGTAAGTCTATGTCATACGGGTATCCGAGTGCGTAAATGTTTCAGAGTTGGACGACATCGATTTGCTGTGGTGTTTCCCTCCTTCGGTTTTTCCCAGAGAAAAAAATAATTCGGAAATCTCGCGGACAAACCTAGGATGTCGGAAACTTACAGCTTCTCATAGATCACAACATACAGTCACAACAAACAGCACAAGTCCTAATAATGAATGTAACATTATAATAATAATAAAAATAATAATAATTATTATAATAATAGCAAATTCTTTGTGTCTTCTATTACTTTACTCTATGGTAGACGCTAGAGACGAAAAGGTGAACGGGAAAACGTGGGTTAAAAAAATAAAAAGAATGAAGCAATATTTTCACCTCCACGATCTTCTCAACACGAGACATAATTTTACATGTACTTGTTGAAATCTTATACTGTCTTGATACGAAATATGTTTCGTTAGTTTTTGGGGGAAGCCTGTTTTAACGAACCTTCATCAATAGAATATCCGACATTCGATTACATTTCTATCGGTTTTACTTATTGGGCGACACCGTCATGTAAGTGTCACGAACGATAATGACATGTGACGATAGAATTATGTAAAAATATCAAAGTTGGTTAAAGTAGACACAGAGATAGAATAAAAATGACAGGATGTGTGAGAAAAAGTGAAAAACAAGAGATTGATGAGTATGTGTGTGTGTGAGAGAGAGAGAGAGAGTGAAAGAGAGAGAAAGATATATATATATATAGAGAGAAGGAAAGAAAGAGATAGAATAGTGAAAGAGAAAAATATGTATACACAGACATATATATATATATATACATATGTGCATGTATGCATGTATATATAGAGAGAAAGATATATATAAAGATATATATATATATAGAGAGAGAGAGAGAGGGGAGAGAGAGAGATGTATATATACAGGAGGGAAAAATACAAAGACAGGAAAAGAATATATATATATAGAGAGAGAGAGAGAGAGAGAAATTATATATAAAAGAAAAAAAGATATATATATATATATATCTTTTTTTCTTGCATACATATATATATAGAGAGAGAGATAATCTCTCTTCCTCTCTCTATCTCTCTATAGAGAGAAAGAAATACATACCTATATATATATATATATATATATATATATATATATATATATATATATATATATATATATATATATTTCTATGGCAAGCATAATGAAAAATAGAGATAGTATATAAAGAGAGAGAGAGTAATAAACTAGGATTGTAACTACACAAATCTAAATATAATTGTTTTCCAAATAAAATTTAAGAAAATAAGAAATTATTAAAAGAGAAATGATAAATAATCAAAAAGATCGCGAGAAAGTGATAAAATACGATGGAAGTAACTGTAAAAAAAAACAAATGAAGATATATATATATATATATATATATATATATATATATATATATATACGCACACACGTGTATATATATATATATATATATATATATATATATATATACACACACACAGTGCGAGTTGAGTATGGAAGAGAAATAAGAATGAGAGGGGGTCGGGTGTGAGACTGCTTTCTTACAAACGGCACGAGAATTTCCCTCCCACGCATTGAGTTCCGTCGCGTGAAAATTCGTAGACACGACTACTATTTCTACTACTACCACCACCACCACCACCACTACTACAACTACTACTACTACTACTGTTGCGGCTACTACAACGACAGCGAGATTTAGGAACACCCCCTTTACGCCCACCACTAAGCTTTATCCAAATCACCTCCTCACGGCCGCACACATGAACACAGCCACGCACCTTCAAACAGGCGAAAAAGACAGTCGGTTCGGTTGAAGAAGCTTTTCACACACACACATCCGTACTAATAAAATAGAACCTCACAGCACAATCTCAATTTCACGACGCACTAACGTACGCACTCTCTGCCAGTTCCGTGCGGGGGTGGACATCTGTGGTCCTTTCAAAAAGCGGGCTACCTTACTAATGTATTCAAAAGTTGTCAAGTGAAACAGGTTGTCGGAAGATGAGTTCTGTCTTATAAGCCACAACGGGGACAAATCTTTAAAGGTTTTTTCTTTACATTTAAAACGGATATCACCATGGATGAAGGTAAGAGCGCCACTTTATTACACCCTTTTACCTCATCCGAAGCGTGTACGCATTGGGCTGTGTACACAAATACCCTTACACACATACACACAATCACATGTGTATAGTATAACATCCGTGGATTCATATGTATGTTTTGTACGCGCGTACACGTCTTCGGCATAGACGTACGAAGAGAAGTCAAAAATCAAATGTTACTAGAAAAGTAAATCTATATCACTAGCACATAAGAAAAAATATACATTCTTCGTTATATATATATATATATATATATATATATATATATATATATATATATATGTATGTATATTCATATAAGAGAAATATTACGATCTATCTTTACAGAGATTGGAAGATGACAACGCCGGCATTGTATATTGTACACAAATGATGCGTCCTTATTATTTCTAACAAAATCTGACCATTTTTCGAAATCACCGTAAAAAAGGGGAAAAATAAATAAAAACCAGGCAACTTAATGAAGTTTGGATAAAAATCAAATATTAATTCTAATTCTGGAACTCTTTAACTTCTCTGAAAATATCATTTCAATTTTTAAAAGGAATTAATGATGACACTAAAAACAGATATGAACTTCAACTTCTATACGTGAATGAATACTTAATTTTGTATATTCTTCTTATTCAATCACATCCAAAAAAAATACAATATACACTAACGATACATACATGTGTGTTTGTGTGTGTACGTGTTATCGTTTTGGTTTATTGAATCACTAATAAATTAGTTTTTTTTTTTTTTTAAGATAGCCGATTGTTTACTAAAATGTCACATTTTACGTTACAAGTGGAAAAGTAAATTGTTTCTTTAAATTGTGTTTTTTCTTTTAAGCATTTAACTCTAAAATAACGATGGAAACATCAATTTTACACGTGTGAATTAAGATATTTTTATGCCAAAGCATCTTAAGGATTTTTTTTTTTTTCATTTAATTCATTTATCGATTAACTCCTTGATATATTTAATTTCTTTATTTTTCTAATCTCAGACATGCGGCTTTAATATAAAGCTTTTTTTTTTATATATTTAGCGTTCTTTTGTTTTTATCTAATTTCTTTTAAAACATTTTCTCGGTTCGAACAACTTACAAAGTTTGACGTAAATAAGACAGTTTATTTTTAATGCCACCATGAATGAGTTCGTTTTGTTTTTGTTTATTTTTAAATATTTTTCATATTTCCTTATTAATTTTGGTTCCTTTTTGCTAGTGTATTTCTATATGTATTCGACATATTTTCCTGCCTCACGTTTTGTTGTTGTTGCTGTTATTATTATTGTTATTATTATTATTATTATTATTATTATTATTATTATTATTATTATTATTATTTGTCGTTTTCAAGAGAAAGTAGTTAGGAATGGAAATTAGCATCTACTCAAACAAGCTGAAATTTCATGTGTAGATTCTATTATTGGGAACGGACAAACGTTTCCCTGACATTAGAAATAATTTAAATTTAATTACGAAATTAAATTTTAAAAAAAAAAGATAAAAGGCAGATTTTATTTTATTATGTACCTTTATTTAATCTGTCCCCTTTTTAATGATTTTTTTTTCTTACCTGTTGAATTAATCGTTTTCAAAGGGTTTATTTCCGTCTTTCGTTAAACAGATTTTAACTTTAATGGCACATTTTTAGAAAGATAGAGAGAAAGACCGTAGAAGAGATGAAGACAGATATGAACAAACGTAGATAAATAGATTTACATATCCACCCCACCAACACACCCTGACTCCTGTTATTCATTCAAATTTATTTTCATCTAAGTATAATACTGAACAGAAAAGCCAAAATAACAGACTAAAGAGAAATCTTTATTTTTCTTCTCATTTTCCATTCTATTTTCTTGTTTTATTTCCCTCTCCTCCCCCACCGTTTCTTTTAAAACTAGTTTCTCTTATCGATCATCTGAAATCCAGTTACAATTTCACCGTTTCTCGTTATAGCTCATCATTTCTTCTTGAGTTTCATTCTAATCCAATTCCAAATAGAATTTACAGTCATTTCCTAGCTGCTTATTTTTTAATAAATAAATACGTTGAGCCATTTTTATTATGCTAAAAGGACACATTTAAATACATATCCTTATTCTAAAATACATTTACACACTTTCAAATATATAAAATTAAATCCACGACTTATTTACATACTTAGAGCCATTTTTATTTACTAGCATTTAAAAACAGAATCGTAAAATCATCTGAATTCTTCAACAACTTAAAAATAATTGAGTGTTTACTTGAACGTAAGGCAGAGCAACAATGTTTCCAGTAAGAACGTTGTCTTATTTTTTTTTAAGAACACGGGAACAATGTTTACCATTGATGTTTTTTGGGGGTTTTTTTTATTATTATCATTACTTCTCCTGGTGTTCTTCGAGTTGCCTTCTCGTTTTCTATTCATTCTTGACTTGTCATTTTAAATATTGCTACTGTTTGTGGTGTGTAAAGTAGTTGGGTTTGTCAATGTAGTGTTGTATTGTATTGTGCTGCTGCTGCTATTACTCTGTAGGTGACCACGCTTGCGACGCACCCAAAATGTAATGGGCACATATTACGATTGAATTGAAGTTTAAAAAATAAAAGAAAAAGAAAGAAAAAAAAAACTTTGTTCATCATTCTATCACGATTATTAAGCAACCACCTTATCTGACAAACTAGTTTCTTTTGTGTCCGTCTGTGTGTGTCGATATAGCTGAATGGATTTCTTTCAGTTCATCTGTTAGTCTTTTTCATCCTAATTGAAATATTTAAACTAAAGGATTAGCTCAACCGTTTTCTAGATCTCGAGCTATATGGGTGGTCAGTATTCTCAACAGAAAGAGGAATGGGAAAACAAATCCGTATCACTGAATTTATTTTATTGTCAGAGGAGGATTATATATCGCCGAGTGTTTGGGTGTGTACAAGAAGTGGCTACCCCCAAATTAACGTTTCCGAATATCTGCGATCTAGAGAGAGAAGTAGATAAACGAATTAAACAAACATAGATAGATAGATAGTTAGATAGGAACATACTTAGATACATAGGAACATGGATAGATAGAAAGATAGATAGGAACATGCTTAGATAGATAGATAGATAGATAGATAGATAGATAGATAGATAGATAGATAGATAGATAGGAACATACTTAGATACATAGGAACATGGATAGATAGATAGATAGGAACATACTTAGATACATAGGAACATGGATAGATAGATAGATAGGAACATACTTAGATACATAGGAACATGGATAGATAGATAGATAGGAACCTGCTTAGATAGATAGATAGAAACAGAGAAACTGAAAGATAGATAGAAAGCGAGAGTTAGAAACAGGCTTATATATATATAAGCCCATTTCTATAAATTTTATATATATTTAATTTATATTTATGCTGTGCATGTGAACAGCTTGAGGAGACAGATATATATATATTTTTATATAAAGTCGACTGTGAACTTGAGATGATTGAGAAGTGTGTTGGCGGAAAAGACAAGGAAGCAGAGCAGAAAAGAATCTCACAAAAAGCAAGCAAAAGACGAAAAAATCTGAGATGCAAATATATGGTCCTTGAGGGGGGCGGTCAAGGTGGAGGTCAGCTCTATAGTCACCTACACACACAGACACACACGAAATAGAGCGAAAGAGAGGCTATCATTAAAACAGTCAGCTACTGTCTTCTTTTTTCTTTCTTTTTTCTTTTTTTTTTTTTCGATTCCACATTAGTAAATTCGTTGACTACGCTTGTACTCGTTCGTTCGGATGGAATTTCTGTTAAGTAGAGTGCAGACTCACCCTCACGATACATTACGTTTACTCTCAGTCAGTGTGAAGGTAGTCCAAGGTAAAAGTTGAAGGTGAAGGTCGAAAGAAAGTAAGCCATTTAGATTGGTTTGAAAAGCAGCTGACGAAAGCCATCGAACGCCCTTCGCTTGTATCAATTTGAGAAACGTGTTCCGACGTTTTAGCGTCTGCTTGTGTGCGCGTTGTTCTGTTTCGAGGGAAATGAAACGAACACCTTTAGAGGACTACTAATGGTGTCTGTTTAAGTTGAATGGAAAATGCAGTAGTCATTTTATGAATATCTGAGAGTACGAAGGGGTGTTGAAAAATTCTAAGCCCTACCCAGAAACATAAAAAAAATTAAATGTTTTCTCATACGGTCAAATTTGGGGAAATGGATTGGACCAAGAATCTTTCAGCACCACTTCATAAATGTATATATATGAAAAAGAGTCAACTGTCTCCCTTCATATTCGGTTTTGTTACTTCTCTCATTACTTTCCTTTACTCTCTCTTTTTTTTATTTATTTTCCAATTACTTATCTTTCTTTCTTTCTTTCTTTCTTTTTTCTTTCTTTCTTTATTTTACTCTTTTTTTTTTTTCTTGTCTCTCTTTTTCACCTTATTTTTACCGTCTAGCTTCTCTTCTTTCCTTCGCTTTCGGCTATTTTTTTTTTTGCTCTATTTTTTTTTTTTTTTTTCCTTTTTTTTGTTTACTATATTTTTCTTTACTCTTTCATTCAGGTTCTCTTTTCTCCTTTTCCCTCCTTCTCATGTTGTCATTTCTTCTTGCTTCCGTGTTTCTTTTTGTCTGTTTTTTTTTTGTTTTCTTAATTACCGTATTTTTTGTTTCAATTATTTTTGCTTTCTTTTCTTTTTTTCTTTTCCTCCTTCTTCCTTATTTTCCATCTTTTTCTTCATTTCCGTATTCCCCTTTCGTATCTCCTTTTATCCTCTTTCTTTCCTTTACTAATTTTGCTTTCTTTCTTCTTTTTTCCTCCTCCTCGTCTTCCTCCTCCTCCTCCTTCTTCTTCTTCTTCTTCTTATTCGTAGTCTTCCTTCTCCTACTATCCTCCTCATTCTCCTCTTTGTTCTTTCATTTTATTCTACGAATGTCCTTCACCTTTTCATCTCTCTCGGTTTCCTTCTTTCTTAACGACTTCCCTCCTTAAGAAATATTGGCGCAACACAATCTTCCTATCCCTATTTTGGCTATATATCAGGCTAATATTTGAAAAAATAAAGCATTCGGCTCCTACTGTAGCGTGATGGTGAGCTCTACTACGACCCTCTTTATTCCCAATACTATATTCGCCTCTTGTTTGCTATGACGTGTGACTCGCGTTTTGCTCTACAAATCACGCCCATGAAGGCTGAAACATTTCCTTTAGTACAGTAATTAACGTTTGGAATCATTTCTAGATATACTCTGTTGCTGGCCCCACTCGTGGTTGACAACAGGTGTATCAATTTTGATACTTCTGGGTGATGGTTATAGAGGAGTGGTTTGTCCATGAGCTAACTCAACTACTGTCTTCATTGTCAAACATTGTGTCATGCCAGAAACGAGACATTTTCATCAAGATTGCTGGTGATAAGACAGAACACTAGTATGCCTTTCAAAACGATATTAGTACTAAGTAAAGATAAACAGCCTAGAAGAGAATTCGGATTCAAACTGTACATATATATATATATATATATATATATATATATATATATAGAGAGAGAGAGAGAGATATGGAGCGAGGAAGATAAACGAATAGATAGATAGATAGATATAAAGCGAGACAGATAAACGAGTATATAGATAGATAGATAGATATAAAGCGAGACAGATAAACGAGTATATAGATAGATAGATAGATAGATATAAAGCGAGACAGATAAACGAGTATATAGATAGATAGATAGATAGATAGATATAAAGCGAGACAGATAAACGAGTATATAGATAGATAGATAGATAGATAGATATAAAGCGAGACAGATAAACGAGTATATAGATAGATAGATAGATAGATAGATAGATATAAAGCGAGACAGATAAACGAGTATATAGATAGATAGATAGATAGATATAAAGCGAGACAGATAAACGAGTATATAGATAGATATAAAGCGAGACAGATAAACGAATATATAGATAGGTAGATATAGAGCGAGACAGATAAACGAATATATAGATAGATAGATAGATAAATAGATAGATAAATAGATAGATATAGAGCGAAACAGATAAACGAATATATATATATATAGATAGATAGATATCGAGCGAGACAGATAAACGAATATATATATATATATATATATATATATATATATTTGGAGCGAGACAGATAAACGAACATATATATATATATATATATATATAGATAGATAGATATGGAGCAAGACAGATAAACGAACATATATATCTATATAGATAGATAGATATGGAGCGAGACAGATAAACGAACATATATATAGATAGATAGATAAATATGGAGCGAGACAGATAAACGAACATATATATATAGATAGATAGATATGGAGCGAGACAGATAAACGAATGTATGGATAGATAGAGAGATAAACAAATATATATATATATATATATAGAGAGAGAGAGAGAGAGATAAACAAATATATATAGAGAGAGAAGAGAGAGAAACAGATATAGACAGTGTGGGCATAGGAATGAACACTGCATGATGACTGTCAGTTCACGCTTCATTGCGATCTTCAGCATAAGATAGTATTAAAGCGTGAAAGTGACTATCTCCATACAGTGTTGATTCCGGTGTCTATATCTATGAACGCTATCTCTCTAATATTGTACACTCTACACCTATAAATATAGCAAATTTAAAAAAATATATATAATGTGTGCGTGTTCGTTTGTATCGTAGCTGTTATCGATGCGGAGAGTAAATTTGGGCTATTCTGTTCAAATTCTGTCCGTTCGAATTCACTTTCACACAAATACCCTCACACAAAGCAGACTGGTCTCCCGGGCTTTGGTTGACATCCAGTTGAGAAGACTCTAAATTCAAACTGTGATTTCAAAACCGGTTAGGCGTGTGATAGCAACTCCACCACGTGAAAACCTTCTAGCTGCGGAAACCACAGTATCAGCACCCAGCGTGATGAGGCTGTGACCCTCTGCTCCGTAGGCAAGTCTATACGATTAGCATACATACGTACAACATTTAAGTGTGTGTGTGTGTGTGTGTGTGTGTGTGTGTGTGCGCGCGCGCACACACGCGTATGTGTTTTGATATATGTATTACAGAAAAGTAAGGCCAATGGTGCATATGCTTTTCTACAGAAGGATGCTGAGGATACCGTGGACCGAACATGTGAGCAACGACGAGGTTTTAGAGAAAATAGAAACAAAAACGAAACTTATATTTAACATCAGGAAAAGGGGTTATAATGAGGAAGGAAGGCTTGAAAAATCTGTTACACACAGGGCAGATTGAGGGTAAGAGGATCAGAGGAAAGGCAGCTCATAACATACTTGATGAGATTAAGTCATTGGATGGCGGAATAGGGTTTAGGAGAAATAACGAAAAGAGAGAATTTATTAAGACCTACAAAGGACAGGAAATTGAGGAGAGCCGTGATCGCTTACATGACAGGGCACATAAAAAAGAAGAATTATGATGTTTAAAATATAAACTTTTGAATTAAATATTAACAAAATCATCAATCTGAATTATGGTGTTTGAAAATTACTTTCCAGATCTTCATCCTCAAAGCTACAGGAAGAACTATTTGACCAATGTGTATCAATGTTGTACGAGAAGTAACACATCATCAGTCTTTTATAACTGTGTCGTGTACACGCTGTTATATATATATATATATATATATATATATATATATATATATATATTCTTTTGTTGTATATACCCATAAGTGCAACACTGACTCTTGTTAATATTGAAATAGAATTCCCGCTTTTTGTAAAAGGGTATTTGGGTCTCTTTTTTTTTCTTTTTTTTTTTTCAGGATATAACATTTTATTTAACTGATTTATTTTTTTCGACTTAAAGGTTTGTCATATTTCTAGTTACTGCTGTATTATCCCACTGTCTTCTGGCCAAAGTATGACCTCAAGAAAGTAATCTATGATTTTAAAGTACCCTTTATTATATTTGTTTTATTTGCTTATTAATGTGTCTCCTTGAAAATACTGATGTGCTGTATCCACTTTCATTTGAGCACATAAAAACAGATAATCTTTTTTTTATTATTGTAAACACATTGCAAGAGCCACTCAAGCTAGAAGGTATGATAAGAATGTAAGAGGAGAAAGTTAAGTGAAGGTTATGAGAATATGGAGTATAGGTAACAGCTGGCTCTTGACTTGAAAATGTTCACATTTTAGCGTTCGGGGAAGCAACCATGCGGGAGTTTTCCCCACAAAGCATTGTTTTTTTGCGGAGGAAAGCTGTCTGGTGGAACTTCCTACTTACAATTGTAATACGTGCGAAATAGAAGGGTAGGTTGGAATAAAAGTGTACTTAAAAAAATTTAAGAATCTATTTGCTTCCGCAACAAAAAAGGAGGGAGAGTAGGAGGGAATAAACGGAATGTTTGGAATAAACAAACACGTTTTAAACAAGTACGAAATAAAATAAACGACTTGTTTAAAAAAACAGCGGGTAGGTTGCAAAGAATCAAAATCGAATTATCCGGAAAGACCTGTCTATTCCGAACACAAGAGTAGATAGATAGATAGATAGATATAAACAATAGATAGATATAAACAATAGATAGATAGATATAAACAGATAGATAGATAGATAGATAGATAAAAACATTGGAAGATAGATTGTTTAACCAGAAATATAAAATGAACCGGAGAATAAAATGTATGTGTTGACGGAATCCAGATGTTAGAATAGAAGCGGTATCTACCCGCAGAAAATAGGGGGCTGTGATCACATATTAAATCCCTACATCGAAAGGCTAGTATTTGTAAACTAACAGAGGAAAAGGGAGATGTTGATTTCGAACTAACAAAAAAAAACAAAAAAAAAATAACAATAAAATAGAAAATGTGTGTCGTCTCATATTTTTAAATCTAATACATTATTGATTGATTATCATCGGAACCCACGTAATTAGTTAAATCAGTCTATCAAGTCGGAGATGCTGACAAAATGGCTCCATCGGATACTAAGATTTATACAGTTCAGTTCTGGTGTCATACTTGAATGACAACCGCAAGAAATACCAGAAAAAAAAAATTCAAAATCAGGACAAATTTATCTATTTGCAAGGTTTTCATTATCAAACTGTTCAGTCAGGCGAGTAGTGATTATTTAAGTCTATGTATTGATGCTACACAATCTTTCTCTATTTATTGACTACTCACCTGTGTTTTTTGTGAGATCTACGTTATGTGAGAGCTATAAATATCATTAACCGTTCAATATACAAACAAGAGGATATTTACTTAAACATACATAAGTAGAGACTGAGATAAATGTAAACATAGATAGCTAGACGCAAATGGAGATAGATAGACAGAATTAGAGATGAATAGATAGATAGAATTAGAGCTGAATAGATAAAGAGATCCAAATAGAGAGAGATTGATTGTAACTGACAACAAATAATCAAACTGAGAATTATATATATATATATATATATATATATATATATATATATATATGAGAGAGAGAGAAACAGGAACTTATATAGGAAGAAAGAAAGAAGAGTGAGACATTGAGATGGATAGATACCTAGAATGACGGAAAGAGACAAATTTTGGGCGTGGTAATCGTTATTTTCTAATCTTAACTTAATCTTGGCACAAGGTTACAAGTAGGGAGCTCCCAGTAAGGACTGAAATGCCTACTCATTCGTCTTGATCACCCAGACTAGGTCATTTCACATTACCAAACGCTACTTTCGTTGCCTGGAGAAATCGAAGTGAAAAACTGTTGAGAAATCCATAATCAGTATTTTGTACAATTATGTATGTACTTATAAAACATGAAGCGATGCGGTTATATAGAAACAGTTTCCCTCAAGAAATAAACTGCACGGAGATTTCATATCCACTGCGTCCTTCATTTTAATGTAGTTGTTGTTATGTTTGGCAATACAGATAACAGATTTATGTTACTATTTGACAGAGCGACTGCGCATCGGGAAAGGTTTAAACAAAACAGGAACGAAAAGAAAGAACACGTGCTTGGAATCAGCCAAAAAAAAACAGTTGGAATTTCTAGACATATAATGAGGAAAGAGAGCTTGGAAAATTTGATACTCACAAGATACATTAAAGATCAGAAGACCACAGCGAGCAACCCCTACCTAACTAGCTTGTCTAAATGGATGGTTGTTTAATGACTGAGTGGGATAGTAGGGAGATAAAACCTTGCTTAGAGCTACGATCGATAGGAAGTTGTGGAGAGCCGTGATTGCTCACGTCATGGTACATAAATTAAGAAAGCTTTAGTTTAGTAAAATCGTTTATTCAACGGTAGTACCCTAATGTATCAAATTAACACGCCATATGTACATAGATGAAGGCAGACACATTCTTTTAAAACACGCGCACACAAACATATTACACATGCAAATCCTGAAGCGACACATCACGTCAAAATTTTGGCCTGGTAGGGTAGTTATCGGAGAGTGATTCATTCAAATACTCTTTCCCTAACTCTTTTTTCAGTCACCCATGCCAGTAACGAAAGATTTGGCCTAGAGAATCCGTAATGCACAGGGAGGAGTTGTTTTATGCCTTTGCTAATGATATTAGTGCGAAATGAACTCGGTTCACTGATTCCGTTTCTGATTGCTGTATACATCTCACTGCATAATACACTGTCTAACTTTTGTGTGCTAGAGTTATCTCCCTTGCACTTGAGATGCCATGTAACGGAGTCATTTCCTTCGAACTGGCGACGCTAGGTGACAGTGTCTCCAACTTGTTTTCAAAGACGGGAAGTAAAATGACCGACTCCGTGTCGAAGCAAATTGAATAATATTATTTTGAAAAATATATTCAAAATGCAGTCATTTTCATAGAAAACTATTTCAGATACCATTTACATAAAACAACTACTTTTATGAATATGCATGCGTACGTGTTTATATATATATATATATATATATATATATATATATATATATATATATATATAATTTAAAGAAAAACAGACTACTTTAAGGCTCCATTTGTAATAATTTATTTCACCAGAGAATTTTATTTTTCTCTGGATCTTCAGACTTCACTTTCAAAAGGCGGAACGAAAATTGAATTTGAAATTTACACTTTTGACGGGCAGTATTAAGCTTATTTAAGTTGACATAGAAGGTGATGAGGAATGGCGTGAAAAACATGGTCGAGTTTAGAAAGGGAAGGGAGAGTTTTAAAATTTATTTTTATATTTCTCTTTATTATAATACTTAATATTGAGGAAGGAGGGTATAAGGATCAGACATTCACCTATTTAATCGGTCTCTCTCTCTCTCTCTCTCTCTATATATATATATATATATATATATATATATATGGGCAGCTATCCCTCTTTTATGCAAGTTTCATTGAAAACGACTGACAAGGTGCTATGTTTGAGTGTTTTTATATAATTTCTCATATGTCCGTATTTTTTCAGGAAGCTTAATTATGCAAAAATTGTTCGAATGTTTTTAAAGTGCTTTCAGCCATACTTTTAGCCATTATCAAGGATTAATTTTTTCTTTTACTTTTAACTGAATATATGGATTGTTTTATGCATGTATCTAGAATTATAGGAATATTTTATTTTACAACACGTTAGGCACATTGTGGCCGTGTTCATAATTGATATTGTCGAGTGTTGGCTTTTTCTTTATTATTGATAATGTTTCCTTTATTATTTTGCCTGTTAACGTGAATCTTCTTGTTAAACATGTAGTATATTCAATATATATGTGTGTGTGTGTGTGTGTGTGTCTGTGTGTGGAGGGTGTCCAATAGGTCTGACAAAGTAAAACTGGCGAATGCTCTCGAAAATGACCACCAATCAGTTGTTAACTGGGATACGAAATTACTTTTGAATGTCAACGCTTCCAAAATGAAACGGCTATCTTTTAATCATCATAGAGAACCATTTTTGCCTCCCATCAGCATAGCTGATGCTAACCTGTAGGAAAGCAACTCATTGCGTCTTCTCGGCCCCACGTTTTCCACTGGTATGAAGTGGAGTGATTGTGCTGAATCAATTGCTAGCTCGGCTGCTAGGAAAGTTGGTTCACTGTGTCGTGCAAGACAATTTTTCTTGCCAGAATCCATCCTGCACATTCGTTCGCGTATTGAATATGGCTGCCATATCTGGTCGGGTGTTCCTGTAATATATCTAGAGTTCCTCGACCAAATCCAAAGAAGGAATAGCGGTCCTATCATCTTGATTTCAGTCACTTACTCACCACCATAACCTACATTCGCTATATTTTTTCTATAAATATTTTCATAGCAATTGCTCTAATAAGTTCTTTTTGGTACCTCGACTGCATGGATTTAAGAGTTCTACTAGATTGATAACTAGGTTTCATCGTTTTATGGTTGAAATAGCTAGATGTAACCGTGAGTTCTATGCTAACAGTTTCTTCTTTCACACTTCCCGCCTGTGGAACTCTCTTCCAGTTTCTTGCTTCTCTGTCACCTACGATCTTCCAAGATTTAAATGTAGCGTCAATCACCATCTTCTGATTCCATGAAATCTCTTATTTTATTGTCCTTTATCCTCACTTCAGTCTTCCCATTCTGACTCCTTAATGGTATTATCGCCTTGCTTGGGTTGAAATGATTTAAAAATGTGTGGGTATGTATGTGTGTTTAAAATCGCCCTTATATGTATCAGCAGTGTAAGAAAAATATCAAATACATGGCTTATTACGTATAATTACAAAAATTCAAATCTATTTATCATTATTTAAAATATACAAAACAACAATTTTCAAAATAGCTTACTTCGTGAAATATTAACTTTCGACAATATTACGACTAATAATAATAATGTTGATGAAAATATTTCTGAAAATAAAACCAGTTCAAGTCTCCTGAAGAGTGGATGTAATTCTATGAAACTCAGTCGAGAAATTCAACAGCTAAGTGAACAAATCTATTTAATTCATATGCGGTTTAGAACTTATTATATTTATATAACATTAGAAACGTATACTATTAGGTTGGTGCAAAAATAATGACGTAATAATGTCGTTTTTTGACGTTAAAAAATACGTCAAAAACGACATTATTACGTCATTATTTTTGCACCAACCTAATAGAACATTGTTCATTATCAGAGATAGAGCGTTTATAGATATATAAAGTTTAGACATGCGAATCACCACAGCATAGTAACTAGTGGTTTCACACCTCCCTGTGATATCACTGACTACTGGAGCGGGAAACTGCCAGTCACCATGCAGTGTTGAAGGATTTTCAGTTGAGAATCTACGAACACCGTAAATACATGCAATACACACATGTAGTTAAAATATCGTATCCATAGCTACTCGTCTTGTTACTTTACTCAAACAATAAGCTGGACATATGGGATTATTCTAGTTAAAAATGACTTCTTTAACCAGCTACGGGCTATCACACTGTGTAATATTTATCAAGCTAATATCACAGGCTATTTTACGGTACTGCGTTCAATATTCAGCGGGTGCACAAACCTGTGGCCTTATGCCAGACTAAGCTTAGCTTAGTAAATATCTGTAAGAAACAGCTCCCAACTCACATCAAAGCGTAAAAATATGGACAGAGACCAGTCCATTAATATGCTTATAAAATCGTTGTTAGCGTCCAATAAATGGTCTGTTATGCGTATATTCAGCTATCTTGGGTATACAAATTTCTTTTGTTACTGTCTAAGGATGTTAGTCTGGATTCTGGATGAGCATCGAAGTTAAGCAACTATTACTCTGGTCATTACCGAATGAATGAACACTAAGTAAAATTATGCTGAAAAATGTCAGCAGAAGTATGTTTCACTTGACGAGACATTTACTGTATCTGAGTATATCTGCATGCTTTTGATTGCTGATATATACGAGGGGGTGCTGATTTTTTTAAGTGGGTCAGAGGCTTCAGATCGGGTTGAGCATTTTTCAGCATCCATTTCTATTTCTGACGACACGGTTATTGCTGCCATTTTGGAACATTTTTTTTATTTACTAAACTTCACCCCCATACAAAGCACAAGAGCCACTCAAGGTAGAGTCTTACTGTTAGAATGATGATGACGAATGGTGCATGTGGCATGAATGAAAGAAGAGATAATAAAAAGGGAATATTATGAGGATAAGGAGGCTAGATAGCGACTGACCCTTGCCTTGAAGAGGTTAAGATTGTAATGCTCCGTTCTTGTCAATATATTGGCTGTCTAGGATTTTACTAATATCTAGCAACGAATAAATAAATGGGTATATAAAACCCCAAGATTTTTGTGGGCAAGAATTGTGTACCGTTTTCTCGGTGTACTTATGGAAGCAAAAATCTCTAATATCTTTCAAAATACATATTTTATACTTACTAGTAATAGAAATCGATTTAGAATATACTGAAAGCGCTTCAAGATCTGTCATTAACAGATAAATAGAAAAATAGATCTGAAAAATATTTAGATACTGTAAGTTGTTTAAATGCGCAGAAAGATGATTATTACCAAGGTAGGATATAAAATTAAAAACGTAGATGAGAGTTCGAATTAAGACCCTTGCTTTAAAAAAATACCCTTGGCTATTTATGAGAATAATTAAAACTGCATAAAACATGTTTATTTGACGGAGTAAATACTATCAAAAACACGGAGCTGTTAAGAGCCATGTATAGCCATGAAAAGAAATAGAATGCATGATTATTTCTGGTTGAAAATAATCACCCAACTGTGATGGGTGTTGGTGAATAAAGAAAATTTCAAAATATTTTCGCTATGCCGCGAACTCGGGGAACGGATTTCGTGCCGCATCTTTGATAGAAATGTGTGAATTTTGCATCTTAAAAAGGCTTTTGCACTAATAGAAAAAGAGATGATTAGTGTTTATGATAATGTTAGAAATTTACTACACACACATTGAAGTATCACGTATATAACGTGCGTATGCTATGTTAGTAATTATCAAGTAGATACAAGTATTGCTTAAACAACAATGCCGCATTTATATATCATGTAAATAATCGCCTGCGTCTTCATAATCTTGTGCATAGAAGTAATAAAGGCAGTATGTATTGTCAGTAAATATCACCATAAAGATTTAATGCATGTGATAATAGCTATGCATTCATTCATTTATTTAATGTAAATCTATGGCGGTCCTAGACATGTTACCGTTTTAATAACGACATCTGTAGTGGCATTGTTTGAATTAACAGACAACAGTATGTAGTACACACAGAGAATATCGTGAAGGTAAAATCTAAAACATGCGATATACTATTTTTACATCTATTTTTATCCTTTGATCTAGCTCAATGCGCCCGTAGCCCATAAATGAAATGTACCAACGCATAAGATAGATAGATAGATAGATAGATAGATAGATAGATAGATAGATAGATAGATACTGTGACGGTAGTACTTCAGGCAATCAGTAAAGAATATGAGTTGTGTGTTTTAAAAAAAACTCGTACATTACCTGTTTATGGCAGTGTTGTATTACTACTGGGTGCTGTTACTACTACCTAGTGATGGTGTTGTACTCAGTTTAGGGAATGGTATTTGTGTAGCGGCAGGGTTAGAAGCAGTAAAGCATTTTCTCGAGAACATAATCAAGGAAGTGAAATATGCAATGGTATTCAACTGAACGACTATCTATGATAAGCATATATAGTATGACGTTAAAAAATACGTAAAAAAACGACATTATTATGTCATTATTTTTGCACCAACCTAATATATATATATATATATATATATATATATATATATATATATACATACATACAGAGAGAGAGAGAGAAGGAGGGATTGCATATATATATATATATATATATGTGTGTATCGAGTAAGCATATATACGTATTTATATTTTATATAGTGATTATGTATGTATGTATATATATATATATATATATATATATATATATATATATATATATATAAGTGAGCATTTAAGTCAACACTTAGAGTCGACAGGCTGTTTCATGCTAAACGCAATCTTTATATATATCTATATATATATCTATATATATATATATATATATATATATATATATATAGTATGTATATGATGCCCGCTAATTTGATATTGAGTATGACCAACACAAGACTTAGATGTACCTTGAATATGTATATATATATATATATGTGTGTGAGAGAGAGAGAGAGAGAGAGGGAGAGAGAGTTATATATGTGTATATGTGTGCGTTTGAGAGAGAGACAGTGTGTGTTGTCATGGGAATCAACACTGCATGGTAACTGTCTGTGTCACGTTTCAATGCTATTACCACAGTAAATACTACTACTAGCACCGTGTAAAACTGACAGTCAACTTTTAGTGCTTATTACTATGCCCACACTTTCTATATCTATAAATGCTTTGTCTATAGTGAACTTACTTAGCAAATTTTAAACAATATCTATATTGATAAAAAAAAGTTGACATCATAATATCAAATGATAGTATTCGTAAGGATATCCTAGGTTGCATCCAACTTGTAAGAATGCATTTCTGGAGTTTTTTTGTAATTTCCGTGATATTGTTCCTATTTGCTTCCCGTTAATAACGACTACAAATTATTTGCATTTACCCATGTGTGTCTACGTATTTACAATATAAATTGTAAATAAAACTGTGCAAAGCCTGATGCAGGAGGGTTTTTTTTTTTTTCGGGTTCATGCAAAAATCGATCTGACATTGGTGTTTGAGATTTCGCTGATCACAAGGCTACAAAAAATAATTTCAGTGAATTAACCACCTCTCTTGCAGAAAGACGTTTCCCTCACTTCCGCCTCCTCCTCGTAAATATTCGCGAGATTTAGCATCAGTTTTTTTTTTTTACGCACTATACACAGATCACTTTTTGAAGCGGTTAGAAATCATACATTTTCGTTGACTGATGACATTATACACAGGTAAAAGATGAAGAAGAGACTCGAAGCGCCAGAGATGTGTTTCTACAGAAGGATGCTAAGGATATCATGGACCGAGCGTGTAAGAGGTCTTAGAGAGGTTGCAAACAAGGAGGAGGGTTATACTTAATATCCGGAAGGGGCATTGAAGTTTCTGGGGCACATAATGAGGAAGGGGGTCTTGGAAAATCTGATACTCACGAGTCGAAGATACGGAAAGAGTGACAAGGGAAAACAACGCGTGACATAATCTGGCAGACTTAAGCAAGTGGATGACAGAACGTGGTCTGGAGGAGGAAGCAGAGGGAAGGAACTTGTTGAGACCTGCAAGGGAAGTGAAGTACCATGATCGCCTACGTCCTGAAAAGACATGGCACATAAAAAGAAAGAAAATTCTTTTCTGTAGTGGTTAAAATTTTGGAAAGAAAATTCAGGAATCGCATTATATATTAAGTCGACTTATACATGAGTATATATGGTATCCAATGGCTAATTTTATCGTGAGAGGGAGGCAATTATCCAGATAACTAACCTCACCGAATCTCCACATTCGTAACATTCTGACAGGTTAAAGAGGCTTGAGTGGTTCTTGTGTCGTGAACAGCAGTTAAAAATATAAACTGTATGTTTAATGTTACATCTCTACGTGAATGTTGAATGTTTGTGATAAACATTTTTAAAATGTTTGTTGCAAAACACGAGGCGATCGACTTCTGTTTGTGCTTTTCGATTATGCAAAAATGAATTTGGCTTCTTGAGATATAGCTTAGATGTTAGCAAACCTATATACGTAATAAATGAATGCATTATATGTTTGTATACAATAACATTCATACGGACAAGAACAGATGTAAACTATGTATCTGTGTGGATTAAGAGTGTTTCTGTAAATAATTGTATCAAGCTATGCTACGTTGTCTATATCAAATATAAGCGAAGTAAATATCGATTTCGTCTTATGTAAATCTGATGATATAGTCTCCTTTTTATCTATCTGCTTATATATATATAAATATATATTCAGCTAAACATGTTTTTATTTCTCTGTTAATCTATGAATGCCTGTATTTTGCATAAACTTGGAAGGGAGTTCCACTCAGGAAACCACCTGCAAATATGCTTCCATGAACACGTAATTCTTAATCTCTTCGAGATAAGAGTCAATCCTTATTTATCTGCCATATACTCGTAATCTTTAGTTCCTATTTTCCACACTTATGTTCACTTCTCACACATCATTCAGTAACCCTCTACCTTGACTGACTCTTTTGGCTTGTGTTGAATAAACTTCAGTTAAAAAAAAAAAAAAAATAAGAACGTTCGTTTGTAAATTTATACCATTTACATCTTCGTTCTGATGAGACTTACTGGTCGAAATCAATCATAATCTATTATCGTATTTTACGTATCTATCTTTTTCATATTTTATATTAAAAAGAACCACTTGCATTATCCTTCCGACTTACGAATTTGATATCTATCTATCTATATATATATATATATATATATGTGTGTGTGTGTGTGTGTGTGTGTGTGAAGAAATATAGTTTTAAGATGGGCTATATTTATGGGATAAAGTGCTTAATGTCAGAAATAGTGAGTATGCAAATATAAAAATGAATATTGAAGTCAACACTCAGAGGCGACAGGCTCTTTCATGCTAGACACAGCCTGACGATTGCGTCTAGCATGAAACAGCCTGTCGCCTCTGAGTGTTGATCTCAATGTTTACTTTTATATATAAATAAATAAATATATATATATATATATATATATATATATATATATATATATATATATATATATATATATATATATGAATTATCGCATGCGTATATTGAATGTCATCCATTCCTGTTGCTCAATGAGGACAATGGACACCCATGAGAATGAGTTCTAGTGTTCAAAATCCCTCCTGTCATCTGGATCCATCTCCATATTGCACCAAGAGGGGTTAGATCAGGGCATGTGCTCATCCTTTGAGATGCAGTATAAAAGAGGCAGTTTCTGGAAGACCCACCATGCTGCTTTGTTTCGTTAGCTGGATACCCCGCATTGAAATGATTCCCTGGATGACAAATAATTGCACTCGCGTGCGTACGTGCACACGCACGCACACACACACACACACAAACATATATATATATATATATATATATATATATATATATATTTCCAAAAGGATAGAATCCAGGTAGAGTTCAATATAAAAGGTTCAAACACTAATATTCCATGGTAATAATTTATTACATTGGAATCGTAATCACGATCCAGTCCATCAGACCAACAAATTCACTAATGAATTGGATCGTGATTGCTATTCCAGTGTAATAAATTATGACCATGGAATATTTGTGTTTGAACATTTTATATTATATATCTATATATCTATATCTATTACATATATATATATATATATATATATATATATATATATATATATATATATATATATATACGCACACATACATATAGTCTTATATATTTATACACACACATATATATATATATATATATATATATGCGTGTATATATATATATACTTACATATATATATATACAGGGTGTCCCAAAAATAACCATTTCAATGAATCTGGCAAATTTGTTTAAAAATTAACAAAATTTTATACTTATTGCTTTATTATGAAACAAAACAAATAGCTTTATAAATCTTACGTCAAAACTTTATTGAAAATTTTCATGTATGGGCTCCGTCTGTATCCCTGTAAATTTCACATCTATCCTTGGTGTTGCGAAACACATTTTGAAGCATTTCACGAGTTATCTTCTGCACTGCTAACTGATGCGTTCTTTAAGCTCAGCTAAAGTATTGATCTTTTAGCAATAAAGATTTGTTTTTATGAAATCCTATGCAAAGAAACCCAGTTCAATAAAAATGCGTTTTTGTGTATTCATTATTAATAGGGCCCTGAAATGGAATGAAAATCAAATTAGAAAAATATTATAAACATTATCAAAAACTTATGCACTTCTAACACGTATTAAATATGATGAAAAGAAATAAAAGTCATGTTTTTAAATGGTCCGATTTCAGTGAAATAGTTAATTTTTCTCAAGCTACTACAAGACCCAATTGTTTCCAAATGTCTTTATGGCATAAAGAATAAAATAACTTACTCTGACATGCTGACCTATAGCATGTTTTCTCACCAAAGCTAGAAAGCCCAGTCCGTCCTACTATTTTACCCATAGCTAGCAGAGTTACGATACATAGGGGTCACCACACTAGGTTTTGCGACATGGAGTTAGGTATCCACGCCAGACCGGTTTGAATTCAGGAGCTGTCGTTCTCCTAGACTGGTTGCTAAACAAAGCTAAAAAGCATTGTCTGCTATGCTGTTAACCATTATTTGAAGCGGGAATGAGATGAATTCATATTGCTAGTCCCAGTCTCCATACTTTTATATAGGAATAAAGTTTCGTTGCCGGCACTGGAGTTTGAACACAGATCACCAGAGAGCAAGCACAGACGATCCCATTTTGAATAAGTAGATCACGTGATAGTAAGGGATATGTATATGTCTGAATTAGCGTAGCGTCTAATTGATCACTATTTATATTCTATCCTCTATTACTATACGGATCACTCTTTCTACACTAGCTTTTATTACTATACGGGTCACTATTTCTATTCTATCCTCTATTACTATACGGATCACTCTTTCTACACTATCCTCTATTACTATACTATTCACTATACTATTTTTCTATATTAATCGCTATAAGGATTACTATTCGAGCGAGTAGAATCGAACAAGTACTACTAGTGCGAGTGTTATTAGAAGGCGTTTGACACCAGTATTGTTCAACGGTGTTATTATAGTTGTATCGGCGATTACAAAATCTTTACCACAATGAGCATTACGAAAGTGACAACGAGTATTCGTTGACATTACAAAACACACCGATAACCGCTACGACCCTGATACCATGTATGTATGTGTGTGTATGTGTGTGTGTGTGTGTGGGTGTGGGTTGTGTGTTGTGTATGTATAGGTGGTGTAATGGATAGCAAATCTAAATGAGAAATCACAGGTTCGAATTCCAGTCGAATTCATCACATTCACTAATACGCATGTACTCTTTGGAAAGGTATGAATTCAACTATGGATTATATAATAGGACAATCTGAACTCTTTGACCATGGTTTGGCAGCCAGTCTAAAAGAAGTACAACTATGAAATCAAAACCTGAGAAGGGCACATCTGGAAACACTATTTGCATCAGTTCTCTGTGCTTTATGCTGCAACTATGCTGAGCTGACCTGAGTTACAGTTTCTGGGAGAGAGCGCATTATCTAGTAAAACGGACTGGGCTCTTTGGCACACTGTGTGCACCAGTTCTCTGCATTCAGTGCCCCCTAACACTGCACAAATCTTCACCCCAAAAATCAAATCATGTGAGTGTAATCTAAGAATGTCACAAGTCTGTATCTTTTTCTCCACCCCAGCTGGGATTCAAATAACAAGCCTCGGTTGTTTTGGATGACAACCAATTTAAGAGAAAGAAAACTGAATTCAAACCAATTGGTCACACTGAAGTCGATTGTGGAGTGATGAACTTTCGACTACCAGACATTTATCTTCTCACGATGGATATTTCTCTATCGTATGAGGCGCCTCCGATACTATCGAAAGAAGGTTTATGGCAAGTTAAGCTTTGTGTATCTATCGAATACTATATGTAATTCTGTATCAAAAAATGTGCATAGAACCACATAAGGTGATAATTGTTACAACACGTGTGTTCTAAGTTTGTTCAGGTTAGCGATAATGTTTATAGAGCCTTCGTAGCAGCAGCAGTCTAGCTTAGTCGTTAGTCACTCTCCACATACAAGAATGGGGTACTGTCTCGTCTACACAATCCCGTGTCTACAAATATAAATATGAATTCTGTTCAGTCAAGCATTTCTTTTCAAAAACTATGAAAAACGGCTTTTAATTATTATGTAAAAAGCAAGTATTCACAAAGTGTTTATTCGCAAAAAAGCATTGAAGTGTCGTTTAGGCGCAAGTGAAATTTGATTAGTTAAAAATTTTGAGTGGGTCAAAGAAAGAAAGAAAGAAAGAACAAGATTCTATGTGAAAACGAGGGAAAACTACGCGAGAAAGAAAAGAGAAGGAATGAGATACTGAATGGGTTTATATCCAGAAAAAAAAAGTACTGCACAGCTTAAAAAAAAATGACATGAATGAGTAAAAAAAATGACCACGATTTCTAAGGCTGACTTTCTTTCTTTTAAGTTTGATGCAACATCATCATTCTTTCTCGGTTATCCACCACCCACAACCAAATATGGCCTTCTGTCGTGCTAAGCAAAGCTTTCTAAATATCGAAAGAGGAGTGGCAAGAAAGATTAGGAATACAAGAAGCATATAAAATCTCCGGTTGGGAAGCAAAGGAAAGGAAGAAAACATAGAACGACATGACTAAAAATGAATTCCCGATAGAAAAGAGAACGCACCACAGCATTATGGCAAAAAGTGCGTATTTCGGCAGCAAGCGTGCTGGCACTGAACGTATGCCACGTGAGGAAGCCTCTTTTCGCGCCATAACGGTAGACGCTAATAATCGACCGTTCTGTCGTCAGCTGACCATACTCAAACGAGTACGATGAAGCCGACAGCGCAGATGTACCAAAAGAGAGATACAAAAAAAAAACTTCAGTGCCGTATATTTTACATTAGAGTTTAAATTTAAAAAAAAAAAAAAAAAAAAAGATATTATCCGTCCTGAGAAACTTCCATGAAATTCCGCGTTCGGAACCTGACCTTTAACTTAGATTCGAACACTGAATATCGGAAAAGTTAGTAAACTAGTAGCAGATGTGTACACGAAACAATCTTAACAGATCGATACGATGATACGCTAGTGAACAAAGAGGTCTGACAATAAGACATTCTGCGTAAGAAAACATGTCAAACTCAGTAAGAATGTTTTGAGGCATCAGCTCGTTAATCCCTGCACCACAATGGATACTAATATGTAGACAGATCGATTGACTGATATATACATAAAGATTCTGAGATATATCGATATGAACATAGATAGATAGATAGATATGAACAGAAAGATATGAACAAACTTGGAGAGATAAGAACAGACATCGAGGAATGGATATGAACAGACTGGTATAAGCAAACATAGAGAGATATGAACAGATATCGATAAAGATAGATAGATAGATAGATATGAATAAAATTAGATAAATATGAACAAAGCTAGATAGATATATAAATATTAACAAATTTAGATAGATAGTTAAAGAGATAGATATGAATAGAATTAGATAAATATGAACAAAGCTAGATATATAAATATTAACAAATTTAGATAGATAGTTAGATAGAGAGATAGATATGAATAGAATTAGATAAATATGAACAAAGCTAGATAGATATATAAATATTAACAAATTTAGATAGATAGTTAAAGAGATAGATATGAATAGAATTAGATAAATATGAACAAAGCTAGATATATAAATATTAACAAATTTAGCTAGATAGTTAGAGAGATAGATATGAATAGAATTAGATAAATATGGACAAAGCTAGATAGATATATAAATATTAACAAATTTAGATAGATAGTTAAAGAGATAGATATGAATAGAATTAGATAAATATGAACAAAGCTAGATATATAAATATTAACAAATTTAGCTAGATAGTTAGAGAGATAGATATGAATAGAATTAGATAAATATGGACAAAGCTAGATAGATATATAAATATTAACAAATTTAGATAGATATAAATAAAATTAGATAAATATGAACAAAGCTAGATATATATATAAATATTAACAAATTTAGATAGATAGTTAAAGAGATAGATATGAATAGAATTAGATAAATATGAACAAAGCTAGATAGATATATAAATATTAACAAATTTAGATAGATAGTTAAAGAGATAGATATGAATAGAATTAGATAAATATGAACAAAGCTAGATAGATATATAAATATTAACAAATTTAGATAGATAGTTAAAGAGATAGATATGAATAGAATTAGATAAATATGAACAAAGCTAGATAGATATATAAATATTAACAAATTTAGATAGATATAAATAAAATTAGATAAATATGAACAAAGCTAGATAGATATATAAATATTAACAAATTTAGATAGATAGTTAAAGAGATAGATATGAATAGAATTAGATAAATATGAACAAAGCTAGATAGATATATAAATATTAACAAATTTAGATAGATAGTTAAAGAGATAGATATGAATAGAATTAGATAAATATGAACAAAGCTAGATATATAAATATTAACAAATTTAGCTAGATAGTTAGAGAGATAGATATGAATAGAATTAGATAAATATGGACAAAGCTAGATAGATATATAAATATTAACAAATTTAGATAGATATAAATAAAATTAGATAAATATGAACAAAGCTAGATAGATATATAAATATTAACAAATTTAGATAGATAGTTAAAGAGATAGATATGAATAGAATTAGATAAATATGAACAAAGCTAGATAGATATATAAATATTAACAAATTTAGATAGATAGTTAAAGAGATAGATATGAATAGAATTAGATAAATATGAACAAAGCTAGATATATAAATATTAACAAATTTAGATAGATAGTTAGATAGAGAGATAGATATGAATAGAATTAGATAAATATGGACAAAGCTAGATAGATATATAAATATTAACAAATTTAGATAGATAGTTAAAGAGATAGATATGAATAGAATTAGATAAATATGAACAAAGCTAGATAGATATATAAATATTAACAAATTTAGATAGATAGTTAAAGAGATAGATATGAATAGAATTAGATAAATATGAACAAAGCTAGATATATAAATATTAACAAATTTAGCTAGATAGTTAGAGAGATAGATATGAATAGAATTAGATAAATATGGACAAAGCTAGATAGATATATAAATATTAACAAATTTAGATAGATAGTTAAAGAGATAGATATGAATAGAATTAGATAAATATGAACAAAGCTAGATATATAAATATTAACAAATTTAGCTAGATAGTTAGAGAGATAGATATGAATAGAATTAGATAAATATGAACAAAGCTAGATAGATATATAAATATTAACAAATTTAGATAGATAGTTAAAGAGATAGATATGAATAGAATTAGATAAATATGAACAAAGCTAGATATATAAATATTAACAAATTTAGATAGATAGTTAAAGAGATAGATATGAATAGAATTAGATAAATATGAACAAAGCTAGATAGATATATAAATATTAACAAATTTAGATAGATAGTTAAAGAGATAGATATGAATAGAATTAGATAAATATGAACAAAGCTAGATAGATATATAGATATTAACAAATTTAGATAGATAGTTAAAGAGATAGATATGAATAGAATTAGATAAATATGAACAAAGCTAGATATATAAATATTAACAAATTTAGATAGAGAGATAGATATGAATAGAATTAGATAAATATGGACAAAGCTAGATAGATATATAAATATTAACAAATTTAGATAGATAGATAGATAGATAGATATGAGCATAGAAAGATAGCGATTGTCAGAAATAGATAATGTTGACAGTGAAAATTTGTTTTGATAGAAAGAACATGTCAGCAATGATGGATTTGTTAAGTGTAAAGGATGGAAGAAACGACGTAGAAGGAAATCATGTTGAAGCGATACTATAGATCATAAATTGATTATATGCACTGAAAAAAAAAAACATTTACTGATACATAATAAAAAGCAACGCTTGTTTCCTAAAAACATTCTGGGATAAGATCTAATTCTGAAGAATGGTTTGACATAGCGTGATGGCATGCAAGCTTTTCTCGAAAAACTGATCTAATAGTTGTCATGAATTCAAGCCTGTTTCAACTCTGCATGACTATGAATTTGATCTAGTCTTAATACAGACCTTTTGGATATTCGATGTGTGTTGTAAATATCGACTCGGAATGCGAAATAGGCGAACCAAGTTCGATTTCCATTCGAGTTCATTACATTTACTTATCCTTGGGAAAAGCATGAATCCATCTGTTCTCCCTCCAGCTATGGGTTGAATAGCAGGACGAACTGGGTTCTATAGCCTTGATTGGCAACCAGTCTACCGCAAAAAGAATTGGCAACCTACTGCGGGAAAATTTTCAAACGCTCTCTTAGAACATGCCTTGAACCAGCATGGAAGAGTAGGCTCATAAAATTAACATGAGAATAATATCTCATGTTGTTGAGCAGTCTGCAACAAGTGGGGTATTTTTTTTTTGTCTTTTTTAGCTCAATAAAAAATTTCATTCGAATGAAATAGTTTCATATTTGCCACTAATGTCAGTGTTCAAGCCTAGATATAAAGATAAGATCTCAAACGCTGATTTTGATGGTGTTAAGAAATATCAAAATACATATAAAACGCATAGGTCAATAAATCGATTTATAGATATTCTTTTTTTTAAATTGACGGACGATAAAAACATGAAAAAAATATCTACTTATCAGTCTATCTGGCTGCCTACAGTGTGGTTAGCATAATCGATCCTCATTGGGTACCCCACTATAGTAGCCAGTTACATTCAGCATAGTAAATACTTAAGAGAGGAAAGAATTGAAGAAAAATCAATCTAAATAGTAGGGAAAAATAAGTTGTCGACCCCTTAAACGAAAAGTAATTTCCTTCTTCCTACTTCTTCCCTTTATTTCCTTTCTCTTCCTATTCCTCTAACTTCTCGCTCCAGTCCCACCTCCTACTCCTCCCCCTGCTCTTACTTTCCTCTACCCCTCACTTTTGCTGTCTGTTCCATACCCTCCGCATCTGTCGACTGTGCAATCGGCCAATATGGAAGCAGTTCTGTTTTCACACGACCTTGACTGACATTGACACATATAGCGAGGACGGCTTGCGTGTGTTGCACAAGAAACGTGCACTACAAGTGTGTCAACTTGGGTCTTCGCTTTCTGAAGCTGACCTCTACGTTATGTGGTCAGCCGCATTTTCTCAATTCGATCATAACGAACTGGTCAAATGGATTTTTATCCTGATCGAGCAGTCTAGATTAACTGACATCAAGAGGGAAAGTGGTTTGTATAAGATCAAAAAACAATAAGCTAAATAAGATTGAACAAGTTTTAGGATTGGGATTTCGAATGTGTTTAACAAGTGAAAGATAATTTTAGCCCAGTGAGGAATTTCGTTTATGGCGAGTTTCAAAGTATATAAAAATCAAAACAGCGAAAAACTTGATGTTGATAATGTTTGAAAGTATTTTAATCTTAATGCTTGACTATACTTACAGTCATAAAAATAACAAAAATATTAATAATAGATAGATAGATAGATAGATAGATAGATAGAGAAAGTGTGGACATAGGAATCAATGCTGTATGATGAATGTCAGTTTCATGATTCAGTATGATCTACAAACCACATCTTTATCTGATGATTATATTGTCAAGATGCCAGTAACTTTTCAGTGTTGAGTTATATGTCGACACTTTATGTATAAATGCTCTTTATCTGATATTTCAGTCGACCAGGGTTTTTTTTTTTTCAAAGGATAACGCCTTTTATGGCAAGCGGTCTTTGTAATTAAAGAGATCAATATGAAGAGATACAACATTAATAGTAGCAAACAGAATTCAAGGTTCAACATAATGAAGTAACTGGCGTGTGAATATATACCCGAAAAACTCAGAATAATATCCTATTGTTTTTGTTTTTACTTATCCCACATTTTATGAAGAATTCTTTAGCGGAAAAAGAATGTTTTATGCTCCTGGACAAAATGTACCGGACAGGATTCTGAAATTAGCGCACTTTCAATGCATTTTCCTATTAATTAATTTTCATTTTCTTGCAATCTATACCGCATTAAATCGAAATCCTGGTTAGACCTATTTCAATAAAATGTCCTTTTAAAACAAAACTCATCACAGAACAGTTTCTATTGTTCTGTTTACTCGTATGTAAGTTAAAAACAAAAATGTATATACACTTCAGGAAAGGAAAAACTTGTCTTTCGTAGTGTTTAGACTTTTACATATGGGGTGATGGCTAAAGGATGTTGTGTATCAGGGAAAACGATCGACCCTTAGAAAAGAAATTGAAAATGAACATGTAGCAATCCCACTGGACACTTTGGCCAGGCGTTGTCCAAGCAGTAATTCGCCGAATGAAGAAATGTTTGAAAGCTAAAAGCCACTATTTTGAAAATCTTTTGTGATTGTAGAGTCCAAAGGTAACTTGTATTAATCTCATAATATCTGAATAAATTTAGTATTATTAGGTTGGTGCAAAAAATAATGTCGTTTTCTCACAGTAAGATATGTGACAAAACGACATTATTTTTGCACCAACATAATACAATATCTACACAAGTTTTTCCTTTCTTGGAGTGTGAATACATTTTGAGACGGACTCTGCATATATATATATATATATATATATATATATATATAATTTGGGCAGCAATCCCTCTTTTATACAAATTTCATTAATGGTGACTGACAAGGTTCTGCGAGTAAGCTTTTTATTTAATCTTTCTTATGTTTGTATAAGTGTTTTCTTTTCTAGACGTAAAGTGCGTAAAAATTATCCAAATGTTTTGCATATCCCAGCACTTTCGGCTATTATTTTAGCTATTACTGAGACTGAGTTTTATTTTTAACTGAATGCATATGTTTTTTATGTATGCATCTAGATTTCAAGGAATGTTTTATTTTCCAAACACGGTCAGCACGCTGTGACCGTGCTCATATTTTATGTCATTGAGTGGTGGTTTTCTCTTTTTTTTATTAGTGTTTCCATTATTTTAGACAGTTTTTTACATGTGGATATGTGTCTATTATCCTTGTATTTTCTACAAGTACATTGTGGGTGGAGTTTGGTTGGTTTCCGTATGTATTTAAATGGATCCTATTTGAGTTATAGTCCGAGATCTGTAAGGTGAATCTTCTCGACAGGCATGTAGTGGTATGTCTACTATAATTATTCATGTTTGGTTTGGTTTGGTTTTATATATATATATATATATATATATATATATATATATCCTAGGAAGAGAAAGCAGATATTACACTTTAATTCTATTCAAATCTGTTTCTCGATATAAAACAGGATTTTAATCTTTCATCTCTGATGTTAAAATTCTCCAAAGAGCCTATGTGTGTTTCAGTGGAAACGAAGGTAGCATATGTTGTGAGGTATACCTGTTTAGACAACTTACAATTTTATTTATTTTTAACTCTTAATTACTCTTAATTCTTACTTCTCTCTCTGCCTCTCCCTACCTCGCCACCTCTCTCCTTCGGTCTATCTGCCATAGATAGATAGATAGATAGATAGATAGCCTTCTTCGTCGAGTCGTCAACAAGAATACAAAGGCGGATGATACATGTAGTGATAATGATAACTACGTCTTGCAGACAAGAAGACGGGAAATCTCATGAGAAGTCAATGGTCGGCGATGTGATATAAAACATGTTTTCTTAATTTCGTAATAGAGAAAAAATGCTAGAACACCGACTGCTTCCTGGTTGTTTTGAAATGAATCAAACAAACAAATAAAGATATCCTAGGTAGGACACAGTTCAAGTGTCAGGAATTCGAAACAAAAAAATAGCTTCGAACGATACTTGATCTCGCGTCCATGAGACAGACCCGATGTCGTGCAGCGAGGTAATGCTTAGGCAGGATTCTCTTTTCTTTTTCATTCTTATATAACTATCTGAGTAGTGTAGGCTCAAAAGACAAGCAAAAATGCCTATATATGTGGCAGTGATTGCTGCACAATTTCTTCGCGAAAGAAGAGACTTGGAGCGACATATGTGACTCTGTCGACGAATGTGAGGAACACCATTGACAGGACATTATTATTGACGAATGCTTAAAGGAAAAATAGGAACTACAAGAAGCTGACACTCACAACCAGAAAGAGAATTTGTGGGACACATAATGAGACAAAGTTGTATAGCCACCACGTGCTGAAGAGGTCTTCGGCGACGGCGTCAATTCAATAATAAAGTTGCATTCTCTCTCAGCAGGTGATCGCTGGTTGTCTTGAATTCAGAGATAAAAGAACTTCAACACAGAGAATTTTACTCAACTATTTTATTAAAGTCAACGTATACATCTTCTAATTATCCAGTGGGGTCGCTCTCTCACTCCTTGGGGATGGGGGCAGTTCCAGACACGAAAGGAAACACGTCTACATTGTTCGACAGTTAAGAAACAACACACTGAAAAAAAACTTTCTCTATCTATCATTCCCACGCTAGTTCTGCCACTCAAAATCAAATTCCTTATTATGTCTTTTAACTGATCCATAAGGTCAACCTCAGAAAGTCGGTGCAGAGATACACTTTCTCTAAAAAAATTAATAGTCTACAAAAATTATTATTTATTTAGAAGGTCTGGAAAATTTGACACTCACTTGAAGGTAGGTGCAGCAAGAGAAATCGTGAGTAAAGTATTTAAAGAATTTGAATAGATGTCATAAGGACAAAGAAGGTGAGCATATATATATATATATATATATATATATATATATATATATATATAAAACGACGTTAAGGTAATCTAAATTAACAAAAAGGGGTTTTTAACATCAGCTCGCTAATGCCGACAATAATTGAGTTAGACATGTTTCTAATTGTTCAAGAATTAGTTTGAGCCTGGCGAAAATAAGATTGAACCTGCTATGTCAAGGCCGACTGTACGAGATTCGTAAAAAGATAAAAATAAAGCTGAAAGAAGAAAAGAAGACCCCCCTGAAATCGGGTCATCTAGTGTAGAATCCGCATAGATGGTTCCTCAGACGATTAAAACAAGAAAATTCTTCTGAATAAATTATCAGAAAATAATTGAAAATATCTTTTTTTTTTCATCCCTAAACCCTTGGCAAGTTATCGTGGAACAAACAATATTGAATAACTGAGCAACTGTGCCAAGTCCGTTAAGTTGGGAAAAGCAATCAATGAAAAAAAATCTAAGATCTTTTCATGGTGAATCTCTTCAGCCAAGTTCACTCGAACCGACTGCAACCATGTTGCAAGCGGTCAATACGTCTGGTACTGAACTGGATAAAACTAGTAACTTTGTTTCTAGCCACTCTGCTGTTTTTCGATTAAGTGCCACTTTAATCATTGGTGATATGGCTAACATAACGTCTTCTAAGAGACAAGGGCAGATTTTTGGATGACCTTCAATTAAATGGTTACTTGTCTATTCAGAATAGGGTAGACGTAGTTTTATGCAATGTAAATATGGCTCTATATTCTTATGGCGAGAAAACCCAATTGGATTAGCCGTTCGCTCGTATTATAAGTTATTATAAGTCCCTAGGGTCACGGTGTTAAATCGCCTAATGATAAAAAATTTCTGATAGACATACAATGTTAAGTACGGTGGATTACTAAAACCACAAATAAATATGGAATGTGAATAAAACGATTTAATCAGATATAGGACAAATAAAAATTAGTTATGACAACACTACTTACATAGTAATTTCTTAAAAATTAATGAATTTTATTTATAATTTGACAATTTTTAATCTTTAACAAGATGAGACCTGATGTAATGGAATAACCAGTCACCCCCATGAATGATTACACTATAGGTAGTAAGAAGTACCTATAAAGTGAACTGTCTACGAGAGACTTCCGGAAGAGTGAGAGAAAGAATAGTGTTCTCTTCTGTTCTTCACTGTAGAACCCCTTGCCTTGAGCAGAGAGGAACCCGGACGAGGCTTTGCCGAAGAGCAAAGTTTCGTCCGGGGAGATAAACAGACCCTGAACTCGCTTATGCGGGTTCTAAGGAAATATTTTTAGCCCAGCCTACGGGCTCGGAGAACCCACGGTAAACTCGGCCTTATGCCACATACATCCATCATGGTGGGGGATGTTAAATATTAAGAGTGAGTGAGAGACGACGCAAACACGTCCGACCTACCAATTAGTGGCACTCACTACTAGATTGACCTGTGTATAACTGTACCATATTTCATATTGTACTGGTTGTGTACAATAAACCTTTCTTCTAGTATCCACCTGGTGTTAAGTATTTATTCCTTTAGCATGGAATATAACAAGACCATTATTTTGAAATGAAATATATTCAAAATTACTCATCTCAAAAATGAAATACAAAATTATTGAAAAGAAGTACTTACCATGATAAATAAATATCGAAACCTTCTGGCATTGAACATAAAAGCTCCAAAAATACACTACTGATGTTCTTCTTGACTGTGTTATGGTGGATATAGGAATTGGTTATACATGTGTTACTATCACTGAATAGCCGTAAGTTCAATCTTTAGTTCAGCAAGAACAAACACTGACTCAACAGATATCATATGTCAATCAAACAATGGACACCTGATGATGGTCAGAAGGCATGAACCTGCGTTAGATTTGTATTGAGTAACTATTATTAAGCTAGGTAGGCTTACAGCCCTAGCACACTGAAACATCGGTTCCCGTATCAGCACCAAAGTTGAGCAACGTTGAGGCCTGGTCAGTACCTAGATGGGTGACCGCTTGGGGATACCAGGTGCTGTAAACTTGCGCGGCTGATGTAATGGGGAATTTTTTTTTATCGGAGAGTCGAGTTCCAGTCTTCGTTGGATTCGTTATATAAACCTACGTGCAAATACCATTCGGAAAAGTATGAATCTACCTCTTACCCTCTTAGTTATGGGTTAATTAGTAAGAGTTGTGTCACTAAAAACAATATTATCTCCAAAAAAATTAGTCTAAAAATTATTTTATAGCTTTAAATAACCTGCAAAAGGTTCGTAAGCCGTAGAAAACGAATCAATTAATCTTTCAGTAATACTCGTTTAAATAGCTGCAGGCAGCGGGTAATGTATTGATATCAATACAGAGTAATGTATTGATATCAATACAGGGACTCTTGCTGAACCTGTTGAAATCCTAAAGTTTAGCAAAAAGTCGGGAAATTCTCCATTGGGCACCTCGCTGTGGAGTGAGGATTTGCGAGTTAATTCAGCAGTAACCTCCATTCCTAAGATTGAATCATATCCTTGGCCTGGTGTCAAATTAAGCTTAGCTAAGTAAATATCTACCAAAGGGCATCACGTGTGTCACATTGGTCATCAAATTCGTCTTGAAGGCCAATTCGTTCTTTTTGTTGGAAAAAAAATGAAATCTCCTTTCCGTAAGTATGCGCTCATGGCTCTCCACAGTTGCCATGACTTCTTGCGAAAAACAGTGAAGTATTTTTTCATTGCCTTCCCACGGTTCCCAATTCATAGTTGTCCTTCTTCTAGACTGGCTGCCAGCCAAGGTTATAGAACCGAGGATACTCTGCTATCGAACCAATATTATGTAGATGAAGGAGAAGAGACAGGTTCATGCCTTTTCCAAGTGAACACAACAAACTAAGGCCGTATTTTGAAATCGACTCGCTGATTCCACTTTTTACACCGATAACCGTTACGCCACCTGCATATCCAATTCGCTAGTGTAGCGGATTCGATACACACGGCGCAGTCCGATACCTTGGCCCTAAGCCAAAAAAGACTAGTCAATCACTGTGGGCGCTTAAACTTGCTTTCTGTTAAGCCGTGACTTGAGTTAACGGGCAGCTTCTAAATACTGATTTTCAAGGTATACAGACCAATTTAAAAATGATAACTCAAATTTACCATAATCCTATGTTTGCATTTATATCATAAATGTATCTTTGGATTTTTTCTCTTAGCCATATTCGACAAAAATCTTGGTC
>OZ010577.1:94085555-94088055 GCA_963932145.1 Acanthosepion lycidas | reverse complement strand
TGCGCGAAGGTAATCAATACGTATATGATGATACTACATTTTATAATTTATTAATGCGTCTGCCGCGACGACGCATAAATCAAATCTTACGTGATTTTACAAGAAGAAATTTCGAGTTCAGTTCTAGAAGAAAGAATACGAGACTGATGATCAAATGTCTTGAGGTTTGTTTTGTAATTTCAGAATAGTAAATAAACTAACCCGGTAGACCGTTGCAAACTTACCGGGTCACTCACTGCGAAGGTCTTGTGACGTAGTAAGCAAAATGATTCCCATATATCTGTAGATATTAGGTTGGTGCAAAAATAATGACGTAATAATGTCGTTTTTTTGACGTAACGTCAAAAAACGACATTATTACGTCATTATTTTTGCACCAACATAATATATACAAAATGAATGACAGGCGTAGGAAGATTGTTTAATGTCAGTAAACCCTTCCTTTGCCTAAACGTTAACATTACATATATATATATATATATATATATATATATATATATATATATATATATATATATATATATATATATATATATATAACAATGGCTGGCAGAGTTTGCGGTTCTCTCTTCAGGAACGGTATAAATCCTATCGTCAAATGTTCTTAACAAATATCTTGTCGCTGGAGTGCCACATTTTTAGGGAGAATAATTGAACGGAGGCACGGTGAAGAAATGGATAGCGACTCGAATGAGGAATTGGAGAGCCGAGTTCGAATTCCAGTCGGATCTATTACATTCACTTACGTGAAACGGAAGTGTATGAACCTCCTTCTTCTCCCTCCAGCTATGGGTAAATAGCAGGACAGACCGGGTTCTATAGCTTTGGATGGCAACTTGTCTACTGTGGAAAAAAATCTAACTCGTTAGTCATGTATCGAAAAATACATGAGCGCCTAAGAGTGTATCACGTATGGTATATAACTAACTGAAATGAATAAGCATTATGGCAAATCACAATCCATAGCTGACCTGAGGTAGTAATTTTTTTAAATAAAAAACTACTATTCACGTTGTCAGCATTAGCAAGTATATATATATATATATATATATATATATATATACATGCAACATTAGTCTGACACAAGGCCATAAATATGTATTGCATCAATTTTTCAATGAGATTGAAATATGTTTATACTCAAAATTGTTGCATCAATACATTTAGCAACAAATAAATGTTTTAGTTTCACTTTTTGACTTGCCTTGAATTGAAATTAGACGTTTCATCCACAGATTACCATTTGGCACCGATTGACACTGACCGGGTACTGGTTGAAAAGTTATTTCATATTAAATATGCTTTCCTCTTAACTTGATCTGTCCCTCTCTTACTCTCTCATCTTACTCCCTTTTTCTCTCTTATGTCTCTCATCTTACTCTCTCTAATTTCACTCTCTTTCTCTCACACTTATTTTACACTTTTCTCTCTCTCTCTCTCTCTCTCTCTCTTTCTCTCTCTCTTATATATTCTCCCTCTCTTTTTCTCCTACTTTTTATCTTTCTTTCTTTCTCTTCTTCCCACTCTCAAATCTATCTCATATTATTCTCTCATCTTACTCTCTCGCTATCTCTCCCTATTTATCTCTCTCATCTCTTACTCTCGTTCTCTCTCTCTCTCTCTCTCATTTTACTCTTTTCTCTCTCTTTTATTCTCCCTCTCATCTTACTCCCTTTTTCTCTCTCATTCTCTCTCATCTTAATCTCTTTCTAATTCTCTCATATAACTTTCCTTCCCTCTCTCTTATTTTCTCCCATCTTACACTCTTTCCTTCTCTCTTATTCTCTCTTTCATTTTACTGTCTTTCTTTTTCTTATATTCTCTCTCTGATCTTACTTTCTTTCTCATTCTCGCTCTCATCTTACTCTCTTTCCCTCTCTCTTATTCTCTCTTTTATTTTAATCTTTCTCTCTCTTTTATTTTCTCTCTCATCTTACTCTCTTTTTCATTCTCTCTCTCCTTTCTTTTCCTCCCTCTTATTCTTTCTCTCATCTTACTCTCTCTCTCTCACTCACTAATATTCTCTCTCATCTCTTGCTCTTGTTCTCTTTCTCATTCTATATATTGTTTTACATGTTTGTCATGCCTTATTCGTTTTCTACTTATTAGGGGCTTTTTGCGTGTTTTTGGCGCCTATTGATCACCTTTACTAGTTTCGTTGGCTAATTGACTAAAATATAAATATATTCCCTTTCTATCTTTCTCTCATATTCTTTATACAATTAACGCAATATTAGTAGAAATTTAAAGACTTATTTAAATTTATTTATTATTCAAAGATATTATTATTATAATTACTTGTGAGTCAAGTTCAAAGACAAACAATGAAATCAGAAAATTATTCCCATTTAATTTTGATATGATATAAAATCATTTTTTTTTCTTTTTTTAAATTATCATTCTTTCAAATATACACCTACTTTCAGCATTGACGAGCATGCCATAAGTCTGTCTAGCAGGCCCATCACTTCCCGTAACTTACAGACTTTAGGGAAAGCAC
>OZ010577.1:94020555-94080555 GCA_963932145.1 Acanthosepion lycidas | reverse complement strand
TGCACTTTCACAAAACCTCGTCCAGGTTCCTCTCAGTCAGGATCTGAATAACAGATCCCAGCTAGTCGGTATTTACTAGCACCCCCCACGAGGGTAGATGTGGCACAAGGCCGGGTTTAACGTGGGTCTTCCGAGCCCATAGGCAGAGCCTCGTCCGGGTTCTTCTCTGTCGACCGTCTAGCTGGAACAGATCGCAGCTAGTCGATATTTACTAGCCCCTCCATAAGGGTAAATGTGGAACAAGGCTGAGTTTTATGTGGGTCTTGCGAGCTCGTAGGCTCGGCCAAAAATATTCCCTTTCGAATCCGTATAGACGGGTCCAGGTTCAGTTTACCTCCCCAAACGATACTCTGCCCTTCTTGTCCGGGTTCCTCTCTGCCTGAAGGCAGAGAGGTCGACCGTCTAGCTGGAACAGGTCGCAGCTAGTTTCTGTAGTCCGTTGACTTACACATACTTATAGGTAATTACAACCTATAGTGTAGTCACTCCTTCGGGTGACAGGTTATCCCATCACATCATAAAGTCTCCTGATTAGTGGACATAATCTCTGCGACACTGTGAGCAGGGCTAATATGAAGAATCATCTACTTTTATTTATTACTGCTAACAAGCCATCTCTTTACAGTGAGCATCATAAGTACAAAGACTGTCTTAAAAACATTATCTGCAAACGAACATTCTGGTCAGACTCTGCTTTTGTTTCACCCCTCCCAAACTTTTTTTTTTTGAACGAAGCACAATCATTGTCACTACGGTACAGAAAGTGTGCCTAAGGGTTGAAATGCAGAAAATTGAATCAGCGAGATGGGGTTCGAATTTCAATTTCAGACAGTTTGTTTTCTTCGCGCATAATCCCCTTAAGAAAAAAACTGACTCCATTTTTCTGCCCCACCCCCACCAGCTCCTTGGTAAATAGTAGAGAAGATTGGGTGTTCTAAGTGTCTCGTTTGGCAAACACTCTAAGAAAAGCAGAGCGCTTAATTAAAAATGGGGAGAAGGCAATGGCAATCCACTTCATTGTCTTTGCAAAGAACAATCTAAAAAAAAATTAAGTTGTGAAAAACTTGATCTCTTACATCGTGAAAAGACATGCTACTTAGAGACCGGGTGTAATGACAAAATCATATATATATATATATAACGGGTGTAACAGAAAAATTGCCCAAATCATGTAACAACATGGGATAATTGTCCATCCCACAAAATGTCTAATATCTAAAAAAATAACACTAAATTAATTGAGTTTCTTTTTTTCCACATTCTAGATAAGACGTTTAATCATCTTGACACCATTTATCGTAAGAATAACGGTACAACACTTTGAGTTGTTCAGCTAGAAAAAGAACAGGCTAAAATCGTCTTGTGTCAGCCCGACTGTCTTCCCAACTGAGCAATGGTGAGAAGAAAAATATCATTCAGACCTTCAGTAATGGTACCAACATTCATACTCAGACTTCCATCTTCAAAGTCCATTCAAGAACCATCAAGAGAATGGTGAACAAGTTTAAAAAAAGAGGGAACAGTAGAAAGTAAAGCTGGATCAGGAGATCATAACAGGAAGCGGGCTCATCATTTCAGCTTAGAGCTAAAGGGATCAATTAGAAAAGATCCAGCTCAATTCATAACACGTTTTGCACGCGAAAGCTGTGACAGCCCAAAGAGCAGTGAAAAAGACGTGAAAATGAAATCGTACTTGAAACTTGTGAGGCATATTGTTAGTCCAGATAAAAAGTTAGAAGGTTAGAGAGAGCGAAGATCACCTTGAATAAGTTTTGTAAATGATCCTAGAATAATATATTTATATTTGATCTTAATTTCAATGCTTCATGAGCTTCCAGTCTTTAGTTATAATTAATTAATGCTGAACATGTCATTTTCGTTTATGATCAGTTCGTCACGATTCCTCTGTCAAGCATGGAAAGTAATTATAGATTCTTATTGCTTAAAGTAGAGTCTAACAATGTTATAAAAACCTCTGAGAATTCCAGTAAGATATCTTTAATCATTTCTAAGATACAACGGTTAAAATCTTTTACACATTTGGACAATTTTGTTGTTACAGCCGGAATAAATATATATATATATCATTTACATAAAAGTCAAAATCTTTAACGACGTCGCAGTATATATGTGAACGTGGCCTTGTGCTAAAATTAGCGAAGTCAAGTGAATACTAACGTATTTCCTTTCATTATTTTGCGCATAAATAGAATGTCTCCCTATCAATAGAAGGGCGAAGTGACTTGATCGATAGTCGACCATCAAGTTGATCAGACGAAAATAATTCAATTGTGGTCGCCGTCTTTTATTGTTTAATGTCTTTTCCACTGACATGAACCCACACTCCTCCGTTTCCAGTTAGATTAAGTTTAAATTGACTTTGTGATTGTCATGCACCGGTGTTAAATTCAACTACAAAATCTGGAGGTTATTAATCAAATTCGACTCTCTGATATGATTCGGCACACACAGGCACGTAAAGAGAGAGGCATTGACGTCAGTACTAGATATGAATGATAGTCAACACTTTAAATGATAATGTAGTTTCTAGATTCTTGTGGTCTATCGGCAATCTCTCAGTAGGGACCCCAACGCTGCATCACAGACTGAATCAGCAGCAGACAATTTTTCTCGGGTTACTTTTTACTCGCTTTATTTTCGGAGGTGGCGTATATCATAGGCGTCGGCTCTTGAAGCAAGCGAGAAGAGGAGGAAGATAGCGAGAACGGATGTCAACATATCGACCAGTCACCTATCCTCTTTTAGTGCGTGCTTTATCTCCCTGCAGCTGAAGGGGAAGTCCCTAGCAAACAACAGAGCTAGTGACTTCTCTACTGTCGTAACACTACTGCTCTTTTTTCGTGTGTCGAAGACAATCTATCTTTGTCAGGATTGCTCCCCAACAGAGTTCAAACAAAGTTCACATCGTCGGAATTCTGACCAATATGGTAAGGTCTGGAATTATATTCTCTTTGCTATTTTTATCTAGCCCAAGTATTCTGTAACAATAGTCAAATGCTCTTTCTCTACACTTAAAGATATTTACTAAATTTAACGTTCGTCATGGGTAAGACGATAAACTACATCCAGCCTCTGATCAGGAGGTTTTGAGAGGCGTGGAACCACCTCTTAATTGCTGGTGTTCCCAGGTCCCCCTGACCCAGGGTGGTAGAACCTGTTACGGTCGCAGCTATGGTCAAAATAGCTATTACCAGTAATACAATTTGAAAGTGAAAATATTACCAGAAACAGATTTTTGACAAAACAAAATATTACCAGCTATAAAATATGTTGTCGGCATTAAATAACTCATTGAGGTTAATATGCCGTAAAACAAAATAAACCAAACCAATCTAAACCAAAAAATGCATATTCTACTCATACGAATCTATCCTAAAAATGTTGTCCGGATTAAATAACCCATTGAGGTTGATATGCCGTAAAACAAAATAAAACAAACCAATTTAAACCAAAGAATGCATATTCTTTTCATACGAATCTATCCTAAAAGTGTTGTCCGCATTAAATAACCCATTGAGGTTGATATGCCGTAAAACAAAATAAACGAAACCAAACAAAACTAACTTTAATGTAGTCCAATAAAGAGGTTGAATTTGTGTTTAAAAATTGCGTAGCGATAGATTTTCAATTGGACGCGATATGTTAGCTTACCTTGAAAATAAGCAGCCAAAATCCTGGTAGAAAGATTTCAATTTACCAAGTATATTCCGTAATCTTTTACTAATTTATCCAACATTGTTAAGTCTGACAGAAAATCACAGAATCACTATATCAAATAGGAAACGCATTTATGATCTAGTTGATCGTCCACAAACGAACATCTTTGCCCTATTCTTTCCAGCCATTTCTGACAAGCGTAGCTCTAATTTCTTTCTTTCTGATTCCAGTGTCATCTTTGAATTAATTGATTAAGGTTCTTGCTAGTTGACCTCATGATCTTTTCCCATAATTTAGATCCCTTAGTATAAACTGATGTACAATATCTTTCCTTCTCCAGCAATCGTACTCGCCTTTCACAGTTTGTGTCCGTAATCTTTGATAGCTTTGCATTTAGTTCTTTACTGGACAAGTGAAATGGACCAAGCGCTTTTGCTATTTTTTAAACTTAAAATTTTCCAGACCCGCGTGCCTGGAAAAATAGCATTCAGTATCCTGGATTTTGTGTAGTCTTGAGTCTTGACCACTGTCTCGGCAGAAAATGCTCAGTTACCTCACTTACCAAGCAAGTCAAGGATTCCTTTTTATAATCAACCAGGACGCTCTAATAATATTATTTATAAAATATTTGTTATGAAAATGAAGGTATTCTATTTATATTAGGTTGGTGCAAAAATAATATCGTTTTTTGACGTTCAAAAATACGTCAAAAAACGATATTATTTTTGCACCAACCTAATAATTATAAACTCATATTTAAAAACTTCAATCTGTTCTATAACGTTGAAACACAAACGATAGAATTGAACCACACCTTTCTCTCTCTCTCTCTCTCTCTCTCTCTCTCTCATTCCCCCTCTATCTCTCTCAGTCTTTTTCTCTTTTAGACACACACAGATACATACACACACACACACACACACACACCTGACTGATATCAAATCAGTTGGGTTTCGATCCCGGTTTGAAGCAATCGGACCTCTAGCCACACTGAGGACCTGTGAAACAGCGAACAGTCTGTGGATGACTATATATATATTATTATGATTATAAAAATATAGTATTTCTAATAAAGAAAGTTGATGAGGATACCATGGACTGAATATATGAGCGACAACGCCGTTTTGGAGGGAATAGAAAAAAAGCAAACTTATAATTGACATCAGGAAGAGGCTGTTGAAATTTCTTGGGCACGTAGTGAGGAAGGAGGGCTTGGAAAATCTGATACTCATGGGACAGATTGAGAGAAAGAAGGGTAGAGGAAAGCAACGCGTAACATACTTGATGGACTTGCGTAAATGGATGCCAGAAGAGTATTTGGGAGAAATAACAAAAAGACAAAACTTATTACTAGGTACAGGAAGATGTGGAGGGCTACGATCGCCTACGCCCTGAATGGATAAGGCACATAAAAGAAGAAGAATACGAGATTTCTAAAAGAAATCCGGTATTATAGGCTTATAAGAGAAAATTTTATATTAATTATAGATTTTAAAAATGCACCATTAATAATAGGTTTCTATCAATAAGCCATTAATGTCCTGTCTCAAAAACTGGGACGGTGGGTATTAATGAGTTAATATATGATATCTTGTTTAAGCGCAGTTTTCATTTATTCAGCCGGACTGTGGCTTAGGAACGTTGCTTGACCAAATCATTTGTTTTCTTTTGTTACACGACCTTTTGTTTATATATATATATATATATATATATATATATATATATATATATATATATATATATATATATATATATATTCTCCCGTGACCGACATTTAAATTCGTTCTAGACAAATACTTAATGACGCTTTTTTGATATTTTATTTATTTTCCCATCAAAACAATTTATAAATATTAGCAGGACGGGATCTTTAAAAACAGACGAGAATAACATTGAAGGTTCCTATTTACATTTGTAAAACATAATTACCATCTCTGATTTTCTCTCTGTCTCTTGCTCCCTCTCTTCCGGTCTCTCTATCTATCTGTCTATCTTTCACTTATCTTCTGAACACAAAGCACTCTCTCCGTTCCCTCTCACTCTCTCTTTCTTTTCCTTTGTTTTCTCAATTTTCTCACTATTTTATACACACACATGCAAACTTTCATTTTCTTTTCTCACACCCTCTCTTTCTCTCCCTCAATTTCATTTTTACTTTTCACTTTCTCCTCTTTTGTATTTCCCATTTATCTCACTATTTCCTCTCTCTTTCTCTTTCTCTTTCTCTCAAGTATTATTCTTTCTCTCACTTCTCCCTCTCTGTCCCTCTTTGTTAATTTTTCTCTCTCATTTTCACCTTTCTTTCTGTCTTATTTCCTTTCTTCGTATTTCTCTCATTTTCACATTTTCTTACTCTATTTCCCGCTCTTTTTCTCCCTATTTTACTCTCTTTTACAACCACCCCTATCCGCTACACACAAATGACTATTAAATGGCAAATGCTATTAACCTTTCTCTGGCGTCTGTTGTAATTTGACATAGATTTGAATAGCTTCGTAGTAACAATTCGAATGAGTACCACTAAGAGCACAGTTTAATTTCCGGATGAAACTGCCAAATTTATTTCGCAGATGTCCTACGGAAGAGATGCAGTTGTCTAATTCTCAAAGGAAACATAAATCTCAACTCTTGAAGAGTCTCATAAATTGATGTGCGTTTTAGTCTACTCCTCAAACATTGTACACAACCGATGTTCCGTGCTTGCAGACCATCGAAAAAGTTAGACATTCTTTAAACATTGGATCGAAGTCCTACTAGTACTCCCGGACCACGTTCTTTCATCCACTTGCTTAAATCCACCAGATATGCCATGCGTTGCTTTGACGGAGGAACTAAGGAATCCCTAGACGTTAGTCGCTAGTGGCCCGCTGACGGGCCGCCGATGACAGCGTCAGCGTTCCTCTGGTGACAACCACCGGCAGACCATAGGTGGCCTTCTAGCAGTCCGCCAGTGGTAACGTTGCCGAGACGAACACGCCAGCAATCCGACAGCGGAGCACCAGCGGAGCACCAGCGGAGCACCAGCGGAGCACCAGCGGTAAACGCTAATGGCATGCCATCCAATGGCAGATTGGTGGTTTGCGTGTAGGGATGTCGTTCGTCTGAAAACTTTCTATGATACTAGCGATAGAATAGCGAGGGACTTGCTATATTTTGCCTGTGAAAAAAAGGGTTGTAGGGTGGGAAATAATTCGTCATCCACATTGACACTTTTGGACGCTACCGTGGCTAGAAACTGAAGACTGGGCAGCTCCTGTACGTATATAGCCACAGTACTATTCGTTCGGTCTGGTCTGGCTATTGTAAGGGTAGAGGACAGCAGGCGGTGTCAGGTACTTACTAGAACGATTCGGGAGAACTGATCCATTTTTCCAGCATCTTTAGTGATGAATTGTATACACGAGTCTCACTCGAGGTCTGGGTTGAACTTAAATCCCAAAACACGAGGTTTTCCATGAGAGGACATCTATTTATCGCGATAGACGAAAATTCAAGGTCCGCTCGGAACGTTACTTTTGGTTTGCGTGGCATTAAATGTTGACCAGCCAGCTTTTCCCCACCCTAGGTCAGAGGAGGGAGATCAGCTACCAGGCTCTGGTCATGTAGAGTTTTGAAGGTGCACCCGTATACCGTTGTATCATAGCTTCTCTAGGACAAATAATGAACGGCTGAAAAGCATTATACAAAATAAATATAATCTCACAGAGGCAAAATTCATTAATACCATTATATCGATTTTTACTGACTGTCCCGTTATTTAGGCATTGGTTAGACTAATGTTAATAAATAACTATACGAAATAACCTTAACGCTGAATACAACTCATTTTTCAGTTTCCTGCGAAATCAAAAAAACGTTAACAAAAATGGCCATATCTGCACCTCCGTACTCTCAAAAGGACCTTTACAGCGTTCGCTATTATAGGAAGTGGCGTTAGGCTGTGCTACATCGAATGGAACTTTATAACTTGACGTTTTTCACTTCACTTCGTCCTTTACGCTGCGTTGATTCACGACTTCCGTTATGCCTCGACGGTTAGCTTTCAGCTAATCAAGTCTGGCATGAATGATCAGCTTTGTAAAAATCAAATTGCAAGTTCTTAGAAGTACGCTTCACACAGGTAGAAAGCATTAAAGGTCGGCGTACTCAGTGTGCATTACAACGTCGCTTGTTTACTGGTTTCGTGAATTATCAGATCATTACGATATTTTCATGGTATTTCAAATGTAAGAGTAGCTACGTGGCGGCACCCAACTCCTCATCATTTAAAATGAGAAAAGTATTCTTTAACTCATTGTCCCTTCCGAACGTAGGCGATCGGGGATCTCTATGGCTTGCCGGAAAATAAAATATAGTGCAGTGGTTGCCCGTTGCCGACTTCAAGATTTTCAATTCAACGTAGTCCCTCACCTAGACTGGCTGCCAATCAAGGCTACAGAGTCCATTTTACGCTTTAATTTAATCCGTAGTTAGGAGAACAGACGTAATAATTCCTTTTTCAAAAGTATTAGTGCGAAGTGAACCCACCTACTAGGCCAGAATTTGAACTGTTAAGTGCCGATAGCCATGACGCTAACTGATTTTAAGTATTGCTCTACTCCATTTTCTAGTTGTCTGAATTCTTTTTACACTATATTATTCAGACTATTGTCCTCGTCTTTGTTGCCATATTTATCACAACGTTTCGGCCGTTGTACGCTCCGGCCTTCAGGCTGGAATGTCGAACTGAACTCTTTATTTCGCTCACTGGGGTAGACTGTTCTAGTTCCACGTGCCATGTCTAATAGATGTCAGTTATCAGTTACCTCCTGCTTAATTCCTTCTCCAAGTTCCCCACCGCCTTAACCAGGTATTGCACTCACAACAATTTAGGTCCTGTCACTGGATCTATCACGCCATTATCCACTGTACCATATGTCCTTGAGGACACATGGTACAGTGAATAAAGGCGTTAAAGGCGGCCTAAACGTTGTGATAAATATGGCAACAAAGATGAGGACAATAGTCCGAATAAAGTAAATAGTGTACATAATACCTCATCTCAGAAATATAGACAGATACTGAACTCTTTTTAATCTGTTCTAAATTTTGTATTCAAATTAGATTTTCTTTTCGATTTATAGTGCGTAAAAGACAAGTTTAACAACAAAAAGGGTAACATGTAACTAGAATAGAAAATAAATGTTTAATTTAGCTGTTAACTTCCATTTTTTTTTCTTCTATGTTCCGTGTCTCTTTACGACGTTGGCTATCATGTCTTTCCACAAATTCCTATTCCTTGTGGCCCTTAGAAGTATCGTTCCCTTTGCTAAAATACCCGCCATCTATTCCCATAAACCTGCCTTCCCATTTTTCGCTTGCCCTTGATATGTTCTGTGACGGTTAAATTTTCCAGGCCCTCTTTCCTGATTATGTGTCCAAGATATGTTTCTCTTTCTTATTCTGAGTATAAGTATTCTTTTTTGTTACTACTTTCTTTAAGACTCTCCTGTTGCTTACTCGCTCTGTCGACGAAATTCTCAGTATCCTCCTGTAGAACCACATTTCTGATCTCTTCATCCGTGGGGAAACTTTCTACACTACAAAAAAAGAAACAAGTTTAAATGGAAGTTATCATCAATATTAGAAAATCTATGACATTTGGAGGAGACGAGAAAACTAATTTCATGAAAAATTGTTTTAATAAAAAGATTTTTATGAATTTCAGCCAACAGTAAAACCATTAGGTCATTGAACGTTTCCTGTATGGAAACAGCTATTTATATAGTTTCAATTTTCTTGCCAAACATCACTCTACAGTAACTCCGATTTTCAAAGATTTAAATGCAACATCAATCGCCATCTTCTGTCTTCTTGAATCCCCTTCATCTTTTGTCCTTTCCTCAAACATAAATATTCTCAGTTTTCTCTTTCACTTCCATTCCCTGTGACCCCTGTGACCCCTGTGACCCCTGTGACCCCCTGCGCACTAGTGACATTCCACATTTAAATAAAAGCACTGAAGTGGTGAATAAATTAGCCAGTCTTGTGAGTTATTTCATTATTGAATATCTCACACTTCTCTGTTGCCTAGTGTTAAACTTAAACCCAGGAAATAACTAGAAACCTTGTCTTGGGGAAATGGCTAGTACTGCTGTATTGAATATGATCCTCCATGAATAGAACCTATTACTATGGTTTCGTGCTAGACTTATCTGAACTACATTGAATCAATAGCTAGGAAAGTTGTTTCTGTGTGTCACGCCAGGTTTTTCTCGTCTGAGTCCATCCTTCATATCTACAAATCTACCATTCGTCCATGCATTGAATACTGTTGCCATATATGGTCTTGTGCCCCCACTGTTCATCTCGAGGTTCTCGAAAAAATCCAAAGATGGATATGCAATGTGATAGGTCCTGACTTGGAATCTCGACTCCAGTCACTTTCTCACAGACGTGATGTGGCTTCCCTCTGTCTTTTCTATAAATATCTTCATGGCAACTGCTCTGGCGAGCTATTTTCACTGGTGCCCCAACTGCAGGAATTTAAGCGTGCTTTTAGGTTGACATCTCGCTCCCACCCTTTTACTGTCGAAACAGTTAAATGTAACCGCCTCTTCTACTATAGCAGCAACTTCTCTCGCACTTCCCGACAGTGAAACTACCTTCCTCTTATTTGCTTCCCTGATACCTGTAATCTTCAAAGCTTTAAATGTAATGTCAATCGACATCTTCTGATGCCTTGATCTTGATCCCGGTCCTTCTCGTTATCCTTTCATCAAACAGCTCTCTTTACTCTTAATCTCACTCTCTGAAACCCCTTCCTCTTATTTGCTTCCCTGATACCTGTAATCTTCAAAGCTTTAAATGTAATGTCAATCGACATCTTCTGATGCCTTGATCTTGATCCCGGTCCTTCTCGTTATCCTTTCATCAAACAGCTCTCTTTACTCTTAATCTCACTCTCTGAAACCCCTTACGTGCTAGAGACACTCACGTTTTGCTTTGGGTGAAAAGCTAAAAAAAATAAGTAATTGAGTGGCCATGACACGGGGCATCATAACTGTTGGGCGTTCAATACTTACCTGTTGCTTCATAATTTGTAACTCTGTACTGGATTATGGTAAGCCTTGTAAATAAGAAGAAGAAGCGTTGAAGATGATATAACAGAAAGATTTCGAAAACTTTTTGGTGCCGTGTATCGTCATTCAACAAAGGAAAACGTCACAACGAACCGACCGACTTTTGATGCCAGCTTTGACGTTTCTCTCCTACACAGCTGACGATTTTGACTCCCTCTCCAACGTCATTCCATTTTGTGCTTCTATTATTATATTTACTCCTACGCATTCTGTGAAAGAGTCGCCTACGACAATAATGAAAACAAATAAACAAAGTATAATCGATAGGAGCGGCAATGAAATTCCGAATTGCGTTCATCTTCTTCTTCTTCCTCTTCTTATACACATGTGCGCGCACACATACACACACATCCGCCCGCGCGTGCATACACATTTCGATTGACCAGTAACAAGCAAAGCTGACGTTAGTACGTTCGTAGTAATTTTAGTGCTCTATTCGAACAGCGCGCTGTGCGTGATTGGATGTGTGGGAAGGTGTAGGCGTCGTGCACTCAATCCAGCTCGCTTTAATCCACGTTCTTACACGTGGGCTGCGGCGGACGTTCACCTGGCTGTGATGTTCACGCTTCCAGTGATAGCATTTTAGATGGCATCGAAATTCAAGAATCAATTACGACTTTCTCTTCTTTCTTCTCCTTCCTCCTCTTCTCAATCTCTTCAAATCTTTCGTCTCCTCTGTGGTACACGGAATTGAGTAAAATCCTCACATTTGCGCAATCAAATTCACGGGTGAAAATAGACAAAGCGACGTCCTGGGTTCGAAGGTAAGGAAATACAGAAGTCAAAATAAACATGTGAAACATCAAAGGAAAAAGAATATTAAAAAGGTTAAACTGGTTCTGAAACAGCGGTATAGACTACCTATTAATTTTAGCAGTACTAACAGCAGACATAAACACATACATACATAGAGAGAGAGATGGCCAGTCATAGATAGATATTAACAGTATTAGATAGATAGATAGATAGATAGATATGAAAAGTCATACATATTAATAGTTTTAGGTGTATATGAATAATCTTATGTAGGCAGATAGGTAGGTAGATATGCATAGTCTTAGATAGATATTAGTAGTTATAGACAGATATTAATAGTTATAGATAGATATTGATAGTCATAGATACATATCTATAATCATAGATAGATATGAATATTGATAGATAGATAGAAATAGTTTCAGATACATATTAATAGTCTCATAGATAGAAATAGTTTCATAGATAGAAATAGTTTCATAGATAGAACTAGTTTCAGATACATATAGATAGATAGATAGATAGATAGATAGATAGAACTAGTTTCAGATACATATAGATAGATAGATAGATAGAACTAGTTTCAGATACATATGGATAGATAGATGGATAGATAGATAGATAGATAGATAGATAGATAGATAGAAATAGTTTCAGATACATATTAATAGTCTCAGATAGATAGAAATAGTTTCAGATAGATAGAAATAGTTTCAGATACATATAGATAGATAGAAATAGTTTCAAATACATATTAATAGTCTTAGAGATAGATAGAAATAGTTTCAAATAGATAGATAGATAGATAGAAATAGTTTCAAATACATATTAATAGTCTTAGAGATAGATAGAAATAGTTTCAGATAGATAAATAGATAGATGTGAATAATCTTAAATAGATATATATGAATACTCTTAGATACGAACAGATCCAAATAGGCAGGAAGAAAGTGTATGAGACAGGTGTTAATAGAATAATTGTGCAATGTCATTATTGTGACAGTAAGAACACTCCTCCTGTCGTTAAAATCAACGATCGAATTACTAACCGGCTTGAGTGCCTGATACCCACAGCCGCAACGAACCTCGTAGATTGCAGTAACTACACTTAGATGGATAGTTAAGCAAGCAAAATACTCAACTATTTGTATAATCCGTATCCTCTCTCTCTCTCTCTCTCTCTCTCTCTATCTATCTATCTAACTATCTATCTATCTATCTCCACACACACACACGCAAAGAAAAAAGAAATTCTCTTCCTGTATAAGATTAAATGAAGAGAAATAGAATAAGGAAGAATGTGTTGCATTAATCTTGTATGTGGGGATGACATGTCTGTCTTGAATATTAGCCAACAAACTTTCCTCATTTGGCGCGACAAAATTTTCCTACTCTCATATCCTTCTATTCTACTTTGTACCATACAATGTTCAGTAAATGTCATATACCCACCTTACCATGCATGCTCAGAGTCTCATAAATAGTACTGAATACAAAAATATCTTTCTATACTTGATAACAATAACCACGTTCTGCTACATTAATCCGCCTATTTGCGACACACACACATATCTGTCTGTCTATCTATCTATCTATATATATATGTAGATAGATAGATGTAGATAGATAGATAGATAGACAGACAGATAGATAGACAGATAGACAGACACACACATATATAATTGATTATTTATTTGATTAATACGTACATCGATTTGTTTTTTCTAATAGGACTGCATATATGTATGTATGTGTGTGTGTGTGTTAGGCACGTCGCTAAGTGGAGGTCTATTCTCTAGAAAATCATTTACTCACCTGTTAAAAAGGTGTGAACTAATTTTAGTGTCAAAACCTTTTTCGCGACCCATTCCCGATTTAAGGGGGCCTCCAAGAAGCGCCTTGTGTGTCTTTGTCTATTCACCTCTTTCTATATCTTACAAGCTTTCTCTCTCTCTCTCTCTCTCTCTCTATATATATATATATATATATGTATATGTATATGTATATGTATATATATATATATATATGTATATGTATATGTATATATATATATATATATATATATATATGTATATGTATATATATGTATATATATATATATGTATATATATATATATATGTATATATATATATAGTGAAAGAGAAAAAAAAACGAGATTATAACTTCTACTATTTTTCAATTCGCATATGAATCTAATAATACTTTCACTTTCTCTTTGTCTTTCTAACAAGTTCATTCATACACACCCACCCACCTTTATGCAATAAATACACGCACGCTGCTCTTCGATATCATGCCTATTTTCACTTTCGTGCTATTTATAGTTCCTTCAGTCGACAGGCTCTTCCTCCCACTCAGAACAACGGATCCGCCTACACACAGCATAGTTTCTCCTGATCAATCTATCACCGAATAGAGAAGATCTGTTATTTCTTCGTTCACCGACTTTGTTTACCCGAATCGATATCTGCGTCTTTGTGTCCCCGCGCTCTGACGTAGCTGTGACGTCAATGATGACGTAGACGTTATCGATGGAAAACTGACTAAATTTGCCGATAAAAGTTGGGAAAAAAATGTTATATTGCGTACTGTAGTTGATTCTCATAGGACATGCTTTTATACTTGATAATACTGCTAAGAATTGCTTCAGAACCAAATACAATTGAAGTAGTTGTTTAAAGTGATAATGACGATTATTGGTTTACATTGCAAATATTCTATTCTGTGATGACCAAGACGTGTCTTTATCATATTTATAGTAACACCACTCCCATGTGCATCGTGTAACATATTGCGCACTGCATCTGATACACATTTCGGATATATATATATGTTTTTAAATATATACATATATGTGTGCGTATGTGTGTGTGTACGTGTGTGTGTATTTTAAAAAATCCCTATGACGACGGAATGCAGATTTTATCGCAGTTAGAATAAGTTTGTCTTTGTAATGTGATCTTAGAAAAAGTTGAAAATACTTGGGTTAAAAAAAAAAAAAAAAACTACGACGCCTTCCTTGATGAATTTCACCTTAACATCAAGAAACTGATTAGACAACTGAAAAGGACCAGTTAAAAATAAGTAGACAGAATATGCCTATATTATTCAACGAAACATGTTCATATATATATAAGTGTAACCCGGATATAAGAGAAACCCGGATATGAGAGATTTTCTCTGCTCCCAAATTAGAGCCATACTTACCTAAACAAAATAGACCAAACCCGGATATAAGAGAAACCCGGATATAACAGACTTCTTCTCCGGTCCCGACAACTCTCTTATATCCGGGTTACACTGTATGTATATATATATATATATATATATATATATGCTCGGTTTACGGCCATATCACGTTGAGACACCGATTCCCGTAGGATAACCGAAATTAAACAACGTCGAGCCTGGTCAGTACCTAGATGAGTAACAGCTTAGGAATACCAGGTGCTGTATGCTTGGGCGTGCGGGTGGTGTAATAGATAACGGCTGGGAACTGGAAGTCGGAGATACGAGTTCCGATTGGTCGGTTTTGTTATATATATAACAAACCAACCAATCATTCGCTTACTCAGCCCCTTTAGCAGACTCTCAACACATCTATGTGGTTTTCGTAGCAATAATGTCTTTCGAATTCGCTAGACTTTATAATCTCGACCTTTTTCAGTGTCGTTTGTTTTAGTTATAATTAAGTTGTGTATGCAAATTACCGGATCTCTGAACATTTTATTAAACTAATTTTATAGTAATAACAGTCGAATTAATCCTAATTGGCTCCTACGCATTGTCACGGATGATTATGTTGCAAATCTCTGTGACAGCCAGATTGTCTGTTAATCTTATGTTAGATCTTCCTTAGCTACCTCTCTTTCCATACCCTGCGACTCACATAGGTATTTAATATTATTGCTGTGTAGAACACGAGACGAAATCTCTCATACGTCAATTTTTTGTTTATTCAAATATCGACTCTGGGTGTGCAGCTTTGGGGCTTTTCTTTGAACGTAGATTCTTTTTCTTGCGTGGATGTAAGAAACTCTCCGCTTATAAATATTCTTGTTATCCGGTTGTCCTACGTGGAAAAATCCTAAGTGCAGCTTGGTCAACAACTTGTTTTCATGTCCATTACCAGCTATAAAATATGTTGTCAGCATTAAATAACCCATTGAGGTTAATATGCCGTAAAACAAAATAAACCAAACCAATATAAACAAAAAAATACATATTCTATTCATACGAGTATATCCTAAAAGTGTTGTCCGCATTAAATAACCCATTGACGTTAATATACCGTAAAACAAAATAAACCAAACCAATGTAAACCAAAAAATACATATTCTATTCATACGAATCTATCCTAAAAATGTTGTCAGCATTAAATAACCTACTGAGGTTAATATGCCGAAAAACAAAATAAACCAAACCGTTTCTTTTTCGATCTTTGAGCTTTTTTAATCGGTATCACCTCATGAAAGGCAATAAAGTCGCTAAGACACAATAACTTACAATGTGAGGAAGAATTAGGAATAGAAATATTAATAATGTGCGGGTAGAGGAAAAAGTAATCAGGAGGAGAGTAGATAGCTATAGACATAGCATTTAATTTTTTGCAGATTAAAGTTAGCTGGAAAGCATGTAACCGAAAGGTATTTCCACGAGCATGAAGTGCGAGAACAGGAACTGTTAGCATTGAACTTACGGTTATATCTCGCTAATTCCATTGTAAATTGCTGAGACCTTGTTGCCAATCTAGCACTGCGCTTACATTCTTAAAGTCTAGGTGCTATGGCGAAGAGCAGATCTGAAAAATTGCCATGAAAGAAAAGGCACAAGGAAGAAACTTTACGGCGCTGGGAAAGTGACTGAAGCCGAACCGCCAGATCAGGACCAATAATATTGCAGATTCTTCTGTGGATTTAATCAAGGTTTTCTAGTGAACCATCCTCATTCTTTTCGTATTTCATTGTTAAGAAAGAAGTTCCATTCGGAAAGCTTCTTCCCAACTGCCGCTGCTTCGTATAACAGTCTCCTGAGAAGATGCTTCCTCGACTACTACAATCTTAATCTCTTCCAGTTCACGGTCAAACGTTATCTATCCTACATATCCTCATAATCTTTCATTTTTATGTCCATTAAGAAATTAGACATTCTGTTGGACATTAGAGTGGATGAACAATAGCGTAAAATTATAAAAATGGACGTCGATATTTATTCTTTTATCGGCATGAAGGTATACATACAGAGGTATGAGATGTAGTTTCTGTTGGTATATGCTTTTGTTTGTAAGGATGCACGGAGCTGATTAGCGTTTTGTCAAAATTATGTCGCCATGTTGTTCAAAAAGTGGAGATGTGATTGCAACGACAAGAGATATATGCTATGTGTCATTTGACCACTCATTACAGGCCATCCTCCGACGATTATCGCTAATAAGATTAACATGACACAAATCCGTACATTAAGACACACGGTGAGTGTTAAACTCATCATAATAGGACCAGCTTGTCAGACTAGTTTATCTGTTAATCACTATGCAAGGTCAAGTGTAGGACACCTTGTGAATATCAAATTTACGACACCATCTTCGCTCTAGAATGACTGGCTTTTTCGATATCGCTTTACACGAGGTGGCAGTATTGATCTTAAAATGAAGGTTGTAAAACGCGCGTTTTATTACTCAAAAGAAGTGAGAAATAGTTCTAATCGATATTATTGATTTTAATATTAATAACTACTGACGATAGTTCATCAAGTGCATTTATTTCACAGATTTTTTTTTTTTTATCTTTCTTCTAAATATAATACTTGAACACCCAAATGGAACTGAATAACTCTCAGCCCAACCCATTTCCTGAAATTGGACCAAATGAATGAACAACCTTTGCGTATATGCATTTCTTTTGAAACAATCAAATTACGCAACGACACCAACAAAATATCATCGGGACGAACAGGGCATTAAGTTGTGAAACCGGTTTGGCTGTAAAAGTTGCCGGAAAAAAAGGCTAATATTGTGCGTCACCTAGGAATGCACCATGTGTTGCATATATATCGATATGCACCTATGAGAATGAATTCATGAAGATGGGAGTTACCCTGAAGATGCTGTAAATCCGTCCGATTATGAAGTTATTGTCTGGTTGGCAATTCAAAACTCATATTAAGAGATGTACGAAGCGTAATCTGTGCTCTCTCTCTCTCTCTCTCTCTCTCTCTCTCTCTCTCTCTCATATAGAGGGCGTTTCAAACATTTGATATCCTTTGAGATGTAAATTTCTGGGTAACTATATAGTCTAGGCAAATGAAATTAAACAGGATTAGTGTAGAGTAAAATAAGATTTATTCATCAAAATTTGTGTGAGGAATTAAAATGTATGGGGATTTCACAAGTTTTCAATATTTTCACCTGTCTTTAAGACTTGAACGAACTGCAGCTTGTAAGTTGCCATTCGCAAGAATTTCCTTGCGACAAGCCAAACTGTCTTTGGGGGAATCTGGGTTTCCAGACTTTCTCTTCTTTTGGACTTCCTGGCACCTCGCAAAAATGTTTCCTGGACTCGTTCGACCATCTCTTCCGATAATTATGGTCGTCCAGATCACTTTGTCCTGCACAAACTGGTTTCTTCTTTGAACATTTGGTGCCATACTCAAATCTGCATTGCAATTTTTAGCGAATTCACTCATAATTTTTTTAATTGTGTTAACCCTACGCAAGGCAGTAAAACCACCAATACACGAGAGGTTACTGGATGTGGAAGAGTTAGAAACATTGCTAAGGAGCGAGAACAAAAGAAGACTGTTCAAGAGGACAGTAGATAACGATTAACATTGCATGCACGCCGCAGTCTTGTTCGTCTGTATTCGTGCAAACTCTAACATACAAAACGACTTTTCTTTTCCAGTAAATGACATTTGTATACCTGAAAAGAAAACAAACATAAAACATTAGACATAGAATTTTGAGTTGTTTGTGTACATACTGTTAAAATCTAAGATCATTTGAACGAGAATTGGTTTAATTATTAGATAACGAAATCATATCAATTGCTCTAAAACGCGCTGAATATATATATTATATACATATATATATATATATATATATATATATATATATATATATATTACAATGAATCATTCATACAAAAAGTAAATTAGTAAAGTTAATGATATAAAATGGCGAAATCTCTTCCCTAACAAAAGTTTAAAGATGCATTAACCTACCAATCACTGTTTTGTTTTTATTATAAATTGTATTAGGTCTTCCTTATATTTAAAAAATAAAACTTAACCTTAGCGTTGCGACTGCACGCTCCATAAGTTTGTATCTTTTATCAATAACACAATTCAAAAAAAATATTTCGATTCGCATTGTATTTTTTCGTCTCAGATGCTACTTGAATCTTACCAAAAACAAAATAATTTCCATGCTTGAAGAAAACTGAATGTGCAATCGAAAGTACTTGCGTAATTTAAGAAAGACCTTATACAGCTTATAATTTAAAAAAAAAAAAGTTCATAAAATGCATCGAGTGATTGGTATGTTAATGCTTCTCTAAAATTTTGTTAACGAAGGGATTTCGACATTTTATATCATTAACTTTACTAATTTACTTTTTGTATGAATGATTCATTGTAATATAAATTGAACTGCACCACATATTTGATATATATATATATTTATATATGTGTCTGTGTGTGTGTGTGTGTGTAGGTATGCTATTTACCGTATTAATTGAAAGTGTGATTCTAAAGTTGCATTATAATCTAAATTCTAAAAGAACTGCGATCGAAGCAGAATTCTTGCTTTGTAACTTGTCATCATTGTTATTCTCTTATGTTATCTTCTGGTTGATGTTTCGGCGTTTCTTTTTCCATTGTTCCTATCACAATGGTGATTCTCAGTTTTTACTCAATGAACGACTGACGGAACAAATGCGTGAAATTGATCCGCTTGCCCTACTGGCTGCGTTACAAACAACTGTGAGTGAATGATAGCTACAGCTTATCACGTGTATATCTGTCTAGGAACGCGCCATGTGTTACACATATATATATATATCTCGATATGCACCTATGTGAATAAATTCGGGAAGACAGAAGTTAACTTAAACATGCTGTAAATCAGTCGGATAATGAAGGTATGGACTGGTTGGCAAGTCAACTACACTTAATGGCAAAACTGATATTAAGAGATGTACGAAACGTAAACTGTGCGTCGTTTTTTTTTTCTTTCTCTCTCTCTCTCTCTCTTTCCATCTATCTCTCTCTCTCTCTTTTTCTCTCTTTCTCTCTCAGAGGGTGTTTCAAAGATTTGATATCATTTGAGATGTAAATTTCTGGGTAACTATATAGTACAGGCAAATGAAATTAAACAGGATTAGTGTAGAGTAAAATAAGATTTATTCATCAAAATTTGTGTGAGGAATTAAAATGTATGGGGATTTCACAAGTTTTCAATATTTTCACCTGTCTTTAAGACTTGAACGAACTGCAGCTTGTAAGTTGCCATTCGCAAGAATTTCCTTGCGACAAGTCAAACTGTCTTTGGGGGAATCTGGGTTTCCAGACTTTCTCTTCTTTTGGACTTCCTGGCACTTCGCAAAAATGTTTCCTGAACTCGTTCGACCATCTCTTCTGATAATTATTGTCGTCCAGATCACTTTGTCCTGCACTCAATTGCAAAACTGATATTAAGAGATGTACGAAGCGTAATCATCTGTACGTCGTTTTTTCTTTCTCTCTCTCTCTCTCTTTCCATTTCTCTCGCTCGCTCTCTCTTTCTCGCTACATACATACATATATATATATATATATATATATATATATATATATATATATATATATTGTCATCCATAGGCAGGGTGTTTTGCTGTATCACACTATTCACTGTGGCTAGACATCCGATTTGGCATCAGTCGGACATTTTAACTCTATCAGCGAGAGGAAGGCAAATTTTTGCGTATTTATTCTTTTAATAAACACGCCAGTGACCGAGAGGGCTCAATTCATAGAAGAGCTTTACAGTATCACCAGTAGTAGTCACTCTTTACAAATTCGCGCTTTCTCTCCAGAGTGCTCGAGAGAAATTTATTTTTCGGGTGCGTATATATTGTTTATATATTGTTTGAGAAAGAAGACGCACAGACACAAACACACACACACAAACATATATATATATATGTCCCCTCCTCGTTATCTCCTTTATCTTTCTTTTCCATTCTCCGCCTATCCTACATTCCATTTCCTTAGATAGATAGATAGATATGATCAGATAGATAGATAGATAGATATAATCAGATAAATAGATAGATAGATAGATAGATACGAACAGAATTAGATAGATAGATAGATAGATAGATAGATACGAACAGAATGAGATAGATAGATAGATACGAACAGAATGAGATAGATAGATAGATAGATACGAACAGAATGAGATAGATAGATAGATAGATAGATACGAACAGAATGAGATAGATAGATAGATACGAACAGAATGAGATAGATAGATAGATAGATACGAACAGAATGAGATAGATAGATAGATAGATAGATAGATAGATACGAACAGAATGAGATAGATAGATAGATAGATAGATAGATAGATAGATAGATAGATAGATACGAACAGAATGAGATAGATAGATAGATAGATAGATACGATAGATAGATAGATAGATACGAACAGAATGAGATAGATAGATAGATACGAACAGAAGGAGATAGATAGATAGATAGATAGATAGATAGATAGATAGATAGATAGATAGATTTGGGAATATTAGCCGTTTCCTTAAAAAAAGCATTCCCATTCACTGACCGAGCAGTTATTGCCAGTACTATTTTCGGTTGAAATTTGTCCGATCTTTCTCTTAAAAGAATTTTTCAGGATAATAAGTTTATCAAGTATAGTAATTGTTATGCCTCTTTCCATGGATGGTAACAAAAGTTTTGGAAAGAAACCTTCTAAACCATTTGTTTGACGTAGTGTGGAACGCCAACATTGCTATGATTATGCCATTATTTTCTCTTTGAGTTATATGTGCTGCCGCCATTGTTGCTGTTGCTGAAAGTTCATACATGGTGTTCTTAGTTTGTATTTCTGTAGTGACAGTCGGCAGTGCTCGAAGTAGGATGCTTCAGGCTTCATTTGCTCGAAGTCATTTTAACTAATGTTCTGAGAAACTAATGTCATTTGCTCGAAGTCATTTTAACTAATGTTCTGAGAAATCGATTCTATATCGCCGAATATGTTTGTTATTGCTGAAGGGGTTTCGCGCCATTTATGAAATCCATATGAAGGTCTCGATAATTGTGTGAAGAATTACTCAAAAGCTTACATGATCTAACTGCTCTCCATTTAAATGTCTTCCCTTTCATTCACTTTCTCTCTCCGCACTACTCCCTATATATATATATATATAAACAATAATTTGGTACTTCAAGATTTAATAATTGCCCTAAATAAGATAGATGTCAACACCTTAATACTAAAAAAGGGAAGGAAATTTTCTAAAAACTCCTCGGCCAACCCTTCGTCAGAAAAAATCGTCGGCGAAAATGATTATTTTATTTATAACAGGAACAACGAAAACTCAGAAATTTTCCCCTCCTTGTTTACTATTAAGATGTTGACATCTAGCCTATTTAATGCTTTTATATATATATATATATATATATATATATATATATATATATATATATATATATACCCCGCGCCGATAGTACGACTAGGAGTTACCTTCATTAGGTAATCATCATCAGGTATTAATAAAATGGCCGTTATAGGGTTTACATTTCTGTGTCTCACGGCGTTAGCGTGGTTGGATAATTTACTACTAAAATTAAATTTTTAATTGTACTATAATCTAAATTTAAATTTAAAGTTATGCACAAACTTACACTTATAATTAGAATTTAAAAATTTTAATTTTAAATTTTAAATTTAAAAAGCGGAGAACACTATATACGTTAAAATGGATTCATACTATGTTTCAAGTTAAGGATAACTCATATTTTTGCCTGGGATAAAACAATTAAATGATGATAGAGATACTAAATGCAACAATAGTTATTAGCAATAATAATAGTAATATTAATTATATAATATATAATAGTAATATTAATATGATGATGATAATAATAATAGTAATATTAATTATATAATAGGTAATAGTAATATTAATAATATGATAATAATAATAATAGGTAATAGTAATATTAATAATAGTATATGTGGTGTCCGAATAAGAATAAACTATATTAATCTGGGTCAACGTGCTTGAGCAGGTATTTGTATATATGTCTGCATGTTGTCATTAATTCACTTCTTTTGTTTTACTAATTAGTATTATCTATGTGTGTTAGAATGATAAGTTTTTCTAAAAGATAAAATACATGTATTAACCATTTCCGCTGAAAATTTTGGCGTATGCTACGTAAACACCCAGGGTTTCTATTGCCGCCTTTTTTTATTTTCCAGAAGAATTTAGAGAGGGCAGTACTGTTACTATATTTAATATTGCCTAATATCATTTGATGGTGGTAGAAACGTGATTTCCAATGGTTTTCAGTTGAACCAAAATAGAATTTGACATTGCCTTCATATTTGATGCTAGCTCTATAAATTACACCTTTAGACGTGGCGTGCGGTATTATGTACATTTATTAATATATACTTACTGGCTCTGTTCTATTGCATTGAACATTGTTTTATTGACACCAAAGGATGTGTGTGTCTGTGTGTGTCTGTGTGTGTCTCTGTGTGTGTATGATTACTTGCACTTGGAGGTACATTTATTTATTTGATTATATTTATATATGTGTGTGTGTCTGTGTCTGTTTGAAAGCATCGATGATGGATTATAAAGAGAGAGAACTGTAGACACACAAATGCATACAAATTGACGATTTGAACATGCACAAACCAGAATCCCTCCTTTAGCATAAATCAAATGAAATCAAATTCTATTTAGTTTTGAAAACCCAATCTAAGTGAGAAAATGAGATTTTGTTTATCGGAAAATGCAAAGAACAAATCCGGTCCGAAAATGTATGCCTCTCATCCAGCAGACTGCATTTTAAAACTGAAAAGTGAGAGAAGAACTAGAGAAAAAATACCACCGCCTAGTCCAAAAACTGATAGGATTATGGAACATTGATTTAACAATTTAACACATAATTAACGTTGACTTTAGAACATTTTCAAAGAGCCTAGAATATCTGCGGAAAAGCCAAACCCACATCCATAAAACAGCACGACTAAAATCAACAATAAATATTAAAGATAGTGCCGGAGTACCGAAGAGCCTTGTTGGCACTTGACCCTTTTTTTTTTCATTTCAGGCCCCTTCAGGACATATGTAATTTTGACTCTCCACAGATTCCTTGACATGACTTCTTGGGGAATATAGTGGAGTGTTTTCCTGTTACATTCTACACGGTTTTGAATTAAGAATAATCCTTCCAAACTGGCAAGGCAGCAGAGAGTAGTCTACCCTGCAATTTAGCCCATAGGTGAGGAGAATAGATTGGTTCATGCTTTTTCCCAAGGGCAGTAATGAACGCAACAGAACAGGCCTGGATTTGAACACGGCTCGTTAAATCCAATTTCGGCGCCGATAGTCATTACGCTACCCAGACATCAGGCTGCAGATTCTGTTGATGTGAAAACTCAACGAGTACAAATAATAATTAAGAAATGTAAATCAAAGGGTACCATCCCTGTGAGAGTGTTGCTCAAATTAGATGCGAGGGATGAATCAGTGTTGAGACTTTAATGTCGCTACTTGGTGGAACAGACTGCCGAGAGAATGCTGTCCCGGTCACTACACTCTTGAAGTCTAAAGTCAACCGTTATCTAGCCTACATATCCTCATAATCCTCACTTCTTACCTCCTCCTCTTATATCCATAAAAAACCTCATTCACTGATCCTCTATCTTTACCCTAGATCACTAACCATGGGTATATAGTACCCAGCGTAAATTTTCCTATTTTTAATTACAATTTTCAGTACCTGATTTTCAGTTCCTATTAATGTTAACTCAAAGTACAAAGTTTGAAGTGCCTGCATGATAAATATTTCAAATAAAGATTTATATTTATTTTTTATTTATTTATTTTTCTTTGGGGTGGATATTTTCAAAATCGAGTATGATATACCCGTGGTTAGTAGTGGTGTAACCTTAATTGATTGTTAGTGTTCTAGGGTTAAGTAACTCTAGAGCTTTAGAGCTGTATTATAGTGTTTAAAAAAAAGACTCGTTTTTATTTTATGTCCTAAGAAATACAATGCCTAGCTCAAGGATATTCGTTCTCCCAGACTGAACCACCTCATTGTACTCAAAAGGATATGGTCAAATACATCTTTGATAAATATGGAATGCCAAAGGCAAAAACGATCGCACTGACTAGACAATCTTTTTCTCTAAACACACAAGAGTGTGGAAATCGACATTCTGACTAAAATTGTACTGAATTTACACACAATGAGGAGGGGAATAAATGCCGTCATCAAAACATAATCAATTAAGTACACACTCCGACAACCCCCCACAAAAAGAAAACGTTTTTAAAATTCAACTTTGTTATAATATTCATTATGCGTCAGTTCTCTGACAGTTCCAGCCTCACACAACATTTTTTGATCCACTCACAAAGACCAATGTTGATATTGATCGATACCAAGTCATTGTCAACTCTACAAATCACCTTGACAGCTAGCCAATTAGAGAAAAAACATTATCGCAATCTCTTGTTGCTTTATTGGCTATTAATCAATACTATTAGGTTGGTGCAAAAATAATTTCGTTTTCTAACATATGTTACTATGTGAGAAAACGAAATTATTTTTGCACCAACCTAATATTATGATTCTGCTTGTTCCTTAGTTCCTCTGTACGTTACGCCCTGTCATTACCTCAGATAAACAATGGGCCACATCTGTTTGCGAGGATAGACAGAAGAAACGATGTATCAAACGCGTTGTTTTGAAAGAAAGAAAGAAAGAAAGAAAGAAAGAAAGAAAGAGGAGGTAATAATATTCTGTGTCTATATTTCTGAGATGAGGAACTGTAACTATATTATTTACTTTGTTCGTACTGTTGTCCTTACCTTTATTACCATATTCACAACGTTTCGGACGTTGTACGTCCCGGCCTTCTTCAGGTGATATTTGTTGGATTTTCGAACCGAACTCTTTATTTAGTCCACGGGGGTATATTGTTCTAATTCCGCGTTTTGTATCAACTCACCAACGCCTTTATCCACTGGGCCATGTGGAGTAAATAAAGGGTTCAGTTCGAAATTCCAACAAATGTCACCTGAAGAAGGTCGGGACGTACAACGGCCGAAATGTCGTGAATATGGCAATAAAACGAGGACAACAGTCAGAACAATGTAAATAGAGTAAATAACAGCCTGTGTCTAATTTGTGCTTTAGGGAAATGGAAAACCTTGTCAATTTTGAAAATTTTCATTTGTACCCTCATGCTTCTTTAAATAATGTTCTCATTCCTACTTATGATTGTTGCTGTAATATTTTCTTAAAGGCAATAAAGGAATTTACATGAGTATTGTTATAGTTGTAGGACCTGCGAGCTGCTTATTCAATTATGGCGTTATATTTTCAATTCTCTTCAGCTAATGAATAGTTTTGTAGATGCAAAGTGTTCGAAAGACGAAGACGTGTTTTCATAAGAGGCACGCATACGGAAATACGACGTCGTTGATTGGTATTTGATATTTTATTGATTTAGATTTACTTATTTTTTGGTAGCCATCGCCTAGACAGGGTTGCCAGTTTGAGCTAACATGTAGCGAATTGGGTTACATTTGAAAAGCAAGCACTAGTAAATTTTGAATTGACTTTCTTCTCATTAGCAGACCAAGTCCGGTCAGTTCATTTTTAAAAGTGTTTTCCCCCCCCCCCGAAAGTCTCAACTGCTGAAATGCAAATTAAGCAGGTCGTTAGGGAGTTAATTCTCTTCCTTTCTATATTAGCTCTTAGCATCTACGTGTGCTTGCAAAATCTCCAATATCATCAAGAAATAGAAGCTGTTATTTGTAGTTTTCTTCATATCAGGAAAAAATGTGAAAAAATAAATTTTAAAATAAATAAAAACACAGCTCTGAAATACAAAGAAAATTCCCGTTTACAGTAATTATAAAATTTGTAAGTAATTTTTTGTGAGCAATTTCGTTTTTTAACTTTTCTGTTAATTCAAATTTTATTTAATTTAATCTTTTCATTTTTTTCTGAAATTTTAAACTGTTGAAGAATAAAAATTAGTGTTTTAATTATTTTTTTTAATTCTTCTATTATTTAAAATTAAATTATATTTTGTTTAATTTTTACATTTTTAGAAATTTCTAGATGTCTAAACAATATTTTTTAATTTTGTACTGTCTGTTTTATTAATTAACATTTTAAATTTAAATTTTCGAATATATTACTTTTTACTTTTAAAATTTGATCACTAATTAGAATTCTTAATATAATGTATTTTTTATATTTATTTTTATTTAACAATTTTTTTTATTTTTGCAAAATTTTTAAACTTTTCGTTTTAGTTCATTTAATTTTAAAAGTTGTATAATACATTTTTATTTTTTTACTCTTGTGGTGGGGTTGAGCCTTTGGTGTCGATATTATTTGTTTGTTTTTTTTTATATATTTTAAGAAACTCACATGTGAGGATAACAAAAAAAGATGTTAGAGACTCGAATTAATTGCTGAATGAACAATTCAGGTTGTCAAGAATTTGATTTACTTTCCCTGGAGTAGTGAAACTTTTTTCAAGTGGCAGCCAACGGGAAACAGCAACAAAGATAAGGATATTTTTTCACAAAAAGACAGGAGGACCCGAGGCTGTAAAAGATCTGATAAACTCACGATTATTTATGATTTTTCAAGTGATAGTCTTACCTACCATAAGAAAAGGTTTTCTATTCCTGATTCGAAATCAATGTTCATATTTATACTCGACCAGATTTTACCAATGATTTGAGTTCAAACTTTAACCAACCTTAAAGTCTTTTTAGTATAAAACTATTTTCGAAAGCCAAAAGTAATCAAATCATTGTTTTCTTTGTCTATCTTCTCAATAACGTCTTTTCCCTTCTTTCTTTATTCGTTTCTATTTTAGTCTATTTCTTTCCTAATTTCTCTTTATCTCCCATTCGATCGAATTCAGTCTCCCTTGCTTGCTTTCTTAGCCTGTTTCTATCTTTATTTATCTCCAATTATCTTAGTTACATCCTTCGTTCTTCTTTCTGAGTATGTATGTATCTATTTATCTCTATCTGTTTATATCTATCTATCTATCTATCTATCTATCTATCTATTTCAGTTTGTTTCTTTCTAACTACCTGCCTGTCTACCTTAGTCTGTTTCTATCTGTCTATCAGATTCAGTCTAACTATATATCTATATATGTCTGCCTCAATCTGTTTATGTCTCTATATCTATCTGTCTGTCTCAGTATCTATCTATCTATCTATCTATCTATCTATCGTAGCCTCTTATTTTCTAGCTAGATAGCTAGTTATCTCAGCCTATTTCTATCTATCTCAGCCTCTACCTACCTACCTGTGATCTCGGCCTCTACTTATCTATCACGATCATCTCAGACACCTTTTACGTATTTATCTAGGCCCCTTTATATCTATCTATCTATCTATCTATCTATCGCAGCCTCTTGCTTTCTGTCTATCTATCTGGCTATCTAGCCAGCATGCTATCTATCCCAGCCTCTTTCTTTCTATCTATCTATCTATCTCAACCTCTATCTATGTACCTATCTCTCTCAGCTTCTACCTATCTATCACGGTCATTTTCTATCTCAATTACCTTTTACGTATTTATCTCGGTCTCTTTATATCTGTCTATCTATCGAAATCTGTCGTGAGATAACGAAATCTCTTTCTTTTACTTGTCTGTTTCTCTTTTTATTTTTCTCACCCTGTTTCTCGTTCAATTTCTTACAAACGATTTATCTAGTCAAATAGCATCACAATTTTGTTACTTCTCTCTTCATGGATGTATAGAACTTCACTTGTGTTTCCAGAGAACGACTAAACCAAAGAGAAAATTATTTAGTTTCAACCAGACAAATAAAATACAAATAAAATTGGTCTCCAATGCTTCTGTCCAGCTATTGATGTCAATAATTACAACATACTGCACTTTTAACAATTCTTTACGACATCGTAATATTATAATACGACTTACCGAGTAGAGAGCTAAGTGACTAAGGTGGGGCTGATAAGTTCTCTACTCGAACTACTTCCTAAAATCTGACGAAATGACCAAATTGTAAGGTGTCTTTTTTTAATCTCTTCTCAGACACTTTTCCGCACACCCCTTGTACGTTTAGGTTGTTTAAGAATTTGAAATTTATAATGAACATCCCGAAGACAGTCTCTAGGTTTCAAATGAGGGAAAACTCTTGAAGAACTGGTGTGTAGGGAATTTTTACACGAGATGTCTCATACTTTCTGACATTTTCTGAGATTGTTCTTCCCTTTCTTACATACAATTATCTGAATGTCCTTTGTTATTCTAAGTTACTTTAGTCTTTTTACCATCCCTATTTGATTTTCCTTTGTCACCCATTCACACAAATCCGTTAAACACGTTACACACTCTTTCTCATGCCCTGCTCGCTCTCTCTCACCCTCTCTCTCTAATAAAGTTCGCCTAGTACAAAGCACGTGAGCCAGTCAAAGTAGCGGGTTTACTAAATGAGGTATATAACTGTTGTGGTGTCCTCCCTCTAAAGAGTTTATGTTGGACTCTTCCGCCTACTATAAGATTAGCAGGATAAAAGGCCTTGGGGGAACAGTCGAATAGATTGTTCATCTGTCGAACTCTCTGTCTTGAGCGAAGAGGAACCCGAACGAGGTTTTGCCGCAGTGCAAAGTTTCGTCCGGGGAGGCAGACAGGCCCTGAAACCGTTTATGCGGGTTCTAAGGGAATATTTTTGGCCGAGCCTACGGGCTCGGAGAAACCCACGTTAAACTCGGCCTTGTGCCGCATACATTCCTTGTGGAGGCGCTGTTAAGTATTAACAGTCGAACAGATTGTTCATCCGTCGAACTCTCTGCCTCGAGCGGTGAGGAACCCGGACGAGGCTTTGCCGCAGGGCAAAATTCGTCCGGGAGAAGACAGGCCCTGAACTCGTTTATGCGGATTCAAAGGGGATATTTTTGGCCGTGCCTACGGGCTCGGAGAACCCATGGTAAACTCGGCTTTGTACCGCATACATCCCTCGTTGGGGGGTGGGGGCTGTTAAATATTAACAGTCGAACAGTTCTGTTCGCACTTTGCTGGTCAAACTCCGGGCAGAGAGGATCAACCAGACGAGGCTATGTCCAAGGGCAGAGTCTTGTCTCGGGAAACAGCTACCCGACACCGTTTTATACTGGGTCTATGAGGAATTTTTGGCCGATCCTACGGGCTCGGATTGCCCCACATTAAACTCGGCCTTGTTCCACATCCTACCTCGTGTGGAGGCTGGTAAATATCAACAGTCGAATAGATTGAACGCTGGGTCAACAGACACACACTCGCTAGTCACGTAATACTCTTCTGTTGTATTTACTGTTTAATATATATCATCTCTGATTTATTAATTCTTTAACCATTTACTTATTCACAACATCTTGCAACATAGACTCTTTAGGGAGAAGACACCACAACAATAATATAAATGTAAAAGTAGACAGAATTATATGAGAATAGGGAAGATAAATAACGACTGATCCTTGACTTAAAGATGTTAAAATTGTATGGTCAATGGAAGCATCCACGGGGGAGTCAGTTGTCTGTATGACCCTCTTCTAATTAGAATACAGGGGAATTGAAGGTGATTCGACTTTTTGGTCGTATCATAGCTAGTCCTGGTTTTAAAGGTCTGAACTAGTGTAATTAATGAGAGGATCTCGACTAAATAGTTGCCATGGAAATAACAATAGTGATGGGCGTGCCAGGTTGCGTCTGTGGGGAAAGAAGCCTTTAGTACATCCTGTGGGTGTGACATTCTCCAGGCCCTTTGTCCTCATAATGTATCTCAGAAATGTCAACTGTCTCGGTTTGGTTGTAAGTATAAGTTTACTTATAGTTTCTAATTAAAAACAAAACTCCATAGCACATGTTCTGTCCTCGGCATCAGTCAGTAGAATCGTATCACTACTGTTTCACATCTCTGTCTCATCTGTGAGATCTTCCAGCATTTCCTGCCATATGCAAGATAAGATATTACGTAGCAATTCAACAGTTTTTTTTTCTTTCTTTTTTTATAACTACATTTTCTTATCTCTTAATACTTTATTTAGTTTCTGGAAAACATCTTTCGTTGTTCCTATGCACCCTCAGATTTCTGTGTTACATTTTACGCCATTTTTTATCGCACTACACAGTTAATTTCTGTAACTGTTCAATTTGACGTTCACTGTAGACAGTCTCTATTGAGATAGTATATGTTAAATGCAAGTTTACGGCTACTGATTTTGAAAACATTGAAAACAACCAAAACTAAAGGGACTGATAGTGATTAGGACTGAAGACAAACGTTACTGAGAGAAAGCAGATATTTGCGTATGATTGATCACTTTTTCCAATATGACGTAAAAGCTGACAAGGACTTTTTTGTCAGCTGATAGATAGATAGATAGATAGATAGACAGATAGATAGATAGATCTAAAAAGAATTCGATTAGATAGATAGATAGATCTAAAAAGAATTCGATTAGATAGATAGATAGATCTAAAAAGAATTCGATTAGATAGATAGATAGATAGATAGATCTAAAAAGAATTCGATTAGATAGATAGATAGATCTAAAAAGAATTCGATTAGATAGATAGATAGATCTAAAAAGAATTCGATTAGATAGATAGATAGATAGATAGATAGATAGATAGATAGATAGACCAAAAAAGAATTCGATTAGATAGATAGATAGATAGATAGATCTAAAAAGAATTCGATTAGATAGATAGATAGATAGATAGATAGATAGATCTAAAAAGAATTCGATTGGATAGATAGATAGATAGATCTAAAAAGAATTCGATTGGATAGATAGATAGATAGATCTAAAAAGAATTCGATTGGATAGATAGATATATAGATAGATCTGAATAGAATTCGATTACATAGACAGATCTGAAAAGAATTCGATTAGATATATCTGAAAAGAATTAGATAAATAGATAGATCAGAAAAGAATTTGATTAGATAGATAGATAGATAGATAGATAGATAGATAGATTTAAAAAGGATTGAATTAAATAGATAGATCTGTTAGATTAAATGTAAATACAGAGCTAATGTTTTCACTATCATAAGACATTGAAAACGAAGAAAGAAATGGTTAAGAATTAAAGTAGGCGTTATCGTGAGAATAGGCATACACACACACACACACACATATATATATATATATATATATAAATTTTGCCTCTTTAGACGAAAAACATTTTATGATGTTCGCTGCGAATCATCTGAGTGCAATTATCTTTAAATATTCAACATTCTTCTTTCTGTTCTCGTCCCACTTCAATGCTGTTGTGTGTATTGTGTCAGCATTTTAATTAATATAATATGATAATTCCTATTACAATTATTACTATTATTACAGTTTATATTCGTCTGTGTACGACTCCATGGATACACTGGATTTACTTCATCGTTAATGTTAAACGAAGTGAAAATTTTTTCAATGGTTCTAATTCATTATCTTCTGAGCTCTTCGTCTTCGTGAATCTAAACGACTTTTTCGATCGATTCATTACGGACCACCGCGAAGTGACGTTCGTATAACGCTGTCATTTCCCATGGTTAATGAAGACACGGTTCTTAATACCTCATTATGTAACATTACATTTCATTCAGCTCTAGCCTACATCAATTACCGTCGGACTGCAGATGTGTCACCACGGGGCCGTGTCCGAAAGTCGAGCCTACATTCTCGCATGGATGTAAGGGACTCTTTCCGATCTCTTAGGTGGGTGTTCATATATCCACCTGTCACACGTTTCTTCTCATCCCAGGCGCAGATGTGTCGGTCACGTGTTCACATGTCAAAGCTTTAACTCATATCGGTTGAATAAAACACTAGGTCATCATATAGGTCAACCTTACACCAGGCTTCTCTGAGTGAAATATTATAAGCTGGCATGATTTGAGTTGAGCCAAATACTTGTTGTTTTTTTTTTGGGGGGGAGGGTTTTTTTTTTTACTAAATACAAGGCTCGAGAACCACTCAAGATAGAAGGCTACGGAATAAAGTGTGTAATGTGAATTTTACAGGAGGTATATGGTGAAGATTATGAGAATAGGAAGATGGATAATGGTTGATCCTTGAGTTGAAAAGTTTAAGAGTGTCAGTGTTCAGGTAAACATCCATGCGGGACTCTGTTCTAGAAAATAGTATTTCTTGCAAAAAACTTCTGAATGGCACTTTCTACCCAAAGTCGAGCGTTACTGCTAAAATGATTTTGATGGATGATGTGTGGGGGGGATCTGAATGAAAAAGTAGTAAACAGGATGTGAAGATAAGTGAGAGAGGTTATGGGAGGAGGAAACATAACGATTAACATTTGATTTGAAAATGTTTAGATTGTGGTGTTGACGGAAGCATATATGCGGGTGTCTATTCCATAAATAGCAGAATTAGATAGATAGATAGATAGATAGATAGATAGATAGATTTGAAATAGATAGATAGATAGATAGATTTGAGATAGATAGATAGATAGATTTGAGATAGATAGATAGATAGATTTGAAATGGATTAGATAGATAGATAGATAGATTTGAAATAGATAGATAGATAGATAGATTTGAGATAGATAGATTTGAAATGGATTAGATAGATAGATAGATAGATAGATAGATTTGAAATGGATTAGATAGATAGATTTGAAATGGATTAGATAGATAGATTTGAAATAGATAGATAGATAGATTTGAAATAGATAGATAGATAGATAGATTTGAAATGGATTAGATAGATAGATTTGAAATGGATTAGATAGATAGATTTGAAATGGATTAGATAGATAGATAGATAGATTTGAAATGGATTAGATAGATAGATAGATAGATAGATAGATAGATTTGAAATGGATTAGATAGATAGATAGATAGATAGATAGATTTGAAATGGATTAGATAGATAGATTTGAAATAGATAGATAGATAGATTTGAAATAGATAGATAGATAGATAGATTTGAAATGGATTAGATAGATAGATTTGAAATGGATTAGATAGATAGATTTGAAATGGATTAGATAGATAGATAGATAGATTTGAAATGGATTAGATAGATAGATAGATAGATAGATAGATTTGAAATGGATTAGATAGATAGATAGATAGATAGATTTGAAATGGATTAGATAGATAGATAGATAGATTTGAAATGGATTAGATAGATAGATAGATAGATAGATTTGAAATGGATTAGATAGATAGATAGATAGATAGATAGATAGATTTGAAATGGATTAGATAGATAGATAGATAGATAGATAGATTTGAAATGGATTAGATAGATAGATAGATAGATAGTTAGATAGATAGATAGATAGATACTCAGCTTATTTTGATGTGACACAAAGCCCAAATCCCCCATGCATATTCTTATGTAGCCATGATTTTATAGCTCTCCAATCATGCAATAGTTAAAATGTTTTTAATTTCTGTATAATTAACTCTATTTCATTATGTTCTTAAAATAAGTTTTTGAAAACTTTGATTTAATTATACAAGAAATTAAAAACATAATTTCAGATTTACATCCTCTTCAGTCGTGTAGCCATTTTCTTTCTCTTATGTATGACATAAGATAGCTATCCTTCTGAATCATTGTTAAATCTCCTTAAATTAGACTTAGAAGTGAGGACAAAACTATATATATTCTTTCTACGTATCAGGCCATTTGGGTGAGCTTTTTTAATCGTATGTGTGAGTACGTGTTTTGTGTACTTTTGTGTGCATATTAAATTCGACATATCACTCACTTTTATCTTCCATAACTGACCTACAGACATGCGTATACGAACAATTATATTTTCTGTTAAAATGTCAACAATACCTTAATATTAAAAAAATACTTTAATATTAAAATACGTTAATATTAAAATACGTTAATATTAAAATACTTTAATATTAAAAAAATAATACTGCTCATTCTATTGCGCATTTGTCTCGCCTTTTTTTCATGCAATGTGATTTTATCCTTCTCCTTTCTATAGAATGTGGGCTGAAGTGCTTTTCGTTTTATGTTACTGTTTGCCTCGTGTTTATGCAGACATGTGTACCATCGTTCACGCGTATGTATTTGTATTTCTCTGTAGGAAAATATTCACATTTACGTTGTTTTAAAATACAGGTTAGAAAAAGTTAATTGTCGTATATGTCTTTGTTGCAATTGTTGTCAGTATTGTCTTTGAAATTGTTGCTATTTGAAATTAAATTTTAAGGTTATATTTTTTACAAATATTTGACTCGAATACTTGACCATTTTCTTATGTGGAGTGAATCACATTTAATTAAGGGAGACTCAGCTTTTATAAAAGACGTATGCGCAATGAAACATTATTCTTTCACAAATACGACGGTTTTAATTTACTTCTTTTGATTCAAAACGGAATCTTTTGGATTTACTATCTATACCTGCCAATATTAAAATGAGATCATGAAGTCATATAGCTTAATGACGTTGTATAGATTTTGAAAGCCCGAAATGTAGCGTTGTACTTTTAATGTCGGACCGGTTATAAGAATGTAATACTGGTAAACATGGATAAATGTGCCCGCAATAAAACTTTGTGTCAAAAGGACGGTTTTTTTCCAATGACACCGCTTTTTTAACTACCTTTACTTTTCGGCAATGTTTATTTTAAAAAGTGATGATTAGAATTTACAACAAAAATATTAAATACTATTTATTAGAATGTTTATTTACTAGAATAATTTTATACTTAAAACCTTCTAAAAACTAATGTAATTATTAGGTTGGTGCAAAAACAATGTCGTTTTCTCACATATGTGAGAAAACGACATTATTTTTGCACCAACCTAATAGATGTAAAGGAATGCAATATTTGTCATTTACCAATTTATAAAGAAATAAATGTGAAAAACTACGTTTTATTCATAAAGTTATAAACATTTACTAAATTATTAAAAATAAAACTATAAGGAAATCTTTATTATTAACCATTTTAAAAGTTTAAATAAATTGGCAATTAGCTGATGTTTTTACCTGCCATTCCAATAAATGATCTAATAAACAAATAGTGCTTATTATTTTTGCTGTCAATTCTCAAGAACAAAGAAAATGTGTAAATTCACATTTATACGTTTAAGTTTTATTCCAATTCTAATTATCTCTTTTGAAAATAATAAACATTGTCGAACAGTGAAGGTAGTTTAAAAAACGGTGTCATTGGAAAAAAAAACGTCTTTTTGATGCCCCTTCTTATTACGGGTACGTTTCTCCATGTTTGAAGAAATACTGATATCGAAGCAGACGAAAACAACCTTCCTTGTCTTAATTAACTGAATATAATTTTGTTAACAATATCATAAACATAATAATAATAATAACAAGCAGATGTCAACTGAAAATATATATGGTCCATAACTTCATTTATTTAATCCATTCATGGCAGTGAGTTATGTTCAAAAGATTTCCAGAAGCGGCTTGCAATTGGGTTCTTATTCAATACTATTGTATATTTTATTCGAAAAGACGCCGTCGTATTTGAGACAATTGTTTTATTTGAATAAATTGCTGCGTAGTTTATAAAAGAAGATCCACTCTTAGTAAAAATTGGTGATTTATTTCTGAAATTCTTTACATGCAAACGTTTTTCTTTTATATATATATACATTTTTTTTTAATTTCAATTTTTAAGTAAAATGTTTGTCTGCCTAATCAAACACCCTGAACAACAATGTTTGGGCACAAAAGAAAAATCAAATTTGCACACTTTTACTGTTAATCATTTATAATGCCTGCTCTAAGCTTAGGTTAAGATTTTTTTTCTGTCCTTTTATCTCTTACAGTCTTTAATTATAATTTTTCTTTTATTTTCTGTATAGTTTTCTGCGTTTTTTTTTTCTTTTTCGTTTTATATTTCCTTTTCTTTGTTTTCTCATTCCCCCCCCCCACTCTTTCTGCGAATGTTTGTTTCAAGGGAAGGTCTAAGGGTTAAAATAAAACTTTTTTCTGTAAGTCAGTTTCTTCTGCGTTATCTATTTTTTTTCTTCTTTATTTTCTTTGTTTTCTATTTCACTCTCTTTCTCTCTATCGTTGTTTGTCTACTTCTTTTTTTTTTTTTTTTTTTTTTGTACCCCACGTTTCTTTCTTTATTTTCCTTCATATTAAAATACAACTGGAATACAATTTACTGACGTTGAGACGTTACATTTCCTTTATCTTCGTTGTATCGAAAAACATCGTACGAAATCATTCCTTTCTCGTGTGCAGGTCAGATAGGCGGAACGTTAGGACATTGTACGTTCTGCGAACTAAATTCTAAAGCATGTGAGTATCTCTTCATTCTTCCTACCTTTCTTCTTTGGAATGCATTTTTATTCATAAAACTCAATAAGTCCATGCTTGTAGAAGTAGTCTGACTATGTAAGTCTCTTTCATTTCTGTGAAGTACTTTTGCTTGATTATATATATGTATGTATATATATATATGTATATGTATGTATGTATTTTGTATGTATTGGAAAATGTATATAAATATTTAAATATACATATATATATACATATATGTATGTACATTCGTATCGGTTTCGTTTCGTTTTGGTTTTTTGGTTCTTTATTTTTTATACAACTCCCTATAAGGATCTTGTTTTTTGCCTCTTGTACACCAGGCTTCCCATGCTTGGTTTCGTTTCGTATATTTGGTTCCGTATAGTTTTTCCATACTTTTAATAATCTTTATAGAAAATGTTTTTCTTTTATTTCATTTTTTTTAAATTTATTTTTACTTTTATTGTCAACGGCACATCCTCTTCACACACGAAAAAATATTAGTTAAAAGCGTGGTTTTCTGAAAAGATACTACAAAAAAATACACAAATTTTACATTCATATTTTATTAATAATGAAAGTGACTTTAGTATGTCACAAGGGAAACAAGTTTGGAGCTTTCAGAGAAGATCAGACGTGAAGGAATATTTTATTTCTCAATACAATTATTTCTATTCACAAAACCTGATATTAAACGCAGACTTAAAAACTCTAATTCAATAAATCAGTGGTTCTGAAACTTTTTTTTTTGACCCTGACGTTGGGCACAGAAAATTTTTTGGCCTGCCCACTCCCAGTATAATTTCAATGCTTCTCTTTTTAATTTTATCCAGTAAAATTTGCTAAATTTGTGAGATACTACAAAAAAATACACAGATCTTATATTCATATTTTATTATTAATGAAAGTAAGATTACTATGCACAAGGGCAACAAGTTAAACGACGTACAAGAATAGTAGACTCTTCAAGCGCGAGAGGGGACGATAAAATTAAAATACGAGAAATGTTTCAACACGACAACGATAAATATTTAAGCTCGACTCCCGGGAGATGAACTTCCCACCTCAGGCAATACTTCTCCCTTGGGATGGAGCTAGGGTTAATCCCTGGTGTTTGAGGCATCTCCAGCGAGGGCAGTGTCAAGGGGAATTGAGCAGGGTTTTTTTTTTGTTTTTTGTTTTTTACCGTTGGCCGAGGTACGCGTGGGCCTCCATTTATACTTGATCTTATGTCCCATTCTGATGGGCGTACAAATAAATATTAAGACTATTTCTTCGCAAAAGCACGATCTCTCCCGCATAGTTCCCGATCGAAGAGTATATATTTTCATGTACAGTGTAACCCGGATATAAGAGACCCGGATATAAGAGAAACCCGGATATAACAGAGATTTTCTCTGGTCCCAAATTAGAGCCATACTTACCTAAACAAAATAGACCAAACCCGGATATAAGAGAAACCCGGATATAAGAGAAACTCGGATATAAGATACTTCTTCTCCGGTCCCGACAACTCTCTTATATCTGGGTTACACTGTAACTGTATCATATGCATTATCAGAGAACGTCCAACGCCTGAAGTGAGTAAAAAAAGGATACTGCGATTTGACGATAACTTATTGGAATTCATTAGGAGTTCTTATATGTTAACTGAGGCCTTATTATACAAGAATGTTTTCCGATTCCAAAGTCTTAATGACATGTTATACAATTATGTTTTTATGTAAATATATACAGTGTAACCCGGATATAAGAGAGTTGTCGGGACCGGATACTAAGTCTCTTATATCCGGGTTGCTCTTATATCCGGGTTTGGTTTATTTTGTTTACATTAACACAGACTCTAATTTGGGACCAGATAAAATCTCTATTATATCCGGGTTTCTCTTATATCCGGGTTACACTGTATTTCATTTTTTTCTTTACTGTGTCAACCTTTTCTTTATTTACTTTTATTCACTTTCCTTTTTTTCTAACGCATCATGTCACTGTTGGGAACATGCTTCCCCCCCCTCTCATGCCATTAGTTTACGAACAACCGTCTTATAAACGCTTTAGTTGGTTTAACGGTTAACGCTAAGGATAATGAAACTAGAATTCAAATTCCGGTTGAAGTACTTTATTTTCCTCCCCCTTTAGGAAACGAATAAGTCCACCTCCTACTATAAACTGATAATTTATCACTAGAAACGACCCAATATTCCAAATAGTTATTACCAAAATATGCTATAAAGGATCTATCATTGTCCCCTGCCTGTCTTCCAGGTCATGACCTAATCTAAATTTGGACATTTATTAAGTAGGCTTGTTGTCATTTGATGTCCCACAAAGATTCAACAGATTCTAGTATAAGTTCATAATTCACATAAATAAAACGCAGTGTCTTTCCATCCATTTGTGTGTGTGTGTGTAACACTTTTCACACAGTGAACATTTACTACACTTTGATTATCGGTTGAAATACCGGAGAGCTACCTTTTAATACTGGATAAAGCACACAGATAATCTAATCCTAGCGGAAGTTCCGATCCATATGTAAATTAGTCCAACGTTAAGGAGCCCAGTCTACGCTACTATATCCAAGGTTAAAGAACCCAGTCTGCTCAGCTATATCCAAGGCTAAAGAACCCATTCTTCTATGCTATAACCAACATCAAAGAGCCCAGTCTACGCTACTATAACCAAGTTTAATGAACCCTGTTTGCTCAGCTTAATCCAAAGCTAAAGTACCCAGTCTAGTCTGCTATAACCAACGTTAAAGAGTCCAGTCTACTTTGCTACATCCTAGGCTAAAGAGCCCAGTCTGATCGTCTATATCTAAGGCTAAAGAACCCAGTATGCTCAGCTATATCCAAGGCTAAAGAACCCACTCTTCTATCCTATAACCAACATTAAAGAGCCCAGTCTACTTTGCTATATCCAAGGTTAAAGAACCCAGTCTGCTCAGCTATATCCAAGGCTAAAGAGCCCAGTCCACTCTGCTGTAATCAGGACTAAATAGCTCAGGCTACTCCGCTATAACTGGGAGAAGATATGAATTTATGCCTTTGTCAAGGAAAATTGTGCGAAAGTGAACGCAACTACTACTACAGTCACTAGTATGTTTTCGATAATGATGATGAACATCTCCGTAAATTGCAAAGTGACAAAACTCAAAAAAAAAAAAATTCGAAATGCAATAGAAAGAAAACATCCACTCACAGAAATTGATTTTTCAATATAATGTAGACTTTGATCTGTTTCGGTATAATCTTCACAAGTAACAGTTGAGAAGACAGAAAGGAAAGAAATATAAAGAGAGAAATTAAACGAGAGAAAAGACTTACTTGTTCAGCCGGGACTATTCTATAAGCTTCCGCATTAGTTCAATCAAGTCCACGAGCCCGAATATTCGGTACCACAATTTATCGGATCGATACCAAGCGCTCAATTGATTAAAAACTTCTAAGACTTCAGCCAACTAGCTCTACGATCAAGATCGATCAACCTGTGTGTCAAGCAGCTGCTTTAATATAAAAATCAATTAATTCTTGTCGGTGGTCTATCCCCTTTTCCGATCACTCTACAAATTAGAACTCATTTCAACATGGCTATCCCAACGGAAACTTCACCTGGTCTTAGACCTTTTATGTATTTACTAATCAACCAACGGGGATCGCAACCGATATGCTAGAAATGTTCAACAAGATTTGCTAGAAGATGCTCCACGGCGAGTCACCTACTTAGATATTTGAAATCAGTTTTAGGTATATTTTTTTAACACAAGAAAAGAATAGAAAAGGGTACTAAATTTTTATGTAATATCGGTTCACCTATATGGCAGTGAGTGCTGGACCATCACACCTCATGAAGGGAGAAGAGACTTGAGAAACGAGGTTCTATAGAGAATATCATAGCCTGAACACGACGGAATTTTAGATAAAACCGAAAGAAAAATGACGCTTTTGACATCAGAGAGAATGGAAATTTCTAGGACACATAATGAGGAAAGGGGGCTTGGCAAATTTGACACTCATGGGACACACTGAATGCAAGAAAGACAGAGGAAAACAGTGCCTAGCCTACATAATGAGCTTGTGTAAATGGTTGGCAGAACAGGGATTAGATATCGGAAAAAGAGAAATTTACCATGGGTTACAAACGACAAGTTGCAGAATCATAATCGCCCACGTCCTGAAGGGCCATTACACATAGAAAAAGAAATAAAATTAGGAAAAATACTTGATTTAGTGTGATGGTAAATGGTATGGATATACATGTTCGATGATTCTTTGACCTTCCGTTAATACCATGGAATATTTGAAAAACTGGTTTTCTTTAATAAGAGATGCTATTTTCATGATTTAACAAATAGTTTTCTGAATACATCTGTTTCGAAACTACAGGGAATTTCTAGTTTTTGCCATCAGTTAGTTATGTACCATGCGTGATCCACGCTTAGGCGATCATGTATCTTTCGATACATGACTAACGAGGCTGATTTTTTCCCGCAGTAGGTTGCCATTTCTTTCTGTAGTAGACCAGTTGCCATCCAAGGCTATAGAACCCAGTCTGTCCTGCTATTTACCCATAGCTGGGGGAGAAGAAGAGGATTCACTAGTATGAATTACAAGCACATAAAGTTAAGATTGTCTGTAAAAATTGTGGAAGAAACGATTGCAAAGATTACAATAACCAAACTAGTATTAGCACGTTACCTTGTAAAAAGTGAATCTTAATGGAAAAAAATGTCATTGTTTGGAATGTGAAAAACAAGTTCCAGAGGAGTCAGATTGAATATAAATTGTTTTAAGAGATCATAGCGAAAATAAAATAAAACCTATTTTTGGTTATTTTAATTTTTGAAACTTTCATTTTTCATATTCAATATTCTATTTAAATTCTATTTTTCAAAATAAAACTTTTTTTTTTATTTATCATATAAAAACTAGAAAGAACACTCAATATTATGCAAGAAAAATTAAGAGCTAAATGATATGTCGATAACGTTTTAAAAGGGGTATTTGAAAACCCCACGATATTAATGCGGTAAACATGCCTTGTGGTCTTAACGAAGGTTTAATGACCTAAAATCTACGGGTTGATTTTCAAGCAATCAGTCCCTCTACTCTTGGAAGATGAGTCCAACAGTTTTTTCCGGTTCTCATTTCCAACCACCCAGCGTGTGTTAATCTTGTGCTGAACAAGGCTGACATCATCATCATCATCATCATCATCATCATCATCATCATCATCATCAGTAGTAGTAGTAGTAGTAGTTGTATTATATATCATTTCACCCAAACAAGGCGGGAATGCCACTAGTACGTGGAGGGGGGGGGTTACAGAGAGTGAAAGTGAAAGAGAAGAATAGGCATAAGAAGGATTGAGGAAAGGATAACAACGAACGGAGTTCAAGAAGATAGAAAATGGCGATTGCCGTTGCATTTAAATCTTTGAAGATTCTGGTTATCAAGGAGCGAGTTCCACAGGCGGGAAGTGCGAGAAAAGAAACTTTTGGGGTAGAAATGTCGGTTTCATTGAGCTATTTCAACAGTAAATGGGTTTGAACAAGATGCCAATCTACTAGCACACTTAAATTCACGTAGTTGGGGTACCAGAGGAAAAAAAGCTCGTCAGAGCAGTTGCCACGAAAATATTTGTAGAAGAGACAGAGGAAAGCCACGTCACGTCTGTGAGAAAGTGACTGAGGTCGAGATGCCTGGTCAGGATCGATTAAATAACAGACCATTCTTTGGATTTTGTCAAGAATCTCGAGATAATATAGCAGGAGCACCAGACCGGATATGGCAGCAGTATTCAATGCTCGAGCGAATGGTAAACTATGCAAGAATGGTAAACTGTGCAAGATGAATTCTATCGAGAAAAATTTTCTGGCACGACCCAATGAGCAGAATTTTTTTTTCTCGTCAGAATCCATCATGCACATTTACAAATCAAAATTTACTAAACTGAGCTTAGCCTGGCAAAAGGTCACACGTTTGGAGCACACAAAAAGGATAAAATACACTATGCACTAATAAGGATCAGCCATAATCACTCGCTAAAGATTAACCTACAGAGAGGTGATCCATATAACTGTTTACCATGCATAGCTTAATCTGACAAAAGGCAAAAAATGTAGATCGTTCAGTGGGAATCAAATATACTACACACTGGTAAAGATATGCCGGACTCATTCACTAAACTTTACCCCCACAACAAGACGCCCTAAATGAAATTCGATATGCCGATATATGGTAATGTTTTGTTCTGCATCCACAGAATCTGAATAATATTTTTTTTCTGCTAGATTTCGAGTTTTAAAGACGAATTAGCGTTTCAAGTTATTCCGGGTTGAACAAAAGTGATTGTAATTTTCCTCTTCCTTTCTTGTTCAAGGCTTTAAACCTAAGTGATTATTGCGATTCTGACAGGAAAAACACACAGAAAGCTATGAAGACAGAGATCAATATTATCTGACAATCGATTTCTTTGATCAATACTCTGTAGAAGACAACAAAGACTATCTTCGATCACCTTTTCACGATTCATCAGTCGAGTATCTAAAACCAATGAAATGGCTGTACGCTTCGGAACTAGAATAGAACACAACTCGTAATCAGAAGCAATACACAAACTCCCTTAAATGTGTCCATCTGATTCTGTATTTTATGAGCTTCCTTCAAATATGCTAATTGCAATACACCCCTTTCATTAAAACTAAAACACAAATAAGAATATTACAAGATTGCTTGTTTGGAATCCGTGCAAAATTTCAGTTCTATTTGGGTCGTCTGGTTCTTCCATTTTCATTTTCCGCCGTTTTATGAAAGTCTAGAATTTTTTTAAATATCTCAGAATTTTATATTTACCGTATAATCGTGAGTTCCATGAGGTTTTTTTTTTTTTTTTTGAGTATTTAAAATAGCATCTTAGCTACAACAGTTTCTTCTGTTTATATGAGAAAATTGTCTTTCTAAAATACCGCCAAAAATGAATTCCTTTGATCCTAAATTGGTTTACTGGTGTTATACCTATTGTGCTTAAGCTAGTCTTGTAAACTATTTGCAAATCGACAAAGTTCGAAATTCAGTGAATGCGAGATTATTCTGTATTTGAACTAAGTCTAAGCTAATCTGAGTAAATAAGTTTAAATCATTCAAACGTCGGCTCTTGTAACACACAAATATATATAGAGAGAAACAGAGACAGACAGACAAAAATACAGACGGCGAGAATTCATTCGATCAAGTTGCATTAAATTCAACCCACAAAGTTTCGGATCAGTATAAAAGTATATTTAAATTCGTTTTTAAGGCAAGTGGTCTATGTAAATAAAGTGCTAAATTATTTAAAAAAAGAAAAAAAAGGAAATTCAATTAATAGCAAATAAAGAAAATAAAACGTTCAAAACTTCTCTTTCAAACTCGCAAATGGTATTCACTCATCAGAGGGTGAGTTTAACTGAATTTCATTACAATATGCATTGTTGGTAAATTTAGTTTACTAACAATATATATATATATATATATATATATATATATATATATATATATATATATATATATATATATTAGGTTGGTGCAAAAATAATGACGTAATAAGGTCGTTTTTTGACGTTAAAAATACGTCAAAAAACGACATTATTACGTCATTATTTTTGCACCAACCTAATATATGAGGTACGGTGGAATATAAGAGGAGCCGAGTCCGAATTCCAGTTGAATCCATTACATTCACTTACGTGCTAATACCCTTGGGAAAGGTATGAATCCTTTTCTTCTCCTTCCAGCTATAGTTAAATATCAGGACAGACTATATTCTATAGCCTTGGAACTAGTCTACGAGAAGGACAACTCTGAATTCAAAACCTGCGGAGGGTCGTTTGGGGACCTTGTGGCACTTAGTGCACCAGGCCTCTCTATTCGGCCCTTCAAAAAATGTGGTTGGTTCTGCACAAAAAACTTTACCACTATAATCATATCATATGTGCTGGTGTCTAGGCTGTCGGTTCCTAGGAACTGAGCTGCTTGACCCTCATACGTCAAATACGATGGGAAAGTTCACCATATATATATATATATATATATATATATATATATATATATATATGAGTGCGTGTGTGTGTGTGTACATGACGAATAAAAGAAATCTTTATTTTCAGAGCTTGAAATAACAAAAAATAATCCGCTGGTAACTTCGAACTGTGAATAAATTCAGTGGATCCTGGATGAATTCAATGAGGAAGTTGATGACTTTTCCTTGTCTCCCATATCAAGAGATGTTATTTCTAAAATCCGTTTTTGTGAAGCTGTCATTTTTATGCATCGTAGGTACCGAGGAAATGCCAAAAAGTACAAAACGTAAGTTTGATAGCTTGGCCTTATTTAAATGACTTCTATAAGGAAAATCGAATGAAATGCATAACAGAATATATAAAGATAGATTTTTAATCTTTATTGTCACCGACGAATGTCATGCTACCCTCGATGGACTTAATGGAAATATTAGCAGTTTCCTTATCCGGAAACATCCGGTATTCATTGACCAAGTTTTCTTCACTCTCTGGCAATCAGGATAGGATCAAAGTGTAGTAGCTGCCCTCGGGCGAACAAATTATTTTTTATTTCTCAGTTGTGTCTCTGTCTTCGGGCAGAACGCAACTCACTTGTATCTCTGTCTGCGGATAAGGCGCAACTGAAAAAATTATCGAGAGGTACCCGGTCTCGGCGGAACAACTGGCCGGTCCCGAGGAACAGCAACACGGTCATGGGAAACAGCTGCCCGGTCCATGAGAACAGCTGCCCGGTCCTGGGGAATGGCTGCCCGACCCCGGAGAACAGCTGCCCGATGCCAAGGAACAGTTACCCGATCCCGGGGAACAGCTTCCCGCTGCAGTACCATCTCATTGCACTAAAAAGAGGGAAGTCCATAGTAATACCGATGCCAGCACAACTTGCGGGGGGGGGGTCCCGCATTAAACTGACCTTGTGCCACATCATGCCAGTGTGGGGCGGCAAGTAAATACTCAGCGTAGTGTCAGTTCTTCTAACTAATGCATATCGTAATATTAACCGTTTCCTTATAAGGAAAGATTTGGCATTCATTGACCGAGCAGCCAATGCTACTATGGGTTGAAATTTATAAATTCTTTCTATTAAAACAATTTTTCAGGAAAACAGTTTCTTCGTGTCCTCTAATTCTTATCGCTAAGGACAGATGTAATGTTTAACAAACATGTCTCCGGCGATCTTTTCTGTTGTGTGAATTAGATCCTTACCCGGTGCCTCATAATTGTGGCCTTGGGTCAAACTAAACTAAGCTTAAATGACTAAATTCACATTATAGGTTTTTGATAGGATGTAAGCTGTTAATCACGAGGTTAGGTTGTTTATGTATACTAAAATTAAACTAATGCAAGATTTAAGAGCTACTTTTAGAATGGTTATGATTAAATGTGTAGTATGAATGCAAGGGAAGGTGGCAGGAAGTGAAGATTATGATAATGAGGAGGATTGATTGACTTTTGACTTGAAGAGGTTACGATTGTAGTGTTCTAGGAAGCATCCACGCGGGAGTCTGTTCCATAAATTACAGCTCTTGGGAAAAAAAGATTAGAGGAAATAAGGATCATTTGAATTCCAATCAGAACAATTACCTGTGACTTCAACCGTACACGGAAAATTATGGCGCGGACACGTGTATAAGATTACTATGGTTAATAACTTGCGCTGCATCGACCTCAATATTCACCATATCTCGTGTTCGTTTATCAAAAAGAAGGCTATGCTCAAGTCACTGACAATGAGGGAGTGCACAGGGATTTATAGGTTCATGACTTTTCTGGTGAGTCAAAAGTCATGAATCAAATATTTGACAATGCAGTAATAATTTTTACGTATTTCGGGATGGTATTAAATAAAATTACACGTTCACTTGAGTTTTGTGGAGATTGCAGCCATTGTTCAGGGAACTCGATTGTAAAATTGTATTTTCAGAAATCACATTTGATTAACGTTACTATCAATGCTTCATCTGAGCACTTTAATTACAAAAAACGCCTACCTTAAAAATGTTATTTCCAGAAATATGCTGGTAAACGATTATTTGTTTTTGCGGGCGTCAGGGCGGTGGGGGTTGCTAAGAAACGCGAGATTTTTTGAAAAAAGAAGAAAAGCCCTTTTCGTACACTTTTGGGGACACGTTTTACAAATTTTAATATATAGACATTGATCTTCACGTCCTGATAAGAATAAATTTTTATTTTTTTTACTCGACCTTATCAGGAGGTCAGTTTTTCTTTTTATCTATTCTCTCTCTCTCTCTCTCTCTCTCTCTGTTTTATGTGTGCGTACGTGGTGTATCTAAATTTTCTGGCATAATTCCAGGAAATGACTACATCAGCCACACGAACATTGTCTCTCGAGGGGATTACTACTACTCCAGGCACGTGCGAGACTACGTCGCGGACAGATATGGTGGAATAATGACTGTTTACAAATACACTTGATGGAAACCAATTTGTGTTTCAATGATTCCGGCTGGCTCTTGTTTCTCGATGATTTCATTGACTCTGTTCACAGACTTGAACCAAATTCGGCGTGATTTCGTTAAACTCTGTGATCACTATTCGCCGAATATACTATGGTAACACGAACCATAACAGTTTAATTTGTATCACTCAGAAAGTACTTTTAATTGCTATTTATTATTATAATTAACAATTAAGTTGCTATGACATGCAATTATTTTCGCCTTCGTCGTATCATCTGTATGTTTAGGTAATAGATAATGCTATGACATATTCACTAATCTTGCTTCTAGAATAAACAGGGATTATCAAATCAGAGGTGGCTCTTTCAAATTCCAAGAATCTTTTGAGATTTTTAAGGTAACAGAATATATACTACTTGTAGCTATATATTTGCATCTGAGCGATTGATCGAGTTACACATGCTAAGAAAGGGGCAATATAAAACGCCTACATGAAGTAAAAAAAAAAGGGACAGAAATCAACGTCAGGTTAATAAATGTACTAAACGACTTGTGAATACTATTGATGCAATCTGACATATCACAACGCTAGTAATGCACAATCAAAGTTAATAAACAGTCATTTTGTTTTCACGAGATGCATTGTTTGTTTGTCGTCATGGAATTTTCATAAATAGCGAGGTGTCCAAATAAACAAAATTTGACAAGTACACTTCCGAAGTAATTCGGAAAGTGATCTATTGATTTTTTTAAGCGTAGCTTAGATATGGCACAAGGCCGAAAGTATGGGGTACCCAGTGAGGATCGAACTCACTATTCAGTCGTAAATGTTTTAGCGAGACAAGCTTGCTAACTATTACACCACGCCGAGGTGCCCAAGACGCTGACTTGAGTAAATATGAGTTAGAAATATTCTGTTAACATCTTTTCAAGTGAATACCTTTTTAATTACCATCTAAATATGAATATAATTTAAATATTAGTCACCATCTAAATATGTCTACATGAAACCAAAGCATCTAAAGTCTCTGATTTTCTTATATTTTTCCATATAAACATAGAATGTTAAAACTTCTTTAACTTACACTTCGTAAAGTATTACACCAACGCTTATCATTGTTTACAAGAGGAATTTAATCTTTATGTACACACAATCATTTATATGGATTCATGATTCAAAATCTATTTTGCCACTGTTGATAAATGCACACATTCAAATAACGATGCACAAAATAAGTTCGCTTTAGACCAACGCACTTTTACGAAAAATTTACATTAATTAGGCTTTCCTCGCTACCCGAACGGGCATAAATCGAAAAAGCAATTACTATTTTATATTAGGAATAATTTTAACGATCCCAGAACCAAAAATAACATATTAAGTCGATGCAGAAGAAATATGATGCGTGAAGACACTAACTCACTTAATATTCCTGACGATAGGCAAAAAGATTCAGACGAATGAGCGTTGAGTGCATTATAAATCAAGAAGAACATTGTATAGGGCTACATATTAAATCGACATGACGCGTTAAGACGCGATTTTTAAAAAACGATGACACGAATATAGCACAAAAACATAAACTTTTTGATAATGGCTTATGGAGCCGAAAGTACTGAATATTGGATAATTTGTATTTAAGTATTCACTGGAAATCAAGAAAATAGTACAACATATATATATAAAATAAATAAATAAATAAAGCTATAAACCCTAACATAGAACTTTGCATATATATTATTTAAATTCTTTAATAATCTGTAGATAATCCACAGTAAATTTACATACAGGTTCTTACTAATATATATATATATATATATATATATATATATATATAGTTTGATAAAAAATAAGTTGGCGTATATTAACTCGTTCATTTCCTATCAACATATATATATATATATATATATATATATATATATATATAGGAATAGAATAGTAACAGAGAGTATATATATATATATATATATATATATATATATATATATATATATATATAGGAATAGAATAGTAACAGAGAGTATATATATATATATATATATATATATTATCTTTAAAAAGATCTTCTATTCAACATTATTTCTTATCATAAACATTAATATTAGTGGGTGTATGTGTTTAAAGCAGAGATAGAAAATCAAACACACCTATATATATATATATATATATATATATATATATATATATATATATATATATATATAATTTAATAGATAAATACATTATTTTTGTGCTTTTGGTGACACTTGAAAGTTGAAGAGGAGTGTGGCATGCTGACATTTTTCTGTAGAGATTTAAATGAATGTATTATGCATGCATGTGTCTACAGTAGAATCGTCTAGTTTAGCGCAGTAGAAAATATAAACGGTTTTCGTCACCTTTTTGTCTGTATAAAACAGTATATTTGCTTTCAGTTTGTTTCCCCAAATGGAATTCTCAAGAGACCCTCAACCAATGGTGTCGATATAATTGCATTCATTTATTATGTCATACTTTTTATTCAAACGAAGTTGCTGATTGTTTTTATTTTTAAATAAATAATTCTTGCATCCCTTCATTGCTTTGCGAAATAATAATTAAAAAAAAAACAAAGTAAGCAAATAAAACCCATAAATTTCTGTCATAAAAGAATGATGGAAACAGAAGCGCTTCCAAATCCATAAATACAACTTCTAGACACTTCTAAGATTCATTTATGTAAATCTTTTCTCTCGAGATATTTAATAGTATAATTTCCAGCAAGTTTATTTCGTAGGCCAGCGTCTTTCGTTGTATGATGACTTTTTCTACGATAAACAAAGGGGGAAAAAAAAAGCAATTACAATCGCTTTTATTTGAAGTCAACTTTCGATTCTGCAGGGTCAAACATGGGAGAAAATTATATATAATTTTTTATATACCAGAACAATGTTAGGAAAATAAATGCCAAATTGGAAAATATTTTCCGTGCGGCGCATATCATTCTTAAGGATTTTATCGGACTAAAGTGAATCGTATGTACAGTTACATCAACATCATTTGAATTCGATGAAGACTTGAAGAACGAAATATGTCACATAAAATATTTTTTAAAGTTTGTCATTGGTTTTATCATTATGACGGTTTCCTTTACAAGGCGGACGAAGGTTTGATCCCTGCCGGAAGGTACATTTTCTTTATTAAGACTCTCGAATGCACAGACCGGTAAACGTAAATTTGCACTCTTTTAGAAAAAAATAATATTCACTATTTACATTATTGGGACTATTGTCCTCATCTTTGTCGCCATATTTATTACAACGTTTCAGCCGTTGTACACTCCGGCCTTCTTCAGATGGTTAGAATGTCGAACTGAACCATTTATTTCGCCACTGAGTTATTTTTATGAGATGAACAGGCTATTTAAATAGTACCGGTATTTTAAAATATATTATTTGCAAAGTCTGGCACAAAGCCACAAATCAAAGCAACCCACGAAACGCGAACTCACGATACTAGTTTGGCTAACTTTTTTCTCCTATCAGTCTACTCCAGAGATCCAAATATTCAGCCAATTTAGTCTGCTTCAAGACCTGTTGACACTGAAGTCGCTAAACAAGTGAATATCCTCGTAAGACTAGCTTGTTAACCATCACACCACAAATAAATATTTAGTCTGACCCAGAGCTACAAATTCGCGACAGACTGTGAGAATTAAATCTCATACTCTATTGAATGGTCTAGTGAGAGTCGCTTGTTAACCATCACTTTACGCAAAAGGTAGATAATCGTAGCAAAGATGCAGACGGGCCTCAAACTGATGAAAGCAGTGTGGACGGAACTCGTTAACGATCTGCGTAAGTAGCTTGTTAACCATAACACCATTTCGGAGAACCCAAGTCCGAGATATAGAAAAACCTACGAGAGAGTTCTAAAAAGTTCACGACCTCCCAAAATGTGACTAAATGAGCAAATATAACATATCGTTTTTGTTTGTTTTTTTTTTTCGATTTTTTTGTTTTGTAAAACTTTCTTGTTCAAACCGAGAACATTTCAGCACCTTCTCGTAGATGTCAAAATTAAATACTAGGATAAAATAAACGCGAATAGATTTCCAAAATTATATCAAACCATAATTTACATGAGTTTTATGTCTCGATATGGCTCATCATGAGGAAAGAATGCTTGACAAATTTAACACTCAAAGGATATGTTGAAGGCAAGAGGGACAGAGGAAAGTAGAGAATAATCTACTTAATGAGTTGTGTAGGGATTAGGAGAGATAGCAAAAAGACAAACACTGCTAAGAGCTACAAAGAACAGGAAGTTGTGGAGAGACATGATCGCCCACGCCCTGATAGGAGACGGCACGCAGAAGGTGATGCTGCAACTAACTTTATGAAACTATAAACAATTATGATTTGTCATGCGCATATATTGATAACGATTGCAACCATTTGCGCTGCTGAGACTGTCGCCATGATACTATGATCTCTGTATTTATACAAGAGACTTTCCATTTATATCTGCTGCCCACCAACTTCAGCTACATTTACAGCAGTGTTCACGCCTCCGTTTATTCTAAACCAGATATACTGATTATGAAAGCCTCTGTCTATTTAACGTGAATAACAGAAAACATTCACAGCAATTGTGCAGGTTATCGAGTTCATCTCGCAGACCAATTCGTTAGTGTAATGGGGTTCGATCCTTACGAGAGCCTCGCCACTGTTTACTTGTAACTAGTCTCAGCTTAGTAAATAAAGACGAGAGCGACTCACTGTGAATAAATAGCAAGTTCATTTCATACATTATTCCCCTAATTCTAGTCGGGTTCGATCCTTACGAACGCCTTACCACTGTCGCTTTGTATCGTACAGAGTTACGCTTATTTGGCGATTACTTTGGCAAAGTGGTCAACAAGCTCATTTCCTAATGTAATAAGTTCAAAACTCACGAGTAGATTATCATTGTGAACTTTAGCTACTCTTACTAAATACTTATAGCAGACAATGTGAGTGCCTACCGTAGGGCGATGATAAGCAATTCGCGTGTGTATTTATCATGACGAAGTAACTAATTAGTAAATAAATTTTAGGGGGTCCCTCGTGTGCCTCGTCGTTAACGAGTTAGTGTGGTTGACCATTAGTTTAGAGTTTGGTCGTCAATGGTCGTCACATACTTGTAACCTAGTGCCAAAGTTAACTAAGTAATTAACAACTATTAGTACATGAAGTAATTGTTAACGAGCTAGTCTAACATCTATTAGGTTTGTTTAGTGATCTTGATCCTCAGAAGGTGACACACTCGTGATCTCGTCTTAGTAAATAAATATATGCATTAAAAGGCTGCTTCACCTTTGTTTAATGGCTATCCAGCTGGATGACCATGATTTTACTATTTACCGAGTGCTCCATACTTGTCTTGTGTTAAACTTAACTAAGCTTAATCAATGACAAATATACATATTAAAAATAACACGTCTTTTACTTCCGAGGTTCTTGAATATCTATTCGAACTAAAATTCGCTCCAGGCCTCAAGTTGAATTCATACATAGAATCCAGTGCCTTGTTTCAAACTTAAATAACCTTAACCAATGACGACTATACATATTGAATTCATACATAGAATCCATTGCAGAAGAGACTGGAAAAAATAGTCGGTTCATTCTACTGCTCTAGAAAGTTCCAAACTTCTAATGCCATACTTCGTCTTTACTTTTCAGGTCAGCCTGATCATTTTGGTTGTTACACACACAACGTTTCAACCATTTTACCCTCTGGTCTTCTTCAGGTGTCATCGCGCTCATTAAACTTCACGGAATTTCTAACTAAATCATTTACTAAGAAAGGACATTTATAAATTACACTGACTTGGTCGGGACACTCATACAATCTCACCGCCTGAATATAGATCGAGAAGTTTAAAACTTCAAAATTACACCACTTAATTGTCGAAGGCTTGGTACATTAAAGCATTAACTAAAAGATATCTGATTCTATTGAAGGTGCGAGTTCAATCTCTGGGTCAGGTAACATGGGAAGTGGAATGAGAACAATCTGGTCCTCGTGGACTTATGAATGGTTTCGGCTCAAAATAACGAGGAGGTTCCCGAGTACAAGCACAGACACATGAAGAAGGTCGAAGAGTACAAAGCCCGTGATGCTGCAAGTGTAACAACAAAAATGAACTTGTTGGTCCGAATATGAATGGCAAAGCAAATAACAATGATAATTCTTCGTTAGAAAAACAAAAATCCGACATAAACCATTAGTTATCTCCGAAATCTTTTACCATGAACCCTAAATTCTATATTAAAACTGTAATAAATATAGGGTGTTTCACTAAGACGGATTATATACAAGGCTGTTTCATAGCAATTATGTGTGAAAAATATTATCGCCCAAATATCCGCCAAATCTGAATGAAAAAGACGCTTAAAATTGACTCACATTTAAAATCGGTACACGTTATTGGAACACCCTTTATATTCCACTTATGCCACAAACCAACTGTAACGATATATATATATATATATATATATATATATATATATATATATATATATATATATATATATATATATATATATAATTTTCACGGGAGATAGGTTCCATAATTGCCTTGAGAGTTTGAGTAATTATATATTATATTTTTTAATATTTTCAAATCATTATTATTATTATTATTATTATTATTCATTATTATTATTATTATCATTATCATTATTATTGTTTCTATGACTTGTTTGTTTATATTTTACCTCTTTGGAACATTTTAAACAAATTAGTATTAACTTGATGAAGGTTTTGAATACAAATGTTTTGCTGATTGGGCCAACAGCGGATGGTGAGATAATGGCATATATATATATATATATATATATATATATATATATATATATATATATATATATATATATATATATATATATATGAGCTGAATTTTGATCTGAAATTTACACTATATTACACTATATAATCATTGATCATATTTTTTTATATTCCCCTCTGAATTAAACGGATCAACGGAAATTCTTCTGCGAAACATTTGTTTAAAATTAACAGTTTATTTTTCATCAATAACTTGCAGGCTTATCGATGTACCTATGCACGCGTGCACACACACACACACACACACACACATATAGATAGATAGATTCATATATATATGTGTGTGTGTGTGTGTGCATGTATATACACACACTAGGGACTTTTGCAATTCCTCGGCTGCTCGACCCACCAATTATTGAACAAATTATGATGCGTAATAAACAATATTCAATTTCAGGATCGAGCCGAGAATTTTTAATCACTCTCTCATATATATTTCTGAATATGTAGCTACACACACACACCCACAAACACACAAACACGCGCATATATATATATATATATATATATATATATATATATATATATATATAAAACGTCTACATATGTCACAATAATTATACATTTATACCACTCTGCCTCTGTATATATAAGTATTTATGCGTATATATATATATGGGCATATGATTACACGTGTTTATATGCTTCTCTCTGTCTCTCTCTCTCTCTCTCTACATATATCTACATATATATATATATATATATATATATATATATATATATATATATACACATACACACACACACACACAGTGTGCGATTGGTAAATTGTCGTCATATTTTCTTTTAATTTCGTGCATGCAGGTTGTTTGTATTTGATTTGGTCGATTGCACACTATAGAAGTGTTAGCTGGGCACCGTCTGCGAGAAAAAAGAGAACCATGACTGAATTCCCTGCGCCAGAAATTAGGGAAACTGCATGCTGTACTGCATGGCAATCGTACCGGAAGCTCCAATTCGAACATTTCAGAGTGTTTGCGTGTCAATCTTAAGAGAGTGCACAATATTCGAAAAGGGTTAGACGAGTCTAATGGTGATTAAGAAGCTGCGGCCGCTCGGAAAACTCACTTGTTCTTATTAGAAAAGAACTCTAGAATTTGTTGGCGAAGTCTTCAGACTTTGTACCGTACCAAACAAGCATGAGAACCCAGTTATGTCTGTCAGACAATTTCCGCGACTACATCACCCTTTACATCTGGCCACCTAACACTCCAGGTTGCAACCTACTTGATTATTATGTTGGGGTGCAGTTAAGCAAGAGAAAAGAAAATTTCTTGTAACACTGGCAAGGATTATGGAAGCATTCTCCAACTTAAACGTCCAAAAGACTTGTAGTAAATCCTGAAGTCGTCTGGAGACTGTGGTTGAGGCAAATGGCGATTTTCTTAAATAAATATATTTACTCTTTAGTATTTCAAGATATTTTTTGTAATTTTGGAAAATATATCTTTTAAAATAAGTTGTGTGTTATTTTCATTTTGCGTAACCATCACACTCTATCCATATATATATATATATATATATATATATATATATATATATATATATATATATATATATATATATATATATTGATGTCAACACTCAGAGGCTACAGGTTGTTTCATGCTGGACGCAATCGGAAGTGTTGACTTCAATGCTGACTTTTATATTTAAATACGCTCTATCTCTGATATTTCCATAAATATAGCACACCTTAAAACTATATTTCTTCATATATATATATATATATATATATATATATATATATATATATACATGATCACACTCCTCTCCATTTTTTTTAAGCAGGAGTAGATGTTTCGTCTTTGTTTCCTGTTTAGGATTGGGTTTCTGGCTCCTTCTAAAGTCTGCTTCAGCTCTATACTTCCAACTCTTGTTCTTTCTTACACTAATATAACTCTACACGGTAATCGTCTACCTTGAGTATCTCTTGGGCCTTGTATTGGGTGAAGATAGATAGATAGATAGATAGATAGATAGATAGATAGATAGATAGATATTAGCTTGGTGCAAAAATAATATCGTTTTTTGACGTTAATAACTACATCAAAAAACGATATTATTTTTGCACCAACCTAATAGTATGGCTGTAAATAAGGATCGAACTGACTACAAAAAATAAAATAGTGGAATAGTGATTAGTGCGTCGAAATCAGTTCTACTATAACGAGTTTGATCCTCACTTAGTGTCCCACACATGGTTTTGTGTCATAAGATAAATTTCGTAAATATAGTAGAAGCGCCAGGTAATCGAGAACAAATTACTAAGAAACAAAACGGTATTTTTCGGAAATATTCAGAGAAAAAGAAAAATAGTTTATTCACTACTCTCGTTGCGACTTCGTTAGCGACTGACTGTCTTCATCAGTGGATTTTTGCACATATTGTCCCTCAACGAGTCCCTGGTATTTTGTGACCGCTGATTGATCTCTCTCACGACTACACTGCAAACGTATCAGTCCATGTAATCAGGAGAAACAGTTGATATGTTGAGGTGGGAACAAAGATCATAAAAATTCTCGGCCTGTGACTCCTGAACAAAGTGAGATTTCTGGGAGATCTACTGGAACACGTAATTCCATCTCTTCAATCCGTTCAGGCAAGGACTTCTGTGTAGTTGGTGATACTGACACCGTGGACTTTTGGGAAGATGTGAAGTACCATAACATGCCATTTATTGCACATTGCACCTATGGTCATCACAGACCACGGGAAATTGATGTGCATCCCCGGTGATACTTTTGTCGTTGCTCCTATTCTATTGGCCAATTTTAAGGAGATTGCTATCACCGGGTCGCTGTCGTGGGTGGTAGTGTCACAAACACAGCATGCTTTTTTATTTCTTGTGTCAGATTGAAAGTTGTCATATTAATGCCCTTGATACTTCAGAAGAGAAATGAGAATGCTACAATTTGGCGCATGTCGCGGAACATTACATTCGGTCGTCTTGAGTCAGAACTCGCTAAAGATGATCTCAAATTATTGGCGCACCGTACAAATAAGATTAGTAAATATACATAAATATGCACCATTATGTGGATAAAGCATTTTACTGACATCTTTCTTACTACGCCGACGATTACGATGTATGAGAGACCAAAAGATCAGTTTAGAACAAACTAGCTTGACTATCTACATATATGATTTGATTAGAGTGATGAAGGTTTGCATGGAACTAGCCACATTTTTCGGAGAATTTTTTTTATTGCCTTTTTTAAATCAATTCACCCCAAGCAAGGTAATAATGTCACTAAGATGCAAGGGGTTACTAGGATTGAAAGAGAATGAGAAGAATTTACAATCCTAAACAGAAAACGGGGATAAACCTCTACTCCTTTTCAAAAGACCAGAAAGGATTATGAGCCGGACGGTAGGCGGACATAGCTACTTCTATTAAGTATATATATATATAGAGAGAGAGATAGATAGATAGTTTTAAGATATGCTATGGGTAAAAATGCTCAATATCAAGAACAGAGCGTGTGTAAATATAAAATGGAACGCACTGAGTGGCGAACGTCTGTTTCACGGTCTAAGGCAATTTTCAGGATATATATATATATATATATATATATATATATATATATATATATATATATATATATATCCTGTGTGTGCGTCGATAAATATACACTGTATTTATATGTTGATTAATGTTGTTGTAGATGATGATAATTCTGCTTGTGAAAGTAATGATCATCATCATCGTCAAGTTTTGTCAGGAATATAAGAAAGAATTTCAAATCTGAAGTGTTTACTGTCGTAATTCGAATTTTAAAATGATTTGTTTTGTGGAGTTATCTGTTTTATATTGAGATGTTTGGCACGGAAATGCTCCATCGGAAATCCGCATTGGTGCCAAAACCACAAATTCCAAGTGGAGCGTTAAATGATGGAGAAGGGGAAAAAATTGAAATCACTGGACCAGAGAGAGAGTTGAAGATATTAGAAACGAAGTCAAGAGGTGCGTTTTATTGCGGACATAACATGGTTGGCAAATCTATCTCCAGAAAAACAATCGATTGAAAAGTCCAGCATTTATTATTGAAATACAATCACTGATGTTAAAAAAGACAACAGGAATTTTTTTTACGAAGTATTGTAATGCCAAACATGAAATTTCTAATTAAGTATTTAAAGAAATTACTATCAATATGGCGCTTCATCAGCTCTTGAGTGTTGCTATTAACTAAATTTAGCTTCGATCACAAGTATGGTGCATCTAGTGAGAGTCGAACTCACCACAAATTAATATTTTGATGTTTATTGTTAGAAAAGACGTTTCGTAAGCTAATTTTCTTCTGTAATAAATTTCATCCTAATTTGATGCTGAGTTCTATCATCAGGTTCACAACCTCTCCGTTTTTGGGGGTTTTTGGGTGTTTTTTTTTTTAAGAGTAGATTCTTTTTCCTGGTTCCCTATTAGGATTGGAATTCCTAAAATATTTTCATTCTCTTTCACTCCCAGCACCCTCTGGCGTCTTTGCGTCACCATCGCCTTGCTTGGGGTGAATTGATTAAAAAAAGTTAAGTTTGGGGTAACGTCAGTAAAAATAAGATTTTTATTAGGGCTTTATTTTGAAAGTATATATATATATATATATATAATCTTCTAAACTCGATGAATTACATAATGATGATTATTTCAAATACTCCTAATTATTTCTTTCTGTATATTCTTACTTGAACCGGCTTTTAATGCTCTGGATAGAGCGGCTTGGGTATAGTAGCCGTAGCTAGTGGAAGCACAGTCCTATGGGTAAAAGTGAAACTCGGATGGGTTCCACCACGGAATATGTGCTCGAGCGGCGCTATATCGAGTCTAATTCGTTACCTCTTCGTCACCGAGGCCCGTTGACACAGTTGGTATTTGCGTTTGCCTCCTATCGTAACTGTTCAGGTTTCAATTCTCGGTAGTGGATGCGCACTGCTGATAAGTCACAAATATAGTGCATTCTTAATTCTGTTGAGGTTTCTTCTAGACTCGATGAATTACTTAATTATGATTATTTCAAATCCTCCTAATTATATATATATATATATATATATATATATATATATATATATATGTATATATGCACACAAATTTATTAATACAGAGGGAGAAAAAGCGCAAGAGATACAGCACATAAAAGTAAAATAATTTATATGCTCGACGCAGCACCGTTCGTCTCAATAGACATAAAATGTTCGTGTTTAGTATGAAAATACTGTATAGTAAGTTTTATCTACTAGTATACACTGAGAATTGAAATTATTGTACGGTGGTAATGGTTTGCTCATTTTATTCACTAAGCATTACCACGCAATATAGGGATACCTGCTGTTATGGGATGGTTAATTTATTACTCTTATAGACTAGGATGAAGATGCCACTAGGATACCACTAGGATAAACAGAATGAAATGTTAGTGAGAAGAAAAGGCTATAAAGGTTCGGAAAAACAAAAGATGGTGATTGACGTTGCATTTAAATCTTTGAAGATTGTAGTTACCAGGGAACCAAGAAATCGGAATTGATTTCCACCGGTGAGAAGTACGAGAA
>OZ010577.1:93975555-94015555 GCA_963932145.1 Acanthosepion lycidas | reverse complement strand
AAGTACCAATACTATAATGCTTTTAATTTGATTGAAGCTCACGTCTTAGAACTTTTAATTTTTCCAGTAATTTTTATCGAGACAGCTAATGTTTATATTCCTTCCATTGGGGATACATTAAATTCTTAATGTTCCCGTGTACAATATACAAATTCTCTTTACTATTTATAAAAAAAAAAAGACGCCAAAATGGTTACATTTATGCATCCTAAAGAAGAATTATTGAATCAGCTATGATATCACAATTCAATTCGATTAATCAAAAGTTATAAAAACTAACATCTTTTTATAGATAATACTTTTTTAATAATTTCACCCAAAGCAAGACAATAAAACGATTAAAACAGACCGAGAGAGGACAATAAAAGAACATGGTTTAAAGAGACAGGAATGATTGGTATTTCAGTTAAGTTTTTAAAGATCGCTGTTGACTTAAAAAAAAAAAAAAAAAAAAAAGGAAGCCAGGAGAGAGTTACACAAGCGTGAAGTGCCAGATGAGAAACGGTTATCATAGAACTTACGCAATTTTAACAGTAAAATTGTGAGACCTAGCTGCCAATCTAGTACTGCTCTTCGCGGCGTCGAAACACCAATGAGGAAATCTCGTCAGAACAATTACCGTGAAAATATTTATAGAAGAGGCAAAGGGAAGCTACGCTACGATGGTGGGAAAGTAACCGAGGTCGTGATGCCATGTCAGATTCTCATATTGATTCTCAGCCAAGTTTTTTTTTTTTTTTTTTTTTCATGTTGGGGAACTGATGTATGAACAGTTCTCTATATATAAATCCCATTCACAGATATTTAATTTATTCTTTATCGCGGTTGGGGGGCGGCTGGAAACCACACTTCAAATCAATGTGATTTCTCATCCTCAGCAGCTTTGTGAATAACTCATATTAGTCTTCTCTAAACTTCCCTGTCCTTTTGTAACTCACGCAAATGCTTCAAGGTCTTCCAAGCTCTTCAAAGTGTTTACGGGAAATTATGAAATCTTATTGATAGTTCTTTTATTGTCGTTGTTCAACGTGTATTCTATGGTTATTCGTCTAATAGTTATGGATGCTATTCTTCCAATTGACATTGATGATAAAACCATTTCCATAATATTTACTGTCTGTTACTGTTATATACCGTATCTATGAACACTAATGGGTATGTCCCAATCTTCATAAATACGTTAGACACTATTGTAATTGGGGGTAATATGATGTCTAAGTAGACCGTCACTAGCAGTGGTTTACCTCCTTCAAGCCGCTGGCGAGTATTGTATTTTGTTGATGTTATAAAGATTACCATTTCATTTCCAACCTCCTTTTTGGTTATTCCTCATTTAGTAACCCTTTCTAGGTTACCGCATTTACCAAATCAATTAACTTATGCTGCCTAACTCCGATATTAATATCAAGTTCTTCTTTGATTTTAGTTTCTTGGAGACAGTATACATCAGTGTTATAACTATCAAGTCCCAATAAGGTTTTGTTTTTCTATTTTCTGTTTTTCTTTTCTTTTTTTCATCTGACATTAAATATCCCGATAGTAAAATCTCTATATGCAACAGGAACTTTTAAATAAAGAATATATCAAGTTTTACATGTTTATAACCGGAGTATTGTAATGAATTCTCCGATAAAAATTAATTCAGAAATATTTCTTTTTAATTTTATTAACTCTTAATTTTCAAAAACATTTTCAAATTAACCACAGCGTTTGTAAGTAAAGGTTTCCATAGCCACAATTCAGTTCTGAATAAAAACTTTAAACATCCAACTGGCTTATCTGTCTATATTTCTGAGATCAGGTATTATAATTATTTACACTATTAACATAGTTCGGACTGTTGTCCTCATCTTTGCTGCCATATTCACGTAACGGATCCTTTATTTCGTCCGCCGGATAAAAGCGTTGGTTGAAGTAATGCAGTGACTTGACCCAAAGAGTTGTGAGTTCAATACCTGGCTACAGCAGAGGTGAACAAAAAAAAACTATGAGAGTTAAAGGGAAATAACTGATACTGAGATATCCAGAAGAGGAATGGCACATGGAACTAGAACAATCTACGCTGTTGGACGAAACAAAGCGTTCGTTTCGAAATTCCAATCACCTGAAGAAAGCCGGGGCGCACAACGGCCGAAACGTCGTGAATGTAGCAAGAAAGATGAGGACAGCATTCCAAACAATGTAAATAGTGTGGATAAGCCAACTGGTTTTCAGATATTCCATCTTACATACTCTGTCCATAATATTATAAAAAAAAAAATATATATATATATAAAGCCAAATATTATTTGGTTGGTGCAAAAGTAATATCGTTTTCTCACATAAAGTTGAACGTCAAAAAACGACATTATTTTTGCACCAACCTAATATATTATAAAAAAGGTTCTGAATTTAAAAAAAAAAAAAAAATACGCATAAATATTAAATTACAGATGATTTCCTAAATATATTGATAGAGCTTAGAAAACTTCTAACGACATAAAAAGCCCAGAAAAAGATGCAACTCCCTCGGCATGAAAATGTTAACATTGCCAGATCGTAAGATAACGATTTCATCAAATAATTTGAAAAGTATTTGATGTGGGGCCCTCGAAAATGCGAGGTCCGTGACATTTTCTATTACTGTATATACTCTCGTACCATGCTACTTTTGAAGACCTAATCATACACGAGATGTAAAATTAACATATGTACTGCTGGCCCTGGCTACGCCGTTGACCAAACTATATATCCATTTTTCTGTAGTCAAATTAGCTTCAAAATTAAGTCATCAAAGTTCGCATGATACGCGCGTATATACGATAAGTTAATCCGACACTGGGCGTCTTGCTCAAACCCTGACTGAAAAAAAAATCTTTTTTTTTCTCAACACGAAACAACTTATATGATTAATATTCCGCTTTTCTTTTTGTAACAACAAAATGCAATCAATTTTTGACTTTGTCTTTATTTTTCGCTAATAAAAATTTTAATAATAAATAACTGGCAATTTCAACTGTCAGTTCCCATATTTGAAATGAGGGTTAAATTACATTCTTTTTTAACGATGTACTTTCAAATGAAGGTCGATCTGTGAAATTTTCTGAAAATCGTTGCAGACAAGGCAAAGGCAGGCTTCGATATTTAAAGTATGGATCTCAATGCGCACATTGGGTTTGTCCCCTCGGCATTTCATTCTTGCGACGACGCAGATACCCTCGTCAATACTAGAAAGAGCGATACCAGCCTTTGTACTTGAACAAACCTGTTTTACTGAAACATTGTTTTAAGAGAAAGATTTTATAAATTTCAACCCAAGGCAGGTATTGGCTGTTCGGTCAATGGATGCCAAACGGTTTATATTACCATTGCCAGTATCAAAGAGAGTTGTATCGGATAACTAAGTCTTTGGAACTTTTCTTCATCTGCTATTGTGGGTCTTTATTTCTAAGACTGATTGCTTACAAAATTCTGTTCCCCTTTAAACACATCAAAGTCCAGTAATTTACTGTGTTTTGTTAACGAGTTGTGTAATTATATTATTTGTATTAACAATTACTTAATTGAAATGTAATTCCAATTAAATGTAAGTTATTGTTGATTTTGTTGAATACAGTGCTATCTGACGATAGAGACACGTAGTAAAAGTTTTTTTTCGATATTATTCAAACGGTACAAGCATAGGCATATCTAAAGCTTTCAATGTGATCAATCGGGTGATATCTATGTGTTCTTCGATAGAACCGATCGGGCGGAGATAATACAAAATAATAGCGGTGTCATCGGAAAGCCGTCCTTTTGACATACCGTTTTTTTGAGGGCATAAGGGTTAAAAATTTCATTATTATTAGTAGTAGTATTAGTATTAGTAGTAGTATTAGTAGTAGTAGTAGTAGTAGTAGTAGTAGTTTTAATACGGATTCATTTTTTAAATAAGAATTTGAACACAGCACTTATCTTGATAAAGAATTAATAATGCAAAGTGCTGAGATTGTGCGCTTTCTATTGAATATTCGGGGATCAGTAACTTTGTTAAAACAGGCATGAAATAAAAGAGACGCACCAGTGATTCCATTTACGTGGAATTCAGTTTCAATCGAATGGCGCCTTCCGTCCGTTTGATGTCTCAAGTACCTACTCTGCTCTGACTCGTATTTTAGTTACAAACTCAATATATCGCTTTGCTCATCTATGATCGACGACGACAAACTACAGCTGCAGGAGACATGAATAGTCTGTTATCTTTTAGAAGAGACGTTCTCGCATATTTCGGTTGGGTGTTAGATCAAGGTACCAGCACATCCTGTCTACTTTATTTGACCTTTTGAGGTTTATCATGACAATCTTGATTCTAAGAACGAACAGAAGGATTTCTGCAGAGTCAATCTAGTATTAAATAAATCTGAAACGTGCGCCGTATATTCATAATTGATTTTCATTGTTTCGAAATCAAGTGCTGGTACCAACTAAGAACATTATGGTCAGTTAAGTGAAAATTACGTTCAATAGATTTGACTTAATTTTAATAGACAACGCGAAGGTATTTTTATACTAAAGTGCACCTAGTACAAACCTCATGAGCCACTCAAGGTAGAGGGTTACTGTTTCAATGGCTATGATGAATAAGGTGTATGATATGAATGAAAGGGGATGTGGTAAGAAAGGATAGTTGAAAAGGTAATGTGAATTTATATACAGGGTGATTGAAAGTAACTCCCCATTTTAAAATACTTATAATTTATTTATTAACTATAATTTTTACAAGAAATTGATATGAGAGGAAAGGGTTTAGCATGTGGCTTTATTTAAAATTCGATATGGGTACCAAATTTTGCTACCAATTTCTCGTCAACTGATTTTACGTGGAACCCTTGTGGTATGGAAGATATAACTTCTGGTATTCACCCTTCAAGTTCTTACAAAGTCTTGTTTTGGTATAGTATACTTTCTCTTTTAACCAACCACAAAGAAAAATCACATGGTGTTAAGTCAGAACACGTGGCTGGTGACACATACATAAAAGAGGGAGTTACCTTTCAATCACCCTGTAGATGTGTCCTTCTGCCAGCTAAAGGGCTTTCGAAGCTCAAGCCATGAAACAATTGTCGCGATAAGAAAAGATTCGAATAACGTCTGAAGGTTAGTTTTTATTTCTGCCTACTGCTGCTTACTTAAAGAATGTAGATTGACGGCCTGATAGTTGCAATGAAAAGCAACTGAACCTTTTTTTTTTTTGCATTTTCTTAGAAGATAAATTATAATGTATAAAACGCTGATTACGCGTATTAATGTCCTTTACCGATCGCTCGTAATCTCTGATAATTTTTATATACACTAATCGTTATGTTAATATTTATCTAAATTGTTATATAAATATATATATATATATATATGTGTGTGTGTGTGTGTGTGTGTGTGTGTGTGTGTGCGTGTGTGTGTGTGTGTGTGTGTTTAGGCAGCAAATTCTCTTTTAGGCATGTCTGATTGAATAAATTACAAACATTATGTCTGCTTATTTTTATCATAATCCTTTCATATTCACGAATATTTTCCCGTATATTACAATCAAGTGAGGCAAGAAATACACTGTAACAGTGAAAATCAGTTTCGTTCCCCAAGTAGTTTCAATCTCTTTCTGAGATCATCATCAGGGGTGCAACTGGTAAGCTATCCATTAACACAGTTTTTGCCTTACGTCACTCCATCGCTACTACCATTGAAAGTGCTCGGACGAATTACATGCCTTGGTTCCACCAGGTTTAATCAAGGTTAGGATCCGCTATGTCCCTTACATAGTATCAAACCATCCAAATTATCTCCGTATTCAATCGGTAGGGAGTCAGTTTCACTCGAACAGATACTTCCTGTTAACCACTGCACTGTGGAATCGACTCCCAAAAGGATATTACCTCGATCACTACAATCTTAACCTGTTCAAGTTTAGGGTTAACTGTTATCTTCCCCCTCCTATCCGTATAAACTACCTCTTAAAGTAACTCTCTACCTCGAGTGGCACACGTGCTTTTACAAGTTGAACCTTACTATATCAAATAATATTTCACATTAATAAAATACTACGATTGCATTATGCTACCGGTGAGGATATATATATATATATATATATATATATATATATATATATATATATATATATATATATATATATATATAGTAATCCACAGACAGATTGTTTCAATGTTTTACAGCTCATCAGTGTGGCTAGACATCCGATTGCCTCAAACCGGGAGACTCTACCGCTAAGCCATTTGCGCACGGCAGGGATGAAGATTTATTAAGACATATTTATCTTTAGATAAACACGCCAGTGACTGGAGATCTCGATTCGTCTTAACTAAGAGTCTTGCATCAGCAGCAGTAATAGTCACTGTTTACAAATACTGGTAAAAATTAATAACATGATAGCTTTGTATATATATATATATATATATATATATATATATATATATATATATATATATATTATTATATAATTATATATATATAAAATTAATAATGTATGATAACTGTTTACATACATATATATATATGCATGTATGTGTATATATATATATATATATATATATATATATGTGTGTGTGTGTGTGTGTGTGTAAACGGTTATCATACATTATTAATTTTTACCAGTATTTTTCATGTTAATTTAAGCTGCTTTTCATCGCAACTATTCAAAGCATCAATCTACGGCCGTTAGTGGACAGTGTTGAAACTGTAATAGAAAAAAAGCTTTCAGCGAGACTCAAACTTGCAACGCTCGTTGGGAATTTTTATTTTCAATGTCCGGTAATTGCAGACTGAACAGTTGCGATAAAAAACTACTCAAAGCAAGATTGACAACAATACAAGTTACAAAAATGAATAATGATCAACAATATTTCATCCAATGAAAATTCTTGTAGCCAAATATTTAACTATAAAGATTTCTGATGCTAGCTTTAATATCTCATTTAATTCATCCTGTTAAAACTGAAAAATATCTGTACAAGAAAGAAAATGACAATTGCTATCATTTTAAAAACAATAATGGCTTTTCTGATTTGATCACCGGTTTAGGCCATTAGCTGTCGGAAATGTTTGATAGCAAAGCTTTGAATGTCATCCTAAACATATTGCTTTTATTTCAAATCAACTTAATGCCTTTTTGCTACATTCTTCGATAGTTTTTTTTCCTATTACTTTAATTTTTGAATGGTTATTAGTTACAGTATGGATTATGATAATGATTATTGAAATTGCGATTGTTACAATCAGACCACAAATGGAATTGTGCTGCCATATTTGAACTGGAGCTGCATAATCCTCACTTCTCAGCCTTGGTAGAGTTCAAAGCCGTTTACGCAGACTTGTGGGCGTTGACATTTCCCACCCTACAGCCTCTTTCCCTTCAGACACAATATCACAAGCCTATAGCTACCGTGTCTTTATTTCCATGGTAAATGCTCAGAGAAGTTCCATTCTTTAGTTCCACCAGTTCAGACTTTTATAGCTAAGACCCGCCATAATAGTCTATGAAGTCGTACCACTGTCACTCTCTCCGCATTCCAATTGTAAGGAGGAAGTTCTACTCAGAAAACTTTTTTTTTTCTCCCCAAGAATCACTGGTTTGAGGAACAGACTGCTACGTGGATACATTTTCGAATTCTACAATTTTAATCTCTTCAAAACAAGGCTCAATCATTATCTATCATCCATATCCTCATAATCTTCACTTCCTACTTCTTACTTTTACATTCATATTCCATTCATAGCCTCTACCTTGAATGGCTCTTGAGCCTTATATTGGGTGAATATTAGTGAAGAACTATTACTGTTAATAATGTCATCTGTCTTTGAGGTATTGTAACCATTTACACTATTTATATTATTCGCACTGTTCTCCTCATCTTTACTGCGACATTTACAACGTTTCGGCCGTCGTACGCTCCGGCCTTCTTCAGGTGATATTTGTTGGAATTTCGAATCAAAGCCTTTATTTAGTCCACGGGGGTATTAGAACAATCTACCGACGTGGATTAAATAATGGCTTCGATTCGAAACTCCAACAAATGTCACCTGAAGAAGGCCGAAACGTTGTGAATATAGCAGTAGAGATGAGGACAACAGTACGAATAATGTAAGTAGTTTAAATAATAATGTTATTAATACAGTACTTAACTTTTGTACAAATTCAACTTTAGAAGCCTGAAAATTTACAATATTTTTTTTTTTTTTTTTCATATTGAACAAATTCACAGCTTCCATGTTAGCAAGCATTCAAGAGTTTTTTTGTTTTGTTTTTTTGTTTTGTTTTGTCTTTTGGGTTTTTTTTGTTTTTGTTTTTTTTGTATACCTCTACCCACAACAAAAGATATCGATTCAGCATTGCTTCGACGAGGGTGTGCTGGAAAGTAATCCGATCGACGCGTTTCTCGAAATCTAACCAAATGACCAGACACAAGATTTATTGCAATCAGTTCTTGGATGGGCTGCAAACTTTTCAAAGTCACCTTGTCGGATAAATAAAGAAACCTTTTACGTTCACTACTTTTTCTAAGTGTCTCATGCTCGACCATTCGACTGCAAACCAAAAGAAATCCGGTAGATATCGAGAGATGACTGGAAGTATTAAAACTAAAACCCTTCTTCGATCATGGCTCTCCACAATTTCCCTGCCCTTTGTAGCTCTTAATAAATTCCGTCTTTTTGTTATTTCTCCTTAACCCGCCAGCCATTTACTCAAATTTACCAAGTATTTCATGCGTTGTTTTCCTCCGTTCCTATTGCCTTCAATCTGCCCTATGTGTCATATTTTCCAAGCCCTCTTTCCTAATTATGTGCCCTAGAAATTTTAACTGTTTCTTCCTGATGTTAAGTATGTTTCCTTTTTGTTTCCATTTTCTCTAAAACTTCGTCGTTGCTCACATGTTTGGACCATGGCGTTCTCAGCATCCGTCTGTAGAACCACATTTTTGTTGCTTTAAGTCTCTTCATCTTTGAGGTGATTGACCAGCATTCATTGCCGTGTAGAAAGACAGATATCACCTAACATTTCAGTGCTCTTTTCTCTTGTTTCTAACGAAGTTTTTTTTTTCTGTTTCTTAATACTTTACAATATTTTTAATCTCTGCTGATTGACTCTGTAACACAACGTAAGTGTTTACAAATTATAAAAAGAAGTAGAAGAGTAGACTAGACTCTTTAGCCTTGGGTGGAAACCAGTCTAAGAGCAGGAATTCCAAACTGTGGAAACGGGAAAACCATTTTTAGACTCCTTTGGGTCTAATAGACTGGGGAGACATTTTTTTATTCATTTATTTATTTATTTATTTACTGATTGGGGAAAATTCCTCTTAACCCTTACCATGTATATCATTAATTTCACACATTTTGACATTTTAATATAGTTTCCGACTCCATTTTTGTTAACAATCTCCCCGTTTATAGCATATTCAGAAAAATGCTACTCTCCAAATTATTAAGACCGCCTCTATTGGGCACTTATTTGTATCTTTCCCAGCAGATCACAGCAGTTCATAGATAATAAAGAAACGTAATCTATATGGTCGTGAATGCTGCACAGTTTCCTCGCATATGTGATCCTCAGCATCATTATGCTGAGAATAGCATGGACAGAGCATGTAAGCAACGAGGAAGTTTTGAAGAAAATTGAAACAAAAAGGACTCTTATAATTACATTCAGAAAGAGACCGTTGAAATTGCTTAATGCATAATGAGGAAAGAGGGTTTGGAGAATTTAACACTCACAGGACATATTGAAGGCAAGAGAGACAGAGGAAAGCGGTGAGTAACTTACCTAACAAGTTATGGCAGAACAAGGAGCTGAAGGAATGGTAAAAAGACAAAGCATTACAAAGGACAGGAAATCGTGGAGGATCATGATCGTTTACATCCTGAAGGGGGAATGACATTAAAAAATATCAATCAAGTTTAATTTATAAATAAAATGAAAATCTTTAGTGGGTAACTCCAGGGAGACTGCATAAATCTCGAAGCGTTTTTTTTGTTTGTTTGTTTGTTTGTTTGTTTGTTTTTTTCCTTTCAAAGTTATTCATGCTTTCAGAAAAAAAAATCTTGTGTTTTATCTCATCGTAACAGATATGTTATCGATTATCGATAACCTTCTTTCATTTCTATTCCCTCATCAATGGAATGCCTTTTTTTTTTTACTTAAACAGTCACTCTGGTGTATGTCTGATCCGATATCAGACGACGAGTAACTACTGCGGATATTTACTAAGCTTAGATAGACACAAGGCTACAAATCAAAGTATACAGTGCTCTCGTCTATTGAACTGGGTTAGAGGTCTATCCCTTGTTTACTGTTTTGGACTGGGTTTCCAGTTACTTCTAAAGTCTTTTTCACCATTTTTCCTTCCCAGTAATCAATTTCGTCTTAACAGTATTATCACCTTCCATAGAGAGAAATTATTAAAAATAAAATTAAAATGAGTATGGGGCGTGTATGAGACACTTATCCCCAGCGAAGTGCCCTCTTTCCGAAACTTTGCTAAACACAGAGTAGCACATGACCATATAAGTAGGTTACTTAGGATCGAACTCACTAAACTATCTGCTAATGCTCTCACGGGGTTACCTTTCCAGCCCGTATATTCACAAAGTTCAGACTGGCAAAAGGGTATGGCAGACGGGCGCCCAGCGACGTTGGAAAACACTAGTCGAGCAAATGGATGAACAATGTAATTTAATTAACTACATAGTAAAATTAGACGCCTGTTAACTCTTTATACGCTAGGACGTGGGCGATCATGACTCCTTTTTTGTTGCTCTGGGTAATACTTGCTTCTTTATTTCCCCCTTCCTTATCTTTGAAGGTATTTCTTCCTTCATCCATTTACTTAGACTTGACAAGTCGCTTTCCCACTGATTTCTACCGATTATCTTGCCTTGCTCTGCGGGTGCTAAAGTCTTCTTTCCTTATTATATGTCCAAATAACAACTGCCTCTTTCTCGTGACAATTTCTATATAGTTTCTATTCTTTTTCTCTCTTTTTTTACAGCAAGGTTCGCCTTATACAAGGCCCGGGGGCCACTCGAGGTAGCGGGTTACAATAAGGCGTAGTTTATATGGATAAGAGGGGAATATAACGGTTAACTCTAGGGTTGAATAGATTAAGATTGTAGTAATTGGAGAAGCAACCTCTTGAGAGTCTGTTCCACAGTCCAGTGGTTCGCGGGAAGAAGCTTACTTCTTGCCGATAGAAAACGGAGGGAGTGTGGGTTGGTTTGCTACAATGTAAGTGACGTGGCGGCTCCTAGCGGTGAAGGTTAAATCTAGCGGAACCAAGGAATGTAATTCCTCCGAGCGTTTTCCATGGAAGTAGCGATAAAACAGTGAGGGGCTCACCACATCCCGCCCGCGAGAGAGAGGTTGGAGAGTGGAAATAATTCGTCACCCAAACGGATTCGGAAACGTTTCTGAACTCTATCAAGAGAGGACTGTGAACTTACATCATTTACATTCTGACAGTTGTCTTCATCTGTGTTGTCGTTATCATAGCGTTTCTGTCGTTATTTCATTCGACCTTCATCCGGGTAGCCTTCAGAAAATTTAAAATGAATCCTTTATTTAATCTACGGGGGTAGATAGTTCTTCTTCCACTGTCCATGCCTACAGAAATCTCGACTTGTTCTTACTGCCTACTCCTCAGTTATTCCCCACCCTGTTTCAACTGCGTCTAAGGTTGCACCAACTGGCCCTTAACTGGGATTTAACACGCAATTACTATATCAGCAAATTAACGGACCGGGACTTTAATACACTAAGTTATTCTTCCGGAATTCGAAACCCCCTAAATGTTACCCAGATCGGTGAGTAAAACGGTCGAAACTTTGTGATAACAACGAAAATGAAGAAAATAGTTCGAATGTATATAATATAAATAATAACTCCTCATCCCAGAAATTCAAACATAAAGTTTCTATTACTAAACTTCCTTATTTGTCACATGCTCCGTCCACAATATTCTCAAGATTCGTCGGTAGAACCACATCTTCGTTGCTTCAGTTCTTTTCTTAATTTATGATGAAATTGTCTTGCATTCATTGCCATGTGTGAAATTAGACAATACATTCCGCATTCATAAATTAATTTCTAATGTTATTTTTCGATCCTTTGTTCAGTTTCTGAAAAATATACTTTCCTATTTATATACTGGGTGTCCCTCAAGTCTGGACACATAGGCAAAAATGCATATTTTCAGGCAATTAAATTTTCACTACCCTGGTTTAGAGGTCTGGTGGGGTAGCCCTGCAGTTACAGTACATTATAAACTAAACAAAACACCCACACACACACATATATATATATACAACGAGAGAAAAGAGCATATTTTAAAGAAAAGAGAGAAGCCGCAAACGTTTTTGGTTATAATGCGGATTTTTTAAATATATATTATACTATATTTTCCATATTTTTGCTACACATGTTTCCTTCATCGGGCAAAGAGTGTTAATTTCCGCATATTATTAAAAAGAATTAAGAGCAAGAATTAATTTTCCTTATGTTTTCCAATGTTTAATCATTCTCTTTTGCGTTTACTATCAATCCAAACTTTTCTTGGACTTGTCCAAGAAAAACTTAAGGAAAGGATAAGGAAAATTAATTCCTTTTAATAATATGTGGAAATAACCACTCTTTGTCTAATGAAGGTCGCGTGTAGCAAAAATATGGAAAATAATATATATTTTAAAAATCCACATTATAACCAAAAACGTTTTTGGCTTCTCTCTTTCTTTAATATATATGTGTGTTTGTATATATATATATATATATATATATATATATATATATATATACTCAACAACTATTTACTCAACAACTGTTTACTCGGCTTATTTTTCTCTCGATTTCAAAGTTTCGCATAACGCCATTCATCAGGCTCATTTATCGGACTCTGATATTACGATGTTACGCGAAACTTTGAAGTCGTTCGAGAGATAATTCGATTAAAATGTGATTCATTTTTTAAATACCATCACTCCAGTTTTCTAGTGAGCACTTTCTTAACAAAAATTGTGCTACTCTTAAAATACATTAAATTCAAGTAATTTGTACGTACTTTAATGTGTTATTGATGTGTATCATTACATATATATATATATATATATATATATATATACATACATATATATATGTGTGTGTGGGTGTGTGTGTGTATGTGTGTTAGTGCCTGCATGTGTGTGTATGTGTGTTAGCGTCTGCATGTGTACGTGTATCGATAAGTGAGTAACAGTAGCGCTCTACAATATTGTCGACATATCGGAAGTACATTCGAAAGAAATTTGTATCTCATATTTTTCCTTTCATTCCTCTGGGGCTTAGAACAGAATGGCAAGTATGCCTTCACCAAAAGCCAAAATGATGGATTTCCGATTCAAACTCAAAGATGCAATTAGAGAGCATTCGTGAAAATCAAATATAAGCCAGCCTCAGTCAAGATTGTCCAAGGTGTCTACCTGTCTTTATCCGACCAATGATCGATTGGTGTTTTCTGAAGGAGCCAATCTATTAGTTTATCGATCTTTTCCAAATTTTGCTTGATACGAAAAAGAGGCTGTGCTTATGATCACCAAACAGATTGGCCTTCTTCCGAAAAGAAGGTAAAGATCTTTATTGCTATCGTAAAAAGGATCAGATTATTACATGAAGTCACTTCGTCCATAATCGATCTTCGTAGGCTAAAACTCTAATGAACCTATTTACACTATTTATACTCGGACTATTGTCCATATCTTCGTTGTTGGTGTCACAACGTTTCGGCCGTTTCATGTGTATATCTGGATAATCTACAGGGAATTCTGAATTGAAATTTAATCAACGGTGATATAGTTCTTATTTTTATTTGGTTACTGTTCAATTATTGCTCGTCCATTTCCAATGAGTGCAAGTATAGACTACCCGATCTAGTATGCATACAAAAGCGTGTCTCTGTGTGCGTAAATTTTCACTTAGCTCCGTCTAACACATTGGTTCAACGAAAGACTGTGTTGCTCCAATATTGAACTCACAATCACGAAATTTATAAACCAACTATTTTAGCTACAAGGCCATTATCCTGTAGGACAACAAGTAAAAAGTGTCGATAACCCGTAAAAATCAAATCGGCATAACATAAATTCCATAGTGATTCATTCACAAGTATATATCAATATATGAATAAGGTCATCATTTTTGATGGGTACAATGCTAGTTCCTTAAAAGAAAATTGAATTAGAACAGAAATTTATTGTTGTTTTAATTTAATTGATTGCGATTAATTTATATAAAAATATTCGCATATCTGTTTTGTGTTCGAATAAAATTTCAGAGAAAAATTTTCAATTTAGCTTTCCTTGTTTAAAATGATTGTTGCAATTTGAAAAAAGATATAAATGAATTATTCAAGGAATTACAAATAGTAAAAAGAAGAAACTGAAAAAAAACTTAAGTTCACTGCTGTTCAAGCAGTAGAACACTGACATATTGGATTTATCATTTCTACAGATATGGACTACAAAAAACAGTCAAGAGCATGCCAGATATGTGAGAGACCTTCCCTAATTTTACTTCACAAGCTACATCTTGTGATTTCTAAGTTTAGTTTAGTGTGCTGTTCAACAGATATGCAGGTAACGTAAGAAATAAGTCTATTGTAAATTCCATGCCTTGAAGAAGGCAACAGGAAACCACTCCATTATCTTTTCCAGGAAATCATGGCACATCGCAAGTAAATAATTAAGAACAAAAAAAATATATGAGGTAAACATTATATATATATATATATATATATATATATATATATATATATATATATATTGTTTATACGTTATTTTTAATAATTGTAGGACTTAGCCCATTTTCATAATATATATATATTTATATATATATACACATACACACTTATATATATACATATTTATGTGTATATATATATATATACCCACTCATAGATATATATGCACACATATACATACATATATATATATATATATATATATATATATATACAAACTTATAAATATAAAAGTGGACACTGAGGTCAAAACTGAGTGGCAGCTGCCTGTTTCATGGCCGAGAGATTGCGTTCAAGCAGGAAACAGACTGTCGCCGTTCAGTGTTGAACTCAGTGTCCACTTTTATATTTACATACGCTCTATCCGTGATATTGAGCGCTCTGAAATGGTGAAAAGTTGTAAGAGCCAGGGTGAAAATGTCTGGAGAGTGCCTTGATCAAAAGATTTTCTACAGGAAATCTGCACCCTGGCTCTTACAACATTTCACCATTCCTGGCAGAACTTCTATTATCACAGTGTGAGATATCTCCTAACAAAAGTGATGCAAAGAAATAGAAAACGACTCGAAATGAATTCGGCTAGACATTAAAAAAAAAAAAATTTCGTTCGTGCGCATGTATAGTCGTATCAACATAGCGAATTTTGTCCGAAGACGTCCTGAAGTACGAAACGTGCCACAAGTAAACTTTTTCCACTTTATCTCTTTCTCTTTCTCTCTCTCACACACACACACACAAACACCCCCCCACACACACACATATATATATATATATATATATATATATATATATATATATATAGTTTTGTGCGCATCATGCACTAAGAAATTCAATTCACAAAACGCCACGAAATTGTAAAATAGATTGAACAAACTGCTTCTGGGATAAAGTTAAGAAGAAGAAAAGTTAAAGAAAAATAAAACTCTGTTCTAGCCTTCCTCAAGAAAAAATATAATCAAGAGCCGAAGCTCGAACACTAGCCACCGGCGTGACATAAGTAATACATGCACAGCCACCTAACTATCTCAGCTACAAAACGGGCATGATTGTCCCACAATTTCTCAATGTCTTATCTCTTTAAAAAAAAAATGTTATTAATCTAAAACTTTTAGATCATTATTTCAAAACGCTCAACTGAAATATTGCTATGGTTCAGTGGTAAACTCGTGTAATCCATAAAGTGAGTGTTCGGTTTCGAATTCAATCTACAGTTTGTTTCAAATTAAAAGAAAAAATATATTATCTTCGATTCTAATATGTATTCTGTGATTTTTCTTGCCTCTTGTAGTTTATTAAAACTTTTTGTAAAATAGAATTGATAGTTTGTTACTGAAGTATAGCGCTACAACCTTGTTACTCTATGATGATCGAACTCAGTACAACATGCATGACAGGACAGCTTGCTAACCACTACCCCACGACGGGGGCCCATTTATGCGTTAGTGAAATTAATTATTTACTTCTGATTGACTTGACAACAAATTAAATATACGTTGCGTTTAGTCTACATTCGTGGTGCACCCAATGAGGACCGAAGTCGCAACATAAATTGTCCGTGGCACCAGCCATTGCTTCGCGCTGAAAATTGATGTAGATAAGAAAATATATGAAATGGAATAATACAATGAATACAAATATATCTTACTTGCAGAAAACATGATAACTCCATGGAAGAAACCGCTGGTGAAAACTGAACTCACAACAGGGCAATACTTGACTTCGAAAACTCATTCGCTAACCATTACGCTATTGGGAAACACCGTTACGACCATGCTAAGTTTAGCTAAATGTAGTCTCAGGATGAGGAACGAAAGAACTCTGTTGAAAATCTGGACTACAAACATTGACGAAAATTCAGTCCCTTGTATCACAGGAGAGAAATAATTTGAGAAAGGCTGATACATAGGGATTTACGATAGTTTTCTACTATCTTTAGCTAATATTCTGGGCTGACATGAAATGGAAAGACTATATTGAATCCATTGCTAGGTCAGCTGTCAGGAAGGTTAGTTCACTGTGTCAGGTTAGACATTACCTCTCTCCAGAATCTATCTTACATATCGATGTTTACTATTCGTCAATGCTTAGAATATTGCTGCCACATATTGTCTGGTGCCTCTGTTATTTACCTTGAGCTCCTGATAAAATCCAAAGAAGCAGCAATGTTATTGGCCACGATCCGGCGTCTCGGCTTTCCCACCGCCGTAAGATTGACTCCCTTTTCTATAAATACTTTCATGGTAATTATTCGGATGATCTTTCCGCTATGGTACCTAGACGTTTTACATTTAAGCGCAGTATTAAACTGGCGTCGAGATCTCATCAATTCAGTTGAGCTGACTAAGATGTAACCGTCATTTCTATTCTAACGGTTTCTTTTCGCGCATTTCTCTCTTGTGGAACTCTCTTACTGCACCATGCTTTGCAGTCAACTTTAATCTGAAAAAATTTAAATGCAGTGTAAGACGCTATCTGCTGTCCTCCTGTCCATACATTGGAGTAACGAAACGGGTATTCTAAAAGCTAAGCAAGGTGCTAAGAAACGGGAAACTTTCGTCAATAACAAAGAAGAGTGCTGGACTGCTATGTGATGTCCATCCTCTTATCTGACAAAGAAATGTTGGACAATTTCCTTAAGAATGAGGGAAAGTCATAGACGCAGCGGAAATGCGGTTCTACGAATGGATACTGAAAATTCCATGCACATCGCGAAGAAACAAGGAAGAAAATGGCACCAAAGAGAACATTTATATTCAAAATCTGAAAAAATGATAAAATGAGAAAGTTGGGCATATTTAGGGCAAGAGAGAATAGCGGGGAAGCATCGAGACACTTTAGCTGATTAGCTTATGGGAATAGATAGCGGGGTTAGATCGGGGGTGTTATCAAAGGTAAAAAAAAAACTGGTACAAGCTACACGTGATACAAAGTTATGGAGAGGAGAACCACTGCCTATGTCCATAATGGACGCGGCACATAGAGAAAGAAGTAATTAAAGTTATGTCACTGATATAAGATCCGTCCTACTGACTGCCGAGAACTTTTGACGTGAAGAAAGCCCTTTGCAACTTCTCTTCGGTATATACGAATTGCCAGCATTATTAATTTTGCTTTATTTTGGGTGCTTTATTTAAAATGTTTTTTTAGGGTGCTTTTTTTTAAGATGGTTTATTTTGTTTGTTTTTTTAGGATGCTTTATTTAAGATGTTTTATTTTGGATGTTTTTTTAAGATGGTTAATTTTGAATGTTTTTTAGGATGCTTTATTTAAGATGTTTTATTTTGGATGTTTTTTTAGGATACTTTATTTAAGATGCTTTATTTTGGATGTTTTTTAGGATGCTTTATTTTGGATGTTTTTGGGGGATGGCTTATTTTCTCAAACGTTAACACTTCTTGGGATATATTTAATATCGAATATTCTGTGGTGAACCCAATAAGTATCGATCTCACTACTCAATAGTAACGGACAAGTAGACAAACGTCGTTAATCATTACACCATTCCGAGACATAAAATCCTACTTTGTGAGCATTATAAAATAAAATATTACAAATTTCTTTCTATGGTTGAACGAGGGGGGACTGAAATAATAATGGGTGTCGCTTTTATTGCACTCTTCGAAGATAAACGTCTTTACGAAAACTATAGTAATAATTATTCCAATAGATATAAACCTCTTCTTTGGCAATAAACGTAGAATTTCTTGATATCTCCCGCCTTTATGTCCAGTTTATTAGATATGGATTTAGTTTTATTAACTTCCAGAACAAAAATTTACCAACGAGGCGAGCCCTCTGAGTGTCATCCATGCGTGAGTCATTTCTTCTTCCTTTTCCTCCCGTCCTCTTTGTTATTATTTTCTTTTCGTTCACTTCTGCTATTTTTTCTTATACTTACCATCGTCTGTTCTCACCAAACAACCGATTTCTTTTCTGCGCACCGGATGTCACACAATCACTTCCTCTACTTGTGACTCATATCCTAGAATCATTGCAACATGGGCGGCTGCTTTTCCAGTGCTAAAGATATTGCTGACCTAGAAAACACTGACGGTGATTTCCTTTTCACTGGGTAACGAAATTTTGCCCTGGGGGTAAGATTCGCATATATATTCGTGATCAGTGATGGTGCTTCCGTAAATACGACAGTTGTTTGACAAAACAAACACAACTCTAGCAAAAAAAATAATGAAACGTGTAATATTAGCTTTTTCCTTACAAGGAAATATTAGTTATTCATTGACAGAAGAGACAGTGCTACCATTGGTTGAAATTTATTAAATCTTTCTCTTAAAACAGTTTTGCAGGAAAATAGGGCCACTTGTTATTATCACTCGCTCCAATATTGATGGCGTTTTCTTTCCTAAGCTTTTGTTTGAAGTTGTGGGGAACATTAATATCTTATGTATTTTTCTATTCGATTTATATACGATATCCATTTTAGTTGTTGATATTGTTTGGTTTGGTTTATTTTGTTTTACGGCATATCAACCTCAATGGGTTATTTAATGCTGACAAAATTATTTATTGCTGGTAATATTTTGTTTTGTCAAAAATCTGTTTCTGGTAATATATTTCCTTCCAGATTGTATTGCTGGTAATTTTTTTTTCAAAATGTATTGTTAGTAATAGTTAACTACTTGCCCATAGCTGGGACCCTAACGGGTGCTACCACTCCGGTGGGCCTGGGAACACCAGCAATTAAAAGTTCGTTCCACGCTCCTCAAAACCTCCTGATCAGAGGTCTTGCTACTGGACGTAATTTAACGTTTTACCCAGGACGCGGATGTAGTTTAACGTCTTACCCAGGACGGCCATTTTAGTTGTTGATATTATTGAAAATCTTCAAGTGATGTGGTTTCAGCTATTTGGTACATTGTTTTGTTTGTGATTCTGTAGCGCTAGTTCACAGGTTCCAAAAAGAGTTGTCCTCACTTTGACCTAATGGCTTCATTTGCTCGGAGCCATTTTTAATCATTGATCTGAGAAATATTCTATACGGATGACAGTTTAGACATTTCTTAACTGTCGAACAATCACGTGATCATGATAAACACTCAGTTGTGGAGCAAGCTGAGGTAAAAAGTAATCCAACCTTGAGGAAGAGAGCTATTTATGGTGCAATGGAGCATCTCATTGTGCTAAAGTGGGATAGTCCATTGCTTGGGCTGTGATTGGCTGCTGGTACCTGAGTGGAGGTATTTCTATATAAATACCAGCTTGATTCATCAGTTAGTTTGCAGGGTTTGTATTAAGTTACAACCTGCTTTATTTTTGTCTGCCAGCTGGACGCTAGCTGGGACTCTTACACCGGTAAGTGCTGTTTATTGTCTTGTTATTCTACATTAACGGGTTTGGTGCCATGCATTACATCCATATGAAAATCTCAATCTGACGAGGCTTTTTAAGAACATAACTCGAGTTTATAGGTTAATATTTGAACGTTGCAGTAATTAGCTGACACCGATTTTTAAAGACTTAAATGGTTACTACAATCTGATGAAAACGTTGTCTAATGAAAGCAAAGCGCATAATCAGCTTATATGATTTATGCATACGTGTTATTATGTGGTTTTGTCCATAAAATAGACACTAGCTAGCTACAGAATGTCAGTAATGTTTGTTCAGTGTCAGCAATCGGTCTTTCTGGGAGCTCTAAAGTGAGCAGACGAAATAAGTTTATTTGCTAGACTGGAGAAAAGACATTCACCTAATGATCGGTTTCATATTCTCGCTACAACCGACTATTTGAATAAACCGAGAACTCAACCAATAATGAAAGATGGCTGAGTTTAATTTCCCACAGTCTTATCGCCAAGAAGACGATCTTCTGCTAAATACGAAAAGGAAGACATATTATATTACTATTAACGTTGTTAGTTTTAAAATTCATCTAGTCTCTTCCATTCTCTTCAGCACTAATGTCCTCGAGAAAGGTAGGAATCAATCTCTTCTCCTCACATCTAAGGATTAAATAGAAGTTAGAGGGAGCTCTCTATATATACCGAATTCAAACCATGAATAAAAAATATATTAAAAGCTGCTATTGATTATACAGAGGATTGACTAGACATTTCTGAATGTGTTGGATGCCATTCATGACATCCTTCTGAATGTCGAAGCTGTTTAAGAACCTGACCCGAATTTCGGGTTAATATTTTGGTTTTATAGCATCTTATGGTACTAAGCAAAAGTACTCTTTATTCCACTCCACTATCATTCCTAAGTAGTCATGGCAATTCTCAGATATAAGGGTCTCTGTAGAGAGCCATGATCACTTATGTCATGAAGAGACATGCTATTAAAAAAATCATATTAAACTATATCAAGGTAATTATATTGGAAATAGCAGCTTTTTGTTGTTACTACTATCTGGACAGATCCGGTAGTTACTGGAAATCAGTTTTATAAACTCGCTTGCCCACTCTCTTTTACGCCAACCATTGTGGTATGCCAATGACGAGACCTTCTGTCAGACAACGGGACTTACCACAGAAAAAAAAACGTATCCATATGTTTCATCAATTAAATATATACAACGGTAGCGGAAATTCGATCTTGGTTCGCTGATTTCGATTTCCTATAATTACAACGGCCACACTATCGCCATCAATTTAGAGCTAAGTACCTTTTAAAAACCTTATTTACTCAGCAAAGATACAAGAAACAAACATTTTCTCCAAAAATATACCATATTAATCGATAGATCGATTTTTCAATAATGTAGTTTCTATTTGTTTGAAAAGTTATAACAAGTTGTGCTGTTCGAAATGTAATATTGCATTTTTGGAAAGGGAATAAAACCTGTTTAAACATAGCAAAAGTTAAATTTGTCGAGAATAGAATTTGTCTAGAACCAACCATGAAATCAAATTTTGTATTCCTTATTGAAAGAATTTAGAATTCTGAACAAAATGGTAATGTCGTTTCTCTATAGGAAATATTTGACATTTCTTGACCAAACTGCGTTAATGTCGGTTAAAATTTATAAAAATGTTTTTATTAAACGTTTTATGTCCACTAAATGTTATAGATCTTTCTAATAATGATAGGAGTTTCTTTCAAAACTTTTTGCCTTTTGTTATGTAGAAAATGAACAACTTGATTGTCATTTTTTTTTCTCGTTAAATGTGCTAACCATTTTTGTCCTTTTCTGCTGTTAGAAATTGTCAAGTGATGTGGTTTTTGATATTTGGTACAACTCTTCCTTCGTAATTGTACAGCACCGATCTATGGTGAAGTAAAAACTTCTTTAAGATTAATAGAATCCATTTGATATTAGGAAACAGTTGTATATAGAGGAATGATTAGACATTTCTGAATATGTTGGATGCCATGCATGACATCCTTCTGAACGTCGAAGCTGTTTAAGAACATGACTCGAATTTCGGGTTAATATTTTGGTTTTATTATGGTACTTAGCAAAAGTACTCTTTATATCCTATAGTAAATTTGTTAGAATTGAACCAAACACCGAGGTATTTAAAGTGTTTAAAATTTATCTATTCGACATTCTGATTTTTTATGAGGGATTCAAGAAAGGTGCCATCACTACTCTCGTTCCCATTCCAGATCAGTTTCTGTTTTGTAAAGGCTTATCAGAAATCCACCCTTTTGTTACTCTTTCTATGGAATGTTAGCCTTCCGAGAGAAAAGGAGAATGAAAAATAGAAAAGGAGAATGAAAGGAAAAATAAATGAAAGTGAAGAGAGACAAATTAAAACGAAAGACAAAAGAAAGGGAGTTAAGGAAGAAAGACTGAAAGACAAAGAAAGAATGACTGAGAATAAAGAAATAATGACTAAGAAAGAAAGAAAGAAAAAAAAGAAAGAAAGAAAGAAAGAAAGAAAGAAAGAAAATGAGAACGAAGGAAGAAAGACTTAATGAGAAAGAAAGAATGACTGAATGAGAAAGAAAGAAAGAAAGAAAGAAAGAAAGAAATAATGACTGAGAAAGAAAGAAAGAAAGAAACATAGAAAGAAAGGAAGACTTAATGAGAAAGAAAGAATGATTGAGAAGAAAGAAATAATTACTGAGAAAGAAAGAAAGAAAGAAACATAGTGAGAAAGAAAGGAAGACTTAATGAGAAAGAAAGAATGATTGAGAAGAAAGAAATAATTACTGAGAAAGAAAGAAAGAAAATTAGTACGAAGGAAGAAAGACTTAATGAGAAAGAAAGACTGACTAAGAAAGAAAGAAAGAAAGAAAGAAAGAAAGAAAGAAAGAAAGAAAGAAAGAAAGAAAGAAAGAAACATAGTAAGAAAGACTTTCTTTCTCATTAAGGAAGACTTGATGAGAAAGAAAGAAATAAAGAGGGAATATACCGCCATACCAAAAGAGTATTATGAAAGAAACTAAATTAAAAAAAAAAAAAACGAAATCTGAAAAGAAATAAAATTCTAATATTTGTTTCAATAATGTTAGCAATTATTCTTGAGAAATGGCTGCAAGCAGAGAGAAGTAAGATGTCGGATACTGAAACGAAAAGGGTGGGGCAAGCACTTCACTGCCGAACCTTCCGAATGAAAAGTATACAAAGCAAGACACACTCTTCTGGGTTAACCAGATTCACCACATCTCTTTACTGAGCACTCTGATCGCTAAGTACCCACCCCACTTAAAAATTCGTTTATGAAGATCTCATGGGCACATCGCATCAAATGATCTGTAGATGTCATTCTCAAGAGATGGCAACAAGGGAATCAACAATAACGCTCAAACATTTCTTATCGTACGGTTTATTCAATTTCCGACATTTTAGAATTGTTCCCGAACAAAACAGTGGTATGGTTTAATCGGGTCACCGGTCAAATGTCTTCATCCAGCTTGCTTCATGCATTTCCGTTGAATTTAGTATCGACTGGCCGGAGCTGGTGGCACGTACAGCTTTCCAGAACTTCCAAAGAAGAAACTCTTCGAACCATTCTTGTAAAGAGACAGTGAGGATGATTTTTTTTTCTGTCCTAAAAATAATAAAGAAATATATTTAACATTTAACTTCCAGGGGAAAATACAAACAGACTTTTTTTAATGAAATACTTCTTGATACAAACTATTATATACACACACATATATATATATATATATATATATATGTATGTATGTGTGTGTGTGTGCCAAAAACTATATATAACGACAATAACAAAGACTTTATTCAATGAAAGACAATCGCCGAGAGTAATTCTCGAAGTTAACGTTTCAGAGTAAATAAGTTCATAAGCTAAATAAACTAACTTATTTTATTAATCATTTTCTCTCTCTCTCTCTCTCTCTCTCTCTCTCTATATATATATATATATATATATATATATATATATATATATATATATATATATATATATATATATATATATATATATATATATATATATATAGAGAGAGAGAGAGAGAGAGACTAGTAGACATCAATTATTCTATTTAAGTAGGACTTACGTACACATCACGTTGAAACATCGGTTCCCGTACCATCATGAAGTTAAGCAGCGTTGAGCCTGGTCATTACCTAGATGGGCAACTACTTGTGAATACCAGGTGTTATAAGCTTTGATATGCAAGTGTTGTAATGGAAAATGGCTCGGAATTCTTAATTGGAGAGCCGGGTTCCAATTCCCGTTGGGTCCGTTATATTCACTTACGCGCAAATACGATTGGGAAAGGTATGAATCCACCTCGTTTCTCCCCAAGTTATGGGTTAATTAGTAAGACTTATATCATTAGAACCATTATTATCCCAAAATAACACATAAATCATAATCCTACCCCTAACACTCTTTCTGCTAAACTTGAAAATAAATTAGTTATCTCTAATCTTTACCATCACATTCAAGACAATCGGATATATTATTAGGAAGAAAAACAAATTTATTACTAATTCAAACGCCGGTACTTATCAAATAAATTGTTTACAATGTGAAAAGTTTATATAGGGTGACATCACGTGATCTAAAATACCGTGAAAAAAAATATATATAATATCAATTGATGATTAGTAGGGATAAATTAAAAGCCAGCTCAATGTAAGAACAGACCAATATAATAATATTAAAACTTTTCCTTTTTCTCCTTTCCTACTTTTTTTCTTTTTTTCCTTATGTATGAATAAATTGAACTCCATTTATTAATGAAAGACTGGTCTGAAAGAGATGGACATAGGTCTACGAAATACATTTATAACCTGACCTAATGGATTTTTAAGGATTCTGTATTCATTATATATATATATATATATTCATCCCAAACAAGGCAGTAAAGCCAGTAACACGCAGGGGGTTGTTACTGAGTGTGAAAGCATATAAAAAACGTCATTAGGTAGCAAGGACAATAAAACAACAGAAATTAAGAAGACAGAAGATAACGACTGACATTGCATTTAAATATTTAAATGTTTGAAGATCAAACTTGACTGGAACTCAAGAAGCCGGAAGAGAGTTTCACAAGGAAGAAATGCGAGAAAAGAAACTGTTAGTATAGAACTTGCTGATAGGGTGCAATGAGTAAATTGTCGCCATTTTATATTTTTAATTTTGCGCATGCGCGTTGTTTGTTTTTGATTTTGTCGAGTTGGATGAGTCTAATGGTGATTACGAAGGTACGGCAGCTCGGAAAACTCTCGCTGGTCGTTCTGATAAGAAAAGAACTCCCAAATTTGTTGGTGAGGGACTCGGACTCAATACGGAGGCCGACATCAACTGCTTGTAATGCCAAAGATTGAAGCGGCATTAATCAAATTAGACGTTTGTGTTATTTCATTTTTGAGTAATTTAAATGATATATTTATCCATCGCACTCTCTCTCTCTCTCTCTATATATATATATATATATATATATATAAAGAATTACTGGATTCATTTTTTAATTCATTACTTGTATTTTTCGAAAGTTATTATAGTGAATACTTCGTATTTTAAATTTACCCTAAATAAAATTTGGACGTCTATTTCATATACGATATATCCGCTATAACAACATATTTCAAGCGTTATTATAATGGATACTTCTTTCTATCTATTTATATTTGAGGAGATGTTGAAAATTCTAAACTCAACCCACTTTCCAAAATCTATCCGAACATCAGAATTTGATTTTTGTAATCTGTTCTTGATCTGAGCGAAAACGTTTTAGTAACACTCATATATACAAGAGAGTTGGTGCTTCGAAAACGTAATCATGTCGAATTGTGGGAACACAAATGCAAGCTCGATAAAACGTTGTTGGCAAGCGAGAATCTCGACGCCATTTTGTTCAACATGGTTGTATGGCGGTAAAAGAAGGTCAATGAGATTTGTTCTGGCGAGATTATATTGAAGAGTTTTTTTTTATTATTATTTTGTGTGTGTGTGTTTTAAACTTCTGCTTGCATTAAAGAAATCGAGGAAGTGATGAGATACAAATGTGGAGGAAAAAGAAATAGAAAGTGATAAATTGTAAGCGGAGTGGCAGAAGTCATGCTGGCTGGACAAAAGGAAAGAAGGAAATGATAAAAAGGAGGAAAACGACATCGGAAAAGGGGAAATAGAGAAGAGGAAACTATACAGTAGAGAAACAGAAAGTTTATATGGTGTGAAATAGTGAGAGAAATAGAGAAAGAAGCAGGAAAAGAATTGTAGACAGAATATACAAGAAAAGAGGATAAGAAAAAGTGATAGAAAGAAAGGAATAGAGCGAAAGAAAATATAGAAAAGTAAAAAAGAAAAGAAAGGGCGGGAAAAAAGGGATGGAAAGAAAAGAAAGAGAGAAAGCAAAGTTATAGAAAAATAGGCTTTTACCACATGTCAACCCTTATTAGTCTATTTAATTTCGTATTTTGTATCAAATTCACTACTTAGTCGTAATGGTCAACCAGTGTAGCCTTTATTATTTTAAATGTGTTTATATATTTATTTGTTCGCTTGTTTTGTATGTTTATTTCAACTCTAAATTTTGGTTCTTAAACTAAAATTTTAATATAAATGAAATAAGTAAACTGAAGATCATGATCGAAAATGAGTTGAAGCATTAGCCCAAAACAAAGGAATTACAGAGGGCCGTTTTCTTTCTGGCCCCACTTTTCTCAATCCTACAAATTAATCCTATATAGAGCTCGCAAAAGAACTAGCGACACTTGGACTGCCTGAAGATCGCCTGGGGCTTGAAACTGACAGTGCAATGTTTATTCCTATGTCCACACTATGGCAATAAACAATCTGTTTCTAATATTGAGCATTATTCCCCTATAAATATAATAAAATTAAACATATATATATATTAAGGAATATACATAATATTGGATATTATGTATATTCACTAATACTTATAGTTCTGTCATATTACATTGAACACTGTATTTATAACACCTGTGGAAGAAATACGTATGCGTAATTTTACATACGTGTACGTATAATTTTTATATATATATATAAGTGGACAATGAGGTCAACACTGAAAGGTTACAGTCAGTTTAAAGCAGTCTTCATTGCCATTAAACTTTGGGTCGAAGTAAGAAAATACTGTAATCGCTCGGTGTTGACCTTCAGTGTTTACTTTTATATATATATATAACCCAAAGTTTCATGGCAATGAAGACTGCTTTAAACTGACTGTAACCTTTCGGTGTTGACCTCATTGTCCACTTTCATATATATATATATATATATATATATATATATATATATATATTTGTGTGAGAGAGGGAGAGAGTATAGGGTGAAAAATTATACGTACACGTATGTAAAATTACGCATACGTATTTCTTCCACAGGTGTTATAAATACAGTGTTCAACGTAATGTGACAGAACTATAAATATATATTAGTGAATATACAAAATATCCAATATTATGCATATTCCCTAATATATATATATATATATATATATATATATAAAAAATTTGGGTAAATGATCCCGACAGAGTTATTTATATATATAGCTAGAACATTTGAAGAGATGACAACAATGAAATTAGAAGGAAAAACAAAGAGATGTAGAAGAAAGATAAATAAACCTAACCAGAACAAAAAGGTTTTTAAATATTCAGAACTGAAAAAAGGCGGGAAAAGAAACTGTGTAATCGTAACAATATAAATCCACTAATAATAATAATAATAATAATAATAATAATAATAATGGCGAGTGGGTAATTCAAACAAGGAAACGAATATTTGCTATTTGCTAACATCACGTAGTATGCGCTCTTGTTGTCAGCAAAGATGGCCACTTCGAGACAAGACGCTGCTATTGTGCTAACTGTGATTGTGTCTGTTCACCGTTTTCTTTCTGACAGCTCTTGTTAACGTGGAGAGAGTTAGGTTCGTTGCCATGCGAACCGGCAATTCATTGTTTCTTGCAAGAAATTCTGGTAAGCGACGCTAGCGCCAACTGTGGGCGATTTCATTTGAAAAATAACCAGTATTTGCAGAATATTATATTCGAAAAGATCATGTGACTGTCGCACAGCTGGTTTGTGATGACTTGCCTGGATACGGATTCAGCAGAAGAAAAAAAATCTTCGTGTCGTCTACAGGAGTAGCTAAGTAGTTACAATCTCATATTTAATAGAGTAGGAGGTATGTTCGATTCTAGGGGCCAAAAATGCAGAAACCTGTTGGTGTCTGATTAAACGCGTGTTACTTGAAATAAATTCGGCACTGGATATACGAAATAAACCAAACATGATGAAAATATGTATATATTTCTTTAAAAAAAATACGGTTTTACATCCGTAAATACAGAAATATTTCCGTGGTATCTGTTCAGATGAGCTTTCCTCTTTGATACGTTAACTTTACGAAGTGCAGTACTACAGAATGGTCCGAAAGTCTTGTCAATCCCTACCAAAAGAAGTAACGATAACAAGAGAAAAACAAGTAATACAGTAATACAAAGCACATGTACTGGATTAAGAGTCTGCCTATATTTAAATAATGTATAATAATGTACTGGATTAAGTTTATTCACTTCCACTGATGCTTCCACACACGAAGAAGGTCTTTATAGACACCACCATTTTCGTGGCAGAAAATTATATTATGTAGGGTGACATGACATTCGGACCACCCTACAGATTGGCAGATAGGTTTCATCATTTTATGGTTGAAATGGCTAGATGTAACCATATGTTCTATGTTAACAGTTTCTTCACTCGTAATTGTCACTTGTTGAACTTTCTTCCGACCTCTTACTTTCCAGTGAAAGCGTTAAATGCAGTGTCAATCGTTTTCTTCTCTCTTTTTAATTCCTATTATTTTATTGTTCTCTTTACTTAATAATGTTTATCTTTTTCCTCATATTCTCTCAGTAACGTCTTAAGAGCTTTATTGCTTTGCTTGGGATGAAATGATTTTTACGCTTGTTCGTCTGTGTTCAAAATTTCTATTTATTTTTCTTAGATTACATGTCTTAATGAGGGTTCCGAGATTTGACCGCTGTAGGCAGTGGCTCCTCGTCCAATGCTTTGGTCACTTACGAATGATACTGATTTGCATTTTCATGAATGTATAATACGATTCAATGTCTTTTCCATGAGGTTAGTTGCCTAAAACTTACCTGAGCCACTTTATTTTTGAGGCAGAAATCAATGAACATTCTTAAATGCCAGTAAGTGGATTAAAGAACTGCTGTCGGGGGGAGAGGTCTTCGTTCATATATATAGGTTAGTTTTTTTAGGGGATGATCATTTAGCACCTAAAAAGATACTACGCCATACCCGAATGACAAAATATAACACAAGCTTAGAAATTTATTTACAGAAATCATATCCTTTCTCCTTCGTGATATACGATAGAAAAATACATTATATTTTCTGTTCTTTTATTGTTCTTTCTCTTTGATATATTTTTTCTTTTTCGCATTATTTCACACTTAGTAGCCACTTGCGTCTTAGTGACTTTATTGCCTTGCTTGGGGGTGAAATGATTAAAAAAAAGATACGGCACACTGCACTTAAAGTGGACCTTCTAAATATGTCTAGTTTTCCCAGTTTGGATTTTTGCCATATCGATTTATTGATTTGTTTTTACCGCTTATCAACCTTTTGCAGGTTATTTAAAGCCATAAAATCCTTTTTAGCATGTCAGAGTGTTATTTTTTAGATAATAATTATTTAGTAATACAAGTCTTACTAATTAATCCATAGCTGTAGGGAGACGAGGTGAATTCATATCTGTCCTAATTGTATTTGCACATATATTAGTATAACAAACCCAACTGGAACTGGGGTTTTACTAATTAACCCATATCTGGGGAGAGAAGTGGATTCATACCTTTCCCAAGGATATGTGCGTGTAAGTGAATATAACGAACCCAACTGGAATTAGAACTCGGCTCCCCTATTAACAATTCCGAGCCATTATCCTTTACATCACCGCACATCCAAGTTTACTGTACCTGGTATTCCTAAGTGGTCACCCATCTCGGTAATGACCAAGCTCAACGTTGCTTAACTTCAATAATTGTACGGGAACCGATGTTTCAACGTGATGTGGCCGTAAGCCTCCTCTTTACTCTATTCCCTTTTTTTAACGCATACTAGAGGTACTGTCTTTGAGAATAGGGCCCCTTCTCTTCGAAGATGAACAGTTTTGGGATCATTTTGGGTTAAAAGAGGTCAGCATTTGTTTGCTATTGACAAAAGGTTAGTAATTTCTTGTGCGAAACCAGTTTCCCTACGGGATACACCACACAACAATAGGTCGCTTTTTTTTTTCTTTTTTGTTTTTGGGGTTTTTTTTCCTTATTTGTAAATGAGTCTTCCTGAAAAGAAAAATGCATAGTTTCTAAATTTGTTGCAGTTATTAAAATATACACCTGACCATACCCATTCTTAGCGCATTGGGATGATGGTGTTTGTGGAATGGGTCCCTAGTGCCTAGGCTAGTATGTTTCGGAAGAATGGTTTGGCGAGCGGAGACGGTAGTAATCTGATAGTCATGCTATCCAGTTGTTACTCGGACAGGCCAGCCGGCCGACCAACCGATCGACCGCTAACGCTGTTCATGTCGGTTCGTATCGACGCAAGGAAAAAGCTTCAAGATTACATCCGGTCAGCCTCAGCCAACAGGAAATGTTATCACCCAAAGCATGCTGAAGGGGCAACAAGAAATCGTTATCCCAATAAATGTTCTAGCACCCTGATCAAGCGCTTTGAGGGTATTCTTGAAATCTAATTATTGCCGTTAATACAAAAAGGGTTCGAAGAATTCTCACTTTCAGATTCGATCCAAGAATCAGACAAGAGGGAGAACATTCTAGATGATTCTAAAACGTGTTACGACGACGGCATCTACGTTAAAATAAAACAGACATGCAAAGAAATGTTTATAGTGTTACCAGTTCTGATATAGCATCCTAGCTTCAGCCTCTTTCCCGCCAATGTAATCTGACTTCCCTCTGTTTTTTCTTTAAGTATTTTCGTGCCATTTGTTCTGAGCTTTTCCACTTGGTACCCCGACCGCATGAATTTAAGTACACTACTAGATTGGTAATTAGGGCTCATCGTTTTACTGTTGAAATAGCGATATATAAGTGTAAGTTCTATTCTAATAGTTTATTTTCTCGCAGTTCTCGTCTGTGGAACTCTCTTCCAGCTTCTTCTTTCCCTTTTACCTACGATCATCAAAACTTTAAACGCAACTCCAATCGCTATCTTCTGTCTTCTTTAAACTTGTTCTTTTATTATCCTTTCTCCTCGCTAACATCTTCTCATTTTCTTTCAGTAACTCCTAACGTCTTATTGGCATTATCGTCATGCTTGAAGCAAATGATTTTAAAAAATACAAATATATATTTTTAAAACTAGAACTGTAATGACTGTTTTCGTTTTGATATTTGTAAAATCTACTGAAAAATCCCGAAATAATTAATTTATTAATAAATATCCTTTATAAGTTTCATTAACAAACATTAAAACATAACGCTTAGAATTGTATCGTTTTAAATCATTTACAAGATACTTGACGGCCATTTCTATTAAAGTTATATAAAATCACAAAGGGAAGTAACTCTTTGTTAGCTAAATTCAATATCGACTTCAAAGATCATTTTACGATGTTATAATGAAATACGAGGTTCATTTTTCATTATAGCCTCACTAAGTGTTAACGTTGGTAATTACAAAATGCGAAAACCTAAAACGATAAGAAATTACGTTTCTCGAGATCTGTGACAAGCTAAGTACAAAATAAATAACTTTACTTCCATAACATAGTTAGACAGCAGTCTTTTGTTTAAACTTGTTTCATAACGTAGAACTAATAAGGAATGTCTTTTAAACTTTTAGTTGACTTTGATTTGATGTTGAATAAATCCATACATACACAGTTCAGTTGTGTGCTATGCGTGATACACGCTTAGCCGATCATGTATCTTTCGATATATGACTGGCAGATTTTTTTCCGCAGTAGGTTGCCATTTTTTTCTGCGGTAGACCAGTTGCCATTCAAGGCTATGGAACCTAGTCTGCCCTGCTATTTACCCATAGCCAGGGGGATAAGAAGAGGATTCATACCGTTCCTAAGGGTATTAGCACGTAAGTGAATGTAATGGATTCGACTGGAATTCAAACTCGGCTCTCCGATTCCTCAATCCTAGCCGCTATCCTCCAGGTTCATACATACACACGCATAATATATATAAAATGAATTAAGTACAAGAAACGAACGAATAGATTTTTTTTAAATACACTTACATACATCCAACTACAAATTGCCATAGAACAAATGAAGGCAAATATACAGACACATACATAATCAATTTCAAAATATTAAAAATGATACATACATACATACACACATACACATAGTTAAATTTCTCAGAATAACACTAAAGATAAGACAATTTTGAAAAATATTTCTTATTCATTGCCGACGCGTTTCGTCAATCCGACTTTATCAAGGCAAGTTTAAAAGCGAAATGTTTTTTAGTTATTCAAAATATCAAGAAGGCAGCACTCCTGTATAAGCCTACTTCTGGATATATATATATATATATATATATATATATATATATATATTATTATTATTATTATTATTACCACTAGTATACACACACTGTCCGCTATATATATATATATATATATATATATATATATATATATATATATATATATATATATAGCGCACAGTGGGTGCTGGTGGTAATAAAATATATATGTACATAGATATGTATATATCTAAAAGTAGGCTTATACAGTGTGTATGTATGTATATATATATATATATATATATATATATATTATATATATGTATATATAACTAGATGACTTACAAGATTAAAAATTTAAAAAATGAATAAATAAATTAGCAAAGAAAAAATATTTCCAGAAAAAAAAATGGCGGCTGAGATGTTTGTGAGACAAAAATAACAAATATGTACGAATACTTATGAATTTAGTTTCGAACTTGCTTACAATGAACAGGCTTAATAAAGAGCTCGAACACAGATAAACTGTAACAATCATATTAAAATAGTGCATGAATTGTATCTTACCAGTTATTTGGCAAATGACTATACCACCTTTTTTCGTGTTATGTGCGGTAAATTCCATCTCAATAACTCGTTTTTAAATAAAGGAATATTTAACGTTTACTACTCACATCGTTATTAAACACGTGTATCTTCATCGTAACTGTGTTAAGAGTTTCAAAACAGGAAAAAGATCTTGTTAAACGTGCTTAATGAGTTACACTTTAGAAAATATTCGATCTTTTCGTAATAATTGATCTTTCCAGTGAGAAAAAATCGTTAGTTTTCGTGTGTCTTAAACTAAGTTTCTGATTTGTTCTCACCATAAATTAGTCGTGCATTCTTAAAAAAAAAAAAAAAAAAAAAAAAATTAAAAAGAAATATAAAAATATTTCGCTAATTGAACTAAGGAAGAATGAAGATCGATATTTTTCTCTTTTGAAATCCACAGCGAACATTGTGCAAGTTACAATAGTGCAATGAGTAGTGTTTTTCTTTGGTAAATGATAGTGGTAGAAAATAACAGTTTGATATTCGGTGTGTTGATAACAGTACTCATTTTATTCAGAGTAGCGAAAAGATAATAAGAAAAGAACAAGGTTTCCTTATTTCGAATCCTGACCACTTACGATCGCACGAAAATGTAGGACCTGAGCGAAAATATTAGAAGGGATGCTTGCTGGCCGCTTTATATATGCATTCCATGACTAAATCCACATAAACTACAGCAAACTATCCTTCTTCGTACGATTACAACGATTTCTGCTCTTCTCGGGAATCTGATAGAAATACCCTTTGATTACATCAGACGTGACCTTTTTCATTGAAGTTCCATTGTTAGATATATTACAAATCTAATATTGTTGATTTTCTTTTATTCAAGATTAACACGAATGAATGGTGAAGTATATTCGTAAGAAAACGCACAAACACACATTCTTTCCTTTATAATAACACTTATTTAGACGTAATGTAGGAATTCTCAGCAGTGAGAATGGAATGAACAACACCCAAGATTCGAAATAACTGTTCAACAGCTTTTATTTCCGGTTAAAAGAGAATTCAAAATGCGTATTTTGCGGGGAGGGTTGTGATTCCGACTTAACAAAGTTCTTGAGTTTTGTAGAGAGAGATTTCTCCGTTTGTTCCCACGGAAGGAACGAGAAATCTAAGTTTGAAACTGATATGACGGGTACGAGTCTTCTGCAGCAAGGGTTGTATGCAGTTTTTCCTTTGGTTAGGTGTCTGAAGGGAGATTTCTCCGCCTGTTCCCACAACAAACGAGAAATCTGAAGTCAAGGTGTCAGGACAGGTCCACGTTTCTTCTACAGCAAGGGTTGTGAGTAATACTTCGTGCTGGGCTTGAAGGTAGAGGCCGCTAAAAGGAGAAAAAAAAGAACGAACAGAGCTCGATCAGCATTTGTATGGGTTCTGGAACTTCCGGTTGTACCCTGCTGATTACTTCCGTTGCTGCTACTGCTGAATCAAGCAAGGTAAGAAATCCCCCGCATACAACAATAGCCAACAAGTGAGATAGTTTCTATAGTAATACGCTTACGAATGCCAAGAATTCTGTACGACAAAATTAGAGGGGAGGATAATAAGAACATTTTTTTTCTCTGCCAAACAACTTTTTAAATCAAGTTGAGATGCCGGCCTTACAAATCAACATTCGAAATCTGCCTTCGTATTTAGAGCCATTGACAGAGACTGTATAAACCAATGTATGCAGACTGTTTTATAAACTGTTATTTTATTTGTTATTTTATAGGTTTTAATTGGCAAACATTTTTTTAGATTGATGAGGGATTTTTTTATTGTAATGATGTGATCCATTCAGTAACGATAGAACGAATTACAGTAATCTGCAAAACTAATTACTCCACGGTGAGATGTCCGGGAAATGTATATTGATAGCTTGAAGTAATGATCAAGCTAATTGTTTAATTCGAATTAACGTTGCTTTAAGAGCAATTAATTTTTTTTTATATAAATTAAGCTGGCAGTTCCGTTTTTATTCCAGTCAATTCTTTTATTTCTTTTCAAATGTCAAAAAAGTCTACGAATAAAGAATGAGACAATTTTTTTTTTATTTTGTTTATCAGATTTGGCGAAATAACCATTTTTATCTCCATGAGCAAAAGCAATTCTACCATAATTAAGATGAAATTAAATTAATGACTAACAAAGCTAAATTACGTCTTTCTACTGCGCATGTAGATATGTCAGAGATACATTTCTTTTTTCTTTCTTTTTTTTTTGTATTTTGTTATTTTTTTTTTTTATTTTTTTTTTTTTTTGTAATACGTATGTATCTCGGTTATGAAAACGACTAAAGAATTTAAAAAATAACATATTTTGAAAATAATAAAATTCATAAGATAGGAGAAAAAGATTTTAAAGTTCTGATTATGTCCCCTTTTCTATCGGTTACACTCATTACAAGGTAGATAATCCTCTAACATAAGTATCAACATAAAATGCTGTAAGCATAATTATATATATATATATATATATATATATATATATATATATATATATATATATATATAAACTACTAGTAATACTCGGTTGGAAAAATGTCGTATATCACAACTTGTAAGTCTATCAAAACAACTTGGTACTCAAGGAAAAGAAAAAAAAACTAGAAACAGGGTGAAATAAATCGTCCAGTCCCTTAAGTTTCTAGACCAAAGAAAAAAAAACAAGCGAGTAATAAAGCTATATATATATAGATAGATAGATAGATAGATGTGTGTGTGTGCGCACGCGCGTACATATATATATATATATTACAATGAATAATTCATACAAAAAGTAAAGTTAATGATATAAAATGGCGAAAACTTTTAGAAAACAAAATTTTAAATTTGCATTAACCTACGAACCACTCGATGAATGATCATTGTTTTTAATAACTACAGGTTGTATAAGGTCTTTTTTTAATCTGCTAGTACCTTCCACTGTACATACAGTCATCCTCAGGCATGGAAATTATTTTGTTTTTAATAAATCCAGGTAGTAGCGGAGACGAAAGATTAAATGCGAATCGAAATATATTTTTTTTTAGAAATGTGTTATATATAAGGTGTTCTAGATAGTTAACAATAAATTAAAATAAAATACAAAATAGAAATATTCAACAAAAATAATTGTGTATATCTAATTGTAACCGTGTTGGAAAAAAACAGGAAAAGATTATTCGATAAAACCGCCCTGGCAAGTGTCTGCATGACTGAATCCGGTGGGTCATTTTTATATTAAACGTCAGGTTGACAGCCTTCAAAGAGCACTTCGAATTGCGCAGCTGCTGTTTAATGTCCCTGCAGACGACGCCCAAGACAACTTCCCAATAGATTCAGATCAGGAGAGATAGGAAAGCACATGTTCGGTATGCTATAACCGTGCAAAATATCGGCCAGCCACTCTGCTAGGACATGTCTCTCTTGCTAAACGTACTATAACCTCCATGCACTCAAAAACACGGTTAGCGTCAAAATATAATAATGTGTATAAACAAACACGTGTCTCTAAACGAGAATAGATCTTTCTTTGTATCAATGAATTATAGCTTTTATTGTCTTTACGAACTGTTGCAAAAGAGCGTACTACTGCTTCAAACAGCATGTCAATTGTTTCACGCACTATTTCGCAGAGATTTGCTCACTAGAGTTTCACGTTGATATTTCTATTGAAACTGAAATCGAGGCTGCCGATAATGTCAGCCATGATAAAGCACGTCACCTACTACTGTTGAATTAAAAAAAGATGTCACAAACATGAAATAAAATACACCGAATGATTAACTCTTATGAAGAAAGCATCACCTACACATAAAAAAAAAACACGAGTGAGTTTGAAATTTGAAACATCGCCGGATTTTGAAACAAAAGACATCACGACTTTATACTCTCTCTCAGTTTGGAGAAGGACATTAACAAAGGAAACGTAACTCTTATTTGTTATTTCTGGTCTCATTTCAGTAGGTGTTGATTTCAATTTACGTAACTCCATTTGCACGTCTCCCTCGATGAATTAATAAAATATGCAAAATAGTTATTACTTTTGATTACTGCCAACACTTGTTAAAGTTAATGTCTTTGTGGCATTACTTTGTTACGTTTAATTCTGACAACAGTATTTTAAAATCGAGCTATTCAAAGATAAGCAAAAAAAAAAAATTAATTGCATGTTTTATTTATGTAATATTAATCTATTACATTCACTTACGTGCTAATACCTTTCGGAAAGGTATTAATCATCTTCTTCTCCCTCCAGCTATAGGTAAATAGCAGGACAGACTGTGTTCTATAGCTTTGGATGGCAACTGGTCTAGGAGTCAAAATCTGCGGAGGGTCGTTTGGGGCCCTTGTGGCATGTAGTGCACCAGGTCTCTGTATTCCTCCCTTCAAAAAGTGTGGTTGATTCTGCACAAAGCCTTCACCCCTATAATCAGTTCATATGTGCTGTTGTCTGGGCTGTCGATTCCTAGAAACCGAGCTGCTTGACCCTCATACGTCGGATATGATGGGAGAGTCAACAAAGTTTATATATTCTAGCAGATGATATTAACCATGTGTTGAAAAATAAAAAGGCATGAATGGAGGATATCACGTTGTCAAATGAAAATAAATCCTATAAAATTCGGCTTATGAATTAAGTTAAAAGTTCATACGGAAAATCGGTTACCATTCAATCCTGGCGCTGTTTCAAATACCAAAAATTCTTAACCCTCCGTGGGGTGTTTGAACACTTCACAAGATGTTTTCCTTAATATTTAGCAAGTTAAATTTCCATGGGTAGCTTTCGAAATAATTATGGGGAGAAAGATGAGGGGATTGTAGGAAACGCTAATTTTCATGCCAAACATTATTTTAATTCTGGATATTTTGAGAAGCGTAAATAGAAGAGGTATTCCTTTCGAAACGACGAGATTTTAGAGAAAATGGAAACAAAAAGTTCACTTATACTTAACACCAGGAAGAGACAGTTGAAATTTCTAGGACAAATAATGAGGAAAGAGTTCTTGGAAAATCTGATACTCACAGAACAGATTGAAAGCAAGGGGGGCAGAAGAAAACAATGTATAACCTACCTGGAGAGCTTGTGTAAATCGATGGTGGGTCAAGGTTTAAGAAAAATAACAAAAAGACAATATTTATTAAGAGCTATAAAGAACACGAGATTGTGAAGAACCATCCTAGAGGGATACGATGCATAAAAAGAAATAGAAGTTTTTTTTATTTATTTTACGACTGTTGAGCAAGCAGTATGGATTGGATTTCTGACAAACAGGAAAAAATAAGATAAATAAAAAAAAAAAACTTCTCAAAGTCAATAACAATGTTTCATCGAAGAAACTCACTCAACTTAAGATTATTACCTCTACTACAACTAGGTGTAAACAAACAATATGGCTCGTATAAAATCGAACAAAGGATATGGTGAGTTATATGACTAATAGGGAATTTCACCTATCGGTGCGTTCATGAAATTGGATCGATTAGCTGTTGGTCATCTCAGACAGGCCCTCAAGGATACGAGAGGCAAGTTTAAATCTCATCAGGGTCTATTTGAATAGCAAATCATTCTGCTAGCATTTTTGTCCCTTCGGAAAATAGATGATCATGGCTCTCCACTGATTCCGTTACTTTGTGAGTTGTTATCACTTCTTTAGAAAAGGAGTGTGTTTCCCATTGCCTTCTCAACGGTTTTTCAATTCAAAATAGTCTTTCACCTCGGCTTGCTACCAACCAGTCTACTCAGCTATTTAACTCATAGCCATAGTGGGAGGTGGGGATAAATAAATACCTCTATTCCCCAAGAGCATCCGTACGAAATAGCGAGGGACGTTTTTGGTGTATTTTTAGTCCTTAACACATTAATGCCCATTTTTAAATTCGATATTAATTATCTATCGCCCGGTTCACACACTTTTCTGGTGTTTTGAACAGGAGTAGAGGTGTTTCCTTTGTTTCCAGTTTAGGATTGGGTTTCTCATTCCTTGTGAAGTCTTTTCGTTCACTTTCACCCCCAGTATCTCCGTGCATCATAATGGCACTTATTTAGCAACCATTTTTATCCAATGGTAGGGTTTGTTGAACTTGGTATTAATTATTAGGATCTTTTGAACAAGAGTACAGGTTTATCTTTTGTTTCCTGTTTAGGATTGAGGTTCCGGTTTCTTTTAAAGACTTCTCATTCTCTTTCACTCCCAGTAGCCCCTTGAATTTTAGTGGCATTATCACCTTGCTTGGAGTAACTGATTAAAAAATTTAAAGGAATCATTAAAATAAAAATCCGGTATTTATTACAGTTTTCTAAATAAACCATTTTTAATTACAGGTTTATAAATATCCGGTATTAATTTCAGGTTTCTACCTATCAGCCATTAATGTCCAACGACCCATTTTTGTGACGGTGAACATTAATGGGTTAAGTGGTACTGGAAACAGAATTTAAAAAAAAAAATGGATTTACCACTCTCAGAAATGTTTCAGCACGAGATCACTGGTAAAAAATAGTCCTGACTCAATCGCAAAAGGACTTATTTGAAAGATTGCCAATGTTGTTTGTAAATGTACATCTGAGTTCAATATACGCTGATTATCATCGATAAAATCAGAACTCATCCATCTAGATACAAATGGCGGAAGCGGTTACTTCCGCCTGCTTTTTTTACCCAAAATGCAACACTAAGAATATTTCATAAATAGCTTATATTCCAAACATGAGATGCTCGTAAAGCAAGTGACCGTACTTTTTTTTTTATATTT
>OZ010577.1:93880555-93970555 GCA_963932145.1 Acanthosepion lycidas | reverse complement strand
TGATGACGTAGATAAGAATATACCAGGATAGATAGATAGATAGATAGATAGATAGATAGATAGATAGATAGATAGATAGATAGATAGATAGATAATTTTTCAGTATATTTTTATATTGTTTGTTCAGTATTTTTAATATTCTGTTAATTATTAATGCTAGGCTTTTGACAAAAATATGTTCTTCCCTTATCAGTTTAAACCAACTTTTTCACTATTAATAAAACTTCTTATGCACTTTGAACATGAGACCAAAATTGTTCTCTAAACTGACCAATGATTAAACAATACTCGACATTGATTTATTTTATTTTCTTATTTATTTATGATTATTCATAAATAAATCTATTTTCGGAAGAATATTTTCCAAATAAGGAAACAATCGTTATTCTTCTTATGGTCTAATTAGCTATGAAACACGCCAATTAATTATCGATCGCCTTTTCATAAATATATTTCATTCATATTTGATACTTTGTTTGGAGTTCCTAATGAACACCCAACACTGCCTGGTAGCTCTTACAGCTATTCATAACGTGTAAACAAAGCTTCCTTAATAACGAAAAAAAATCGACGTTTTCGGGGTTTGTCGTACGATAATTATTACACCACTTTGTTGTGAATTGTGTGTGTGTGTTTTTTATATATATATATATTTCTATAAAAAGGTTTTCCGTGACACTGCTCTGTTGAAACAATATGATTCAGACGAGTAACACATTTTCAAATTACATCAGAATGTCTTACGACTTGCACGTATAGTTCGATGGTCAGGTGTAGAGTTCAAGGTCACCGTTTATACTATTAGGTTGGTGCAAAAATAATGACGTAATAATGTCGTTTTTTGACGTTAAAAAATACGTCAAAAAACGATATTATTACGTCATTATTTTTGCACCAACCTAATACATCGACCAAGTGAACAGAATTCAAATTCCGAACTAGTCTGTTGCGTTCATTTTCACACAAATGCCCTTGGGAAAACAAGAATCCATTTCTTCCCCTCTCCACCTCTGTTATGGTTAAACAACAAAGTAGACTAGCTTCTCTAGCCTTTAGTGGCAACTAAACAAGATGGAAGACAATGCTGAATTCAAAATCAGCCTAAAGAGAAATGATCTTTGTCTGGTTATCGCACCCGATGCTGCTACAGTAGCAATACGCGTTATTGGTTAAGGGACTCGGGGACCAAGCTGGTGACCATCGTTACCAACAGATTCTGTAGACTGGAATTTCAGAATTCTTTAACCTTTAAACGGCAGGAATTATCAATAGACGTTTCATTGGAGATCAGCGGATTGATGTTTTACCAACAATATGACAATCGTCCATTCATGATACGAATCTCAATGACTAATTTGCAACTCCTGTATTCGAGGGGTTACGTCATTTCCTGGGCCTTTTGCATGGAAATTAACCTAAAAGAAAATTGTTTGATTAATTGATTGATTCGTTTTTTACGGCTTATCAACCATTTGCAGGTTATTTAATGCCAGAAAATATTTTTGATTGTATGAATATATATATATATATATATATATATATATATATATATATATATATATGTATAGTTTATGCAAAACTAGGTAATCCGCATCGGTAGGACCAAGGAGGATGATATCCGGAGAGCTCAATGTAAGATTCAGAGCAGATATGTTTGAATAAAAACAGACCACTTTAAGGTTCCATGTAATAAGTTATTAACGCGTATTGTCTCTAGATATAGATGGGTAAGGGGTGAGGGAGTCACCCCTTACTCATCTATTCTAGAGACAATACGCGTTAAGTTTAAGCGACGTCTAGCCGACACACAGTAGGGTTAAGAATAAGGAATTGAAAATGGTACATCTAACTCACTCATATCTTCTCTCCCACCTCACTTCCTCACTTTCTTAATTTTACGTATGCTTGATGCGGTCCGTCAAAATCGTGTTAATTTCTTTTCATTTTTCATTTCAACCTTTCGAAGTAAAGTCTGATGATCCAGAGCCCTGTTAAAGGGGTTGTGGTGAAATAACTTATTACATGGAACCTTAAAGTGGTCTGTTTTTATTCAAAAAAAAAAATATATATATATATATATAAGATAAGGATTTAGTGATAAAAGTTTTATCCGTTAACTCATTGCTGGGGGAAGAAGAGGTATATTCACACCTTCCCAAAAGGTATTTGCTTATAAAGAAATATAACGAACCCAACAGGAATTGGAACTCGGTTTTCCAATTAACAATTCCGAGCCGTTATCCATTACACTACTCGCACATTCAAGCTTAAAACACCTGGTATTCCCCAAGCGTCCACCCATCTATGTACTGACCAGGCTTGACGTTGCTTAACATTGGTGACCGTATGTTGGGAATCGGTGTCTCAACGTGATGTGGCCGTAAGCCTTGTCTGCCTGCATAATTCTAGAAGACAAAAGAGGTGAAAACAGCAACAATTGGACGCAAAGGATACCCAGCTACATTGTATATGAAATGCCTGAAGAAGTATACTTTAAAAGCTATTTATTTGGGAACCTAAAATTTGTTTAATTTCTCTTTTTTCTTTATTTTCATAATGCAAAAGAGTTCAAATATCATTTTCATTCTTTGGAAGGTTAATGAATGCAATAATCACCCGAAGGTTGGTAATGAATGATAATACTTAGGTCAAGAACAACACATATAAGATTCACCAGCGGCGCCTAGAAGTAGTAGTCAACTACTAGAAGCGAGTCAAGTGAATTCCATAAGGAATCTCCAACTGTAGGCTATCTACCAACCACCCCACGCGGCCAGATGTGGCACAAGGCCGAATTTAATGTGGGGTATCCGAGCCCATAGGCTCGGCTAAAAATTCCCCGTAGACTCCGTATAAAACGGGAGTCGGGTAGTTGTTTCCCGTGACGAGACTCTGCCCTTCGACATAGACTCGTTTGGGGGATCCTCTCGGCCCGGACGCAGGGAGTTTGACCAGCACAGCTGGAGACGAATCTCCAACTGCACACCAATATACAATATTTATTGCTGTATTTATGTGAATGGGGATATACCCATTATCGTATAGGTATGCTATAAAAGTATTTCTTATTATTATTATTATAAACGTTATTTCCATCGGGTACATGCGTTTGAGCTGTTATCCTTGTTGTTGTTGTTGTTTTTTTGTTGTTGTTTTTTTCTTAAATTGAAATTAATTAACAGCACGCCTAAATTGAACAGATCTGTTGTTATTAATTTCCCTATTCATGAATGTAAAAAAAAAATAGTGTAACCACTTAAAACGTTTACAGTAATAAGAAATAATGGCGGATAAAAAATACTTTTAAAAAAATAATGTGGTTTTTTATGTATATATCATAAGAGATTATAATAAAAAAACATGTTGAAATCGCTACACAAAAGCTTTCATGTTTCAATACTTTGACTGTACTTCTTCAGGCGATGGTAAATAACTGGTGATTAAATGATTTTAAGAAAATTTAAAAACAAAGTGTTACCTCTTTTCCGAAAGTTAAAAGGTGGGGGGCGGACATACAGTCAGAATTAAAATAGACTTGTGGGTACGTCTTGATTAAACAATTGAATGTCAGATATACGCTAAATAGAAAAGTAAGCTCAGAAGTTGGAGGTGGGCGAGTTCTTTTTCATGCCACGATAAACATGCCATCATTGACGATTGAGGAAAATATGCCAGCGACAAATGTATCATGATTGTGTGTATGCATAACAGCAAAATTGTCCAAATCGTGTTACAACATAATTGCCCATCCCAAAAAATGTTTAATATCTAAAAAAATACCCACTAAACTGAGTTTCTTTTTTCCAGGTTTTCAGATAAAACGTTTAGACATCTTGACACCATTTGTTGTAAGAATCACTGTAAAACCCTTTGAGTTATTCAGCTAGAAAGAGAACAGGTTAAAATTGTTTTGTGTTAGCCCCACTGTATTTTCTCAACTGAGCAATGGTGAGAGGAAAAATTCATTCAGTCCTTCAGTAATGGTACCAAGATTCATTCTCTGGCTTCCATCTTCAAAGTCCATTCAAAAACCATCAAGAGAACGGTGAATACGTTTTCAAAAGCGGGAACAGTAGAGAGAAAAACGGGATCAGGTCATAGGAAGAAGGATCATCATTTCAATTTAGAACTAAAGAGATCAATTAGAAAAGATTCAACTTAACCCATAAGACGTTTGGCACATAAGAGAGGAGTTTCACCTATGACAGTCCAAAGTGCAGTGAGCAAAGACTTGAAAATGAAAGCTTACGTGAATCGTGTGAGGCATCTTGTTATTCCAGGACAGAAAGTTAGAAGGTTAGAGAGGACGAAGATCACCTTAAATATGTTGGGAAATGACCCTGGAATGATATATATTTATATATATATATATATATATATATATATATGAATTTTATTTCAAACATTCATGAGCATCCGGTCCTTAGCTATGATTAATTAATGATGAACATGTCATTTTCGTTTATGATCGATTTCATTACGATTCTTCTGTTAAGTTTTGAAAGTAATCATACATTCTTATTGCTCAAAGTAGAGCCCTGTAGTCTTATGAAAACCCCGGAGAATGCTAGTGGGGTATCTTTAATCATTTCTAAGATACAACGGTTCAAAGCTTAATCTAACAATTGGACAATTTTGCTGTTACGCCCTATATATATATATATATATATATATATATATATATATATATATATATCGCTTGTGGAACTCTCGTCTGGCTTCTTCTTAAATTCAAAATCAAAATCAACCCGACAAATAATTTGACAAATAAACGGTGATACTAATACGCATATATATATACTTACATATCCCCCTTGTATAATGTCAACCCACTTTTCTTCGTGAAACCTTTTATGCGCTAATTCTAAAATCAAAAGTCTAGAACATCGGGAACTAGCTGATAAGTCATTTCTCTGGAAATATCTTTGTCTTGAAGCGATTGACAAATTCAAGATTGTCCGGCTTCTTTTAAAAGTACCCTTCCCACCAATCAAAAAAACAAAATTAACAAGTAGCAAAATTTCCTCATGAAAGTAGCTCGCTCTGGCAATCGTAAATTACCCACCTGGACATCTGTATTAAAATAAGTATGTAAAAAACGTGCGTTCCTGTAGTGTTGTTTTATGACTTGTACATCTGACGGACAACAGACGAAGGAAGGGAAGAAATTGGCAAGGGAGATAACTCTTGACCAGTTAAAAATACATGACACGACAAATTGATAGTTATGTATTTGCATGAGTGATATTAAAAAGAAAAATACAAATGAAAAAGAAAGTATACCTGTGTTTTATAGATTATCCAAAAAGCATTTGATGAAGTTCGTCATAAAGAACTGCTAGATAACCTTGACATACCTGGGAAAGATATTAGAATAATCCACAATTGATACTGCGAGCAAACTGCCTGCATACGAATAAAGAAACAATGAATTCAGTAAATATACAAAAATTGAAAGAGGTGTAATGTATCTTCTCACCGGACTTCTTCAACTTATATATTAAAGCGATCCTAAGAGAATTATGAGTCCTACCAGGATTCATTATTGGCGGTCACAATTTTAACAATATAAGATACGCAGATGATACAGATTTGATAGCAGACACAGAAAGAAAAGCGAGAAGAAAGGACTAAACTTTAATTGTAAGATGGCAGTGTATGTTTGTGAGAAAAAAGAATAGCACAACATGCAAATTACAAATTGACGATATCAAAATCAAACAAATACAACAGTTTAAATATCTGGAAAATGTTTTAACAGACTGAAAGTATGACACTGAAATCCGAATGGGATAGCGAAAGATGCCTTCCGAAATCTATGCAAAGTATTAAGAAACAAAGAATAGAGTACTGAACTGTTATTACCTGATATCAGTCCTCCTATATTACAGATGAAAAAGAGACTTGAAGCAACAGAAATGTGGCTCTGCAGAAGGACGCTAAGAATACCATGGGCTAAATATGTGAGCAACGACGAAGTTTTAGAGAAAATGGAAACAAAAATACACTTATACTTAACATCAGAAGGAGTTGGAATTTCTAGGGCAGATAATGGTGAAAGAAATCTTGGAAAATATGATACTCCGAGGACATATTGAAGGCAAGATGAGACATGGGAAAACCTACCTAACGAGCTTGGCAGAACAGGGTTTAGGAGAGATAGCAAAAAGGCAAAATTTACCAAGAGCCACAAAAGACAGGAAATTGTGGGGAGCCATGATCACCAACGTCTTGAAAAACATGGTACATATAAAAAGAAGAATCAATTGTCGGTATGCAAATGTGGGTAACATCGCGCACAGTTACTACACTTCTCGGCGTTGTGATTATCAGCTGAGTGCACAGGTATTCAAATCCTAAGGCAGAAGTGTCAATCGATACATAAATAGTCCCGTCATTTTTATACTCTTATATGTTCTTTTTTTATGTGCTTAGTCTCTTCAAGACACGGGTGATCACCGTTCTCCACATTTTCTCATCCTTAGTAGCTTTAAATAATATTTGTTCCTATATGTTACAGTCTCTGTTCTGCCATTTATTTACGCGTTCGCGTTAGATAGGTTACTTGCTGTTCTCTTGTTAATCTATCCTGTAAGTGTCAAATTCTCTAAACACACTTTCCTCATTATTTGTCCCCAAAGTTATTATTGTCAATTTCTTCACCGGTATTAATTTCGTCCTGACGGGTGTAAGCGTTATTTAAGCTTTGCAGTTTGCCTAATTATCCCGAGTTCAACTCCTGGGTCAGACAAGTGAATAAAGCAAAACAAGTAACTTAACAATGGACAATGTTTGGTGGGAAAATGGTCGCTGTAATAGAATAAGAGTTATCTCCCCTAGCATGAACAGCGGATGAAAACAAACAACAAATACATAGAGGCCGACAGAATTTTGTAATTATAACAACGAAGATGAGAACAAGAGTATGAATAATTAAATGTATAATCACGAGAAAAGTAGTTTGGGAGCCTCGGTTAACGGACTGGGTGCTCCATATTTGTAGCCTTGATCCAAACTAAGCTAAGTTTAGTAAATTACGATTCTACCCTTGGTTGTCTCGAGATAACGAATTGGTTTAAATGAATTAGTCTGGTTGATCATTTCGACCCAGTAATGAATTCTATCCTCCGTACTTGTGAACTTGTGTTAAAACCGAGCTTCTACTTTTATGCGCCGTGTCTTGTCAGGACTTAGGTGGTCATGGCTCTCCACAATTTCCTGTTCTTTGTAGCTGTTATTAAAGTTTATATTTTTGCTATTTCTCCTTCCTAATCCCTATTCTGCCAGTCATTTACCTAAGTTTGTTGGGAAGGACATGCGCTGCTTTCCACTGTTCGTCTTTACTTCAATATATCATGTGAGTGTCTAATTTTCTAACCCCTCTTTCCTTGTTATTTATCCTAGAATTTTTAACTGTCTCTTTCTGATTCTAAATATAAGTATTTTGAACATCGGGTGCCTCTGCGTAAGGCAGTGATTAACAAGCTAGTCTGCTTGACCGTCATTACTGAGTAATTTCGGCCATCATTATGTTTACCAACCATAATTTGGGCCTCATACCAAACTCGGTTAAGATTTGTAATAAAAAAAAGAAAAAAATTAGTCGTTTAAAAATTGGGCTGTGCTTAAATATGAGCGCCTACTGCAGAGTGGTGTTTAGCAAGTTCCTCCTAGAGAGAGAATTCGATTCCCAGTGCATCGTTACCAAACGAAATCAAGTTTAGTAAATATTAAGAACATTCATTTTTCCAGACTACAAAATAAACACTCTCCACACGGGAGACTGCATCACATTTTTCCTATCCTTATATATTTGGTTCCATGTACGGAACTAAATGGAACATATATGTGTATCAAGAATATGTGAAAACTTTATTCACAAGTTGTCAATGCTACAGTTAAGGAGCAATTTTTTGAAGCGATTATACGTGAGATCGAATCTTGCTAAGTAATTCAAAACATTACCTTACGCATAGATTTTGACCAAGTTTCAGTAATGTTTTAATAGGTGCATGTTTTAATCCGAAGCAAATTTACATCAGGAAAAACAAACTTATTCGTTTGAAATAATTCATCTGTTTGCTTTAATGCTAATTAAGAACTTGACACAATATTCGCACTATTTCACCATGAATTGATTTATAGCATTAAGACGTTTCCACTTAAAATAATCCTGTACCAACAAATAAATATGTATGACGTCCCAACAATTCTATTAGTATACTGTTTATAGTGAATAAATTACTCAATTGTATTTTAGTGTATCTTTGACGAGTATAATATTACTCTTAAGAAGGTGTATGCATAGATAGTCCATACTTTTAAATACTGTTCTATTGGTGTATAAATTGGTTCTGATATATGATTTAAAGTCTAGTATAGTTTCATTTTTTTTTTTTTTTAAATAATTTCACCGCAAGCAAGGCAAAAAGCTATTAAGACCTAGATGCGTTACTGAGTGTGAGAGAATGTGAGAAAAAGTAAAACATTATTAAGGGGAGAGAACAATAAAGGAACAGTCATTAAGAATACGGAAGGTAATGATTAACATTTCATTTCAATTTTTGAAGATCAAAATTGACTAGAAAACAAAAACCGGAAGAGTGTTTCACAAGCGGAAAACAGTAAAATGGTGAGACCTTACCGCCAATCAAGTACTGCGCTTAAATTCATAAAGTCTAGGTACCAAAGAGGAAAGTAATGTTTATTTTGAAAACTACAAAAATGTGGCACAAGGCCAAAAAAGGGATAAGGGAAGGCTGGTTTTCGATCTGTCTTATACTTATCTAGTCACGATTACTGACTCACACATATCTCAGTATTACTTACACCAAAACAACACATTCTTACCATTGTTATTACAACCACCATAATATCTCAAAGTCTCTATGAAGTTTAAACTAATTCCCCTATATACAATTTATCTGGAGTTGGGATAAAAATATCAAAGAAGGAAGTTCATCAGAACAATTACTATGAAAATATTTATAGAAAAAGCTCAGGGAAGCGACGTTACGGCTGTGGGAAAGTGACTGAAGCCGACATGCCAGGTCAGGACCAATAACACTGCAGATTTTTCTTCGTATTTTATCTAGACTACATAGACGCAACAGACCAGATGAGACGGCAACATTCAATGCATGAACGAATGACAAAATGGAAAAATATGTAACGTGTTTCGTCCTTTAAAAGTACTTCATCAGACAAAGTAATATTCTGACAGAATTATATACAGTTAGAGAAGATAGGAAATAAAAATGAAATCCTATCCCTTACAAATCTAATTCCATCAATAAGAACATTATTTCGGTTTGATGAAGTCCTTTTAAATGAGAAAACGCCTTTCCGTTTTTGTGATTCAATTATTAAACATTATTCTGATATAAAGAAATTTATCAGGGGCTAAATTACATCACTTAGCATTCTTTATAGTTTACCTTGACTTTCATAGCTAGCCTAAAGAATATTTATGAACGTTCTTATAGTTAAAAATTTTGAAGACCTAAAATAAATTTTATTTCTGTTTTTAAATACATGTTGCAAAATAAAATCTTTACATTTGCCTCGAGAATGCCCATCAGTTTTTCTTTTGCTTTTATTCATATAATTTTATAAATATTCTCCCATAGTTTCATACATTAACTACAGCAAGTTGACTGTGTACGCGTAACACCGCATATCATGAACTGATAAAATTGTACTTGTATGCAGATGAGATAAAAAACATTTGGCCCAGCCAAAAAGAGGATTGGAAAAATAAAAATTACCACATCTGATGATATTTAACTGACCTCCTTTCCTTTCCAAAAATCTGTCAGGTTTTATATGCAAAGATATCTGTTAGGTTAATGTTTATTCAGATGCTATAGACTATCAGTTTTGGAAATAACTGTAGAAGTCTGTGATATTAAATGCAAACGCATAATATGCTTCATCCGCTGTTAAATACACAGCTTTTTTCTCTCTTTATTATAGCCTTAACGGAATAATTAAAAAAAGAAATATATCTATGCTCCTTTGTGTGTCTAAGATCGTTTTTCTCACTTTTAAGAAATTTTTACTACTATTTATTAAAATATCTCTTATATCTCCCATTACAAACTAAAGCTTAGATGGTCGCCGCTTGACATGATCAACAGAATAGTAGTATTACGTATGCATAATCCATTTTCATTGCTTCATGAAGCGCTGACACATTTCGTCAAAAAATTAAAAGTAAAACGTATATAAAATTTAATATACAATCCAGACGATGTTTTAAACAGAAAAGTTAAAACATATATATATATATATATATATATTTGCTCTACTTTGTATTGAGCTCTCTTTTAAATTAAATGTTACGAACGTTGAAATTGTACTCTATTCGTTCACATCTTACTTGGCTATATATATATATATATATATATAATATTTCTACGGTTTTATAGCAATAAGATTAATTTTAAAAAACAAAACCTATGTTGACAAATAAATATGAATAAAATTAAAAATAGAAATCTGTGACGAATAAAATTCAATCAAATGAGAAACAATCCATATGAAGTTTTACAATAAGAAACTAAAATAAATATTTTTTTTATCACCGATATTCTGCAATTTAAACGCTAGATAAATCATCCAAGCAAAGAAAACAAATTTTGTTCATAGATAAAATATTATCGCATTTGCATTTTATTTTGAAAGTTGGCAAATAATGAGCATATGCCAATCTTTTTATTTTTTTTTATTTTTTTTTTTTTGCAATCAGTACTCTTAAGGAAAATATTTTTTTTAATTCATGAAAGAGATATTACTCAAATTCTAATGATGACTTAAAGTGATTTAAGTAATGTTACATGTAAACCCAATTTGTGCCATTTCCAGTGAACTTGTAAAAAATGTCAGTAAATTGTTTTGTTTAGAGCCAAAAAAAAATAAAAATAAAACTGCTTCTTCAATACTTTCTGCCATTTTGTCTAGAATGTCTAAAAACGCAACAAATCCATATTTGCAGTTTTCATACATGCAAAATTAGCTTAAATATTTTATACGCTTCAAGTTAGTTCCCCAACTTTGCCTGATGAAATTAAAAATATATAAATTAAATCGAAAAATGTCAGGGAAAATTGTAATTTAATCCATATTAACAAACTTAGAATATTTCAAGTATTCCATATTGACGCGCCTTGGTTTTAATTATTGCTTTTATGCTACTGAAATAGAATTGTAGCCACTGATTTATCCCAATAAGTTAATATTTAAACTATCAACTCGTTATGGCCGTCCATATTAAATCGTTTGTCTAGTCAAAGACATAACTTAATTATAAACATTATAACATATTAAGTTACTAAAAGCTCGATTTTTCTAAGTTTAATTTGACTTCTATATTTTACTATTTAATTTTTTTAAGAAAGTAACTTTTCCTATATAAATCAGTCGGTTGAAAGCTAATTAATAAATATACAAATAAATATATTTTAACAAAAATAGCGGAAATTGCAAAGAAAAACGTCTTAATAATTCCGTTACTTCCATTATAGCTGCTTTTTCTTTTCTTTTGTTTTTGACTCCTTCTCGTCTGCTCGATTTAAATTTGAAATTACCTTTTAGAAAAAGCTATTCCAGTTGTCATTTGCATTGCTGGCTTTGAAAAAGCTTTGAATTTTGCTATTTTCCCTTTCTCCACTCAAAGTTCTTTATGAATTTTATAAATACTGTTTCTTCCTAATTTACCGCTGAAAATGTAAATAAAAAAGAGAAAAAAAAAGTATTTATTTTTCTTTCTGTGTCGCTTCATTGACAAAGAAAATCAATACCTTTCTTTTTCATTAAACTTAAAATATGTTCTAAAACTTCTTATTTCTTTTTAATGATTTATATTACCTTTCTGGAATTTAAAAATTCTTAAAAGAAAACAACAAAACATTATATATATATATATATATATATATATATATATATATATATATATATATATATATATATATATATCAGTGTAGAAGTATGCTAAAATAAAGTAATGAATATTGTATTCTCTTGTCTGCATCGTGGAAGAAGAAAGATGGTTTTCTAAATAGCGGAATATTCTTGAACAATAATTATTTCACTTGACCTTTAGCAAGTCAGTAATTTTCAATGAAAAGCGATTTAGGGAAATACAAGAGAGAAGGCAGGCATGACAGATTGAATCAGAAATAAATTAAGAAAAACAAAAACAGAGAAGAAAATGCAACTGAACAGATCTCTATAACAGATTTGTCAGAATGTAAAACGAAGGTCGTATATTCATATTTATCCAATAGTCTCCTACCTCAAATATTGTCGATAACTGTATCTAAAGAGAAAGGACAATAGCAACACTGACACTACCGCGTCACCAAAAGACTCTTCAAGTATTTCTTTAGGGCAATGGGAAAGAACAACATCTAAGGAATTTTTCACTACCTGTTCCTTTCCCTCGCGGGCTATTGTTCTTCCTTCTCTGGTAGTAGACGAAAGAGAGCCATATAGTAGCATCCATTAAATGACGACGGGTAAGAGCTAATACTAATAGTAATGCAAGGAAAATGACGTTTTTCATATCTGCAGATTTTCATAGCGAGAAATCACTGACAAAAATGTAAAAATCACCCATTTTTTAAAAATACTGACGCGTTGTAAAATGCATAATAACACTCCAACGTTCTTCTTTGAGAAAAATGAAGGATGGCATGACTTTCTGAAGAATAGATCCCAAATATGTAAGAAAATTTCCCGTCTGCTTTCAAAGTATCCAGTCCAAGTAGCCTCTGTGTTATGTGGAGGAGAAAATTCATACAGGGGAGATAATTCCGTACGGTATCTTTTAGAGTTATGCCCCTTGAGTCGGCACCGTTTTTAAATTTTATTTTTTTCTTAAGACAGACAAATTATATTTTAATTAATTTTTTATTATCTAAACGCTGCATTTTATTTCAAAATTTTCAATGTATCATGGGATCTCAATCATTAATATAAATAATAAGTGTTAACCAATATACTTGCCTTTCAAGATTAGTTAAATAGGTACCCTGAAAATATAGATTAAGTATTTTCAGAAATCTAAAATTTCGGGCAAAGGTCATTTAAAATAATTTTTGCCTTGATTTAAGGTAAAAATTAAACAAAAATTTATTTATTAAAAAAATAATTACTTACAGAAAGTAATTTTAGAAAATAACCATTTTTTTTCTTTTTTTTTTTTTTTTTTTTGACATATTTGTTTGTTTGCTTTACTCTACTCCTGTTCAAAAGACCAAAGAGAATCCTGGACAGCACGATAGGCGTACCTATCTACTCTTGTTCATATGAACAATTATCAAATGTGGGCTAAAGTTTTCTTAAAGACTACAGACTGAAAGCATAATTTAAAAGCGTTTTTAATAATAATAAGAAGAAGAAGAAGAAGAAATGCTGAAGACTTGTGAACAGCTTTTTTATATGTTTGTTTTTTGGGGTTTTTTTTTAGAATAATATAACAAAAGTCCAAAGTGTTGTAAAATTCTTATAAATAACAAAAAAATCAAATCGAGAAATTAAGCAAAAAAACTGATTGAGCAAATCTTCACAACTACCATAATTCGTTAAGATCTTTGGGGCAATACATGTACTGCAGACATAGAAGCACTGGTGCGTCTAAAGCAAAATAGCCTGGTAGAATTTACCGCTCTACAAGCTGCTTTTGTATTCAGGGCTTTTCCTTCTTCTAGACTGGTTGCCCCCTTAAGGTAAGAGAGTTTAGTCTACCGTGTTGGGTGAGAAGAAATGGATTCATGCCTTTCCCAAAAGTATTTCTGCAAAAGTGAATGCAGCAAAGTCAGGTGATTTCTTTTTCAAGTTGCTAACTGCTGCACCATCCACATATCCAATTAAGGTAAATACAGATTCTAAATTAAAAAAAAGAAAATCTCTGAGTGCAGAATTTATATAAACTATTGCAAGTATCATTTCATTCGTCCTTGCTATTTGTATTGAAGGAAGTTATTGCAAGAACAAAGAACATTTTGAAAGAGAATCTTACTATAAAGTATAAACATATTTCCAGAAAAAATCTGAGAGAAAAAAAACATTATAAAAGAGAGAGATTAATACAAGAGAAATGAAAGAGACATAAAATGACGAATGACATTGAATTCAAATTTTTGAAGATTCAGTTTGACAGGAAAGTAGAAAGCTGGAAGAGAATCCCACAAGTAAAAGAAGAAACTATTAGAATAAAGCTTATAATTACATCTAGATACTTCGACTGTAAAATGATGAGACCGGTCTGCCAATCTAGTCAGTCAGTTATTTGCCATCCGTGATACACGCGAAGGTGATCATGTATCTTTCAATACATGACTGACGTGGCAGATTTTTTCCCGCAGTAAGTTGCCATTTCTTTCTGCTGTAGACCAGTTGCCATCCAAGGCTATAGAACCTGGTCTGTCCTGCTATTTACCCATTGCTGGGAAGAGAAGAGGAGGATTCATACCTTTCCCAAGGGTATTAACACATAAGTGAAATATAATGGATTTGACTGGAATTCAAACTCGGCTCTCAATTTTTCAATCAATGCCGCTATCCATTACTCCACCATACCTCCTGTACTGTACTAAATAAAAATAAGGACAAGACTATATCCCTAGACATGAGCAGTGGAACAAGAACAGTCCATCCCTGTAGATTATATAAGGGGTTCAGTTTAGAATTTCCTGGATTTTACCCAGATATACACCTGGTGAAGTCTGGAGGACACAATGTCCAAAACTTTGATAACAACAACAAAGATGAGGACAGTAGTGTAAATAAAAATTGTGTAAATAATAACTCCACATCCAAGAAATTTAGATGGTAAAAACTCTTTACAATGGCAGGAAAGTGACTGAAGTCAAGATGCCATGTCAAGACCGATACTATTGCAGATTCTTCTTTGTATTTTATTAAGAATCTTTAAATATATAGTAAAAGCACCAGATCAAATGCGGTAACAATATTCAATGCAAGAACGAATGGTAGAGTCATTTTACAGTCTTCTTCACCTCTCCAAATTGTATGGCATTATCCCTTTTGGAATACGAACCAAGTAATAGATGTAGAGTATTTCGTGTACGTGAGGAAACTGAATAAAGTTGCATAATAATAAAAAATGTTTAATAATTTAATAAAATTGTATAAATCAAGTAGGTAGGGATTTCTTTAACAAGAAAAGAATTAAAAAGCAACTCGTACACAAAATCAGGAAATTGCATGTGATGTCCAAACTACTGAGGAGCGGCATTATAAATTGGTTTGATTCATATACTTACAAACATATTTATTGTTTAACGGTTTGACAAAGTAAAACAAACACATGTAGATACAACATGGAAAGATTTTCTTTCCATATGAGAATGGTAAAAAAAGAACTACTGCAACATTTCAATCAATAAAATAATGAGACGAATTGTTTAAACAACTCTGAAAATATTTTACTCTCTTAATAAAAGTGACAACTCAAACGTTTTACAAATTAGTCTTTTCTTAAAAATTTGGATCAACATTAGTGTTAACTCTCTTGTGACCTGGTTAAGAAATGGAATGCAAAACAAAGACGAACATTTAAACTAATCACAAGGAACGTGAAAAATAGTTCAAGGGGAATAACTCAGAACTAACGTACATCAGTGTTTTATAGCTTGGAAAAATGTAATGTTATTTCTCGTTCTTACTATACAAAAACTTTGTAATAACATTGATAAGTGGTGTTTGAAACAGATTAAAATTTTAAAAGTGAATAAATTTCCATTAATTTTTCTACATCTTAAAAACCTTAATTTAAAAAATTCCTAAAATAAAAAAAAAATGCTTTTCAGTATTAAATGAATTCGTAAGTGTTTTCGAGTCAGAAATCGTGAGAGTTGTTTCCCTTTAATCAGAGACATCATGATTTGGAATTTTATTTCAATTTCTTAACGTGAGCACTTTATTATTTGGTCGAGCGAGCTCGGATATTTATGAGTTTATCGTGCCAATCATTACGGTCCTACATCAAAGTCGGAAGGTCACTAAGGTGTCACTGTGTGTCATAACACATTTAGTCAACGTAACTGGTTTCTGGGCGACCAACCCGTCTTGCGCCATGGCTAAGTATCCAGTGCAGTAGATCACCCGCAAGTTTTTGTTTTGCTCACCAGCAGTGTCTCTCAAAGCTCATTCTGAGTTCACGTAATCACGAGCATTGAAGAAATTGAGCCTAAAACCTATAAGGACCACCTTCTGCTATTCATCAATAAATTCCAGCGATAAAAAAGAAGTCACACATTTCTGCGTGAACACTATGATGAACTCTCAATGGGGGCGCTATAATTTTAACAAGACATTAAAACGATTTACCTCTTTTAACTCTGACTGAAACAACTCAATATTTTATAGACGCGTTTGTTTATCCTTTAACTCATATTTACATATTTTCACAGGAGATTTTGAAAGCAAAATGGACAAAGGAAAACAGTGAATACTGAATAACCTACCTAACGGGCTTGTGTAAATGGTTGGCAGAACAGAGATTATGAAAGATAGGAAAAAGAGAGACTTTTACTAAGAGCTACAAATGATGGGAAAATGTAGAGAGTCATGATTGCGTACGTTCTGAAAGGAGACGACACAAAGAAGACGTAATAGAGACCTATTTAAATCCATCTTGACAGCGTCACAAATCATGACTTGTCGGAAATCAGACATTTTTTGTGGGACAAACTAACATCTTAATCAATGCACATTTAACGGGAAATTTTGTTTTAACCCCTTTTGTTCAATAATACAAGTATGCACCAAATTAATTTTATAATGTCAATATATTTGTACAACAATAGCACGTCTTTTATTAGTTTGCCTATTTCTTATATTTACATTTCAAAAATAAAAAATATATATTGTCAGTTCTTTACAGATTATGTAGTTTAACACTTCTATGTGCCGTGTCCCTTCAGGATGTTGGCAATCATGGCTCTCCACAATTTCCTATCATTTGTAGCTCCTAATAAATTGTGTTTTTGTTACCTCTCCGCCATTCATTTACTGAAGCTTGTTAGGTAAGTTATGCGTTGTCTTCCTCCGTCACTCTTGCGTTGATTGTCCTCTGCGTATCAAATTCTCCAAGCCCTCATTATGTGCCCTAGAAATTTCAACTGCTTCTTCCTGAGTGTAATTGATCTTTTTGTTTCCATTTTTTCTGAAACTTCATCGTTGCTCACATGTTCGATCCATGGTAATCTCAGCATCCATTTCTGTTGCTCCTAGTCTTGATCAGCATTTACTGCCGTATAGGAGGGCTGATATTACATAACAGTTCAGTATTCTTTTCTTTGTTTCTAACGAAATTTTTCTGTTTCTTAATATTTTGCTTATTAAGACAATAAAATAATATATGATATAAAGAAAGGGTTTAGGTCGTTATTTCAACATATTATCAAATCAAGTTGAATAAAAGCAAAAACAAAAATTATGAAAAATAATAGCAACTCAATGTTTGCTTGTCAGAGTTACTTCCCTTAGAACATAAATCACTTCTCACATTCAAGTTAGTTTTTCTTTCATGGAAGAATCAATACAATACATAGGCATGTCACCATCAAAGAGAAACAAAAGAAAACTTAATTTTTGCAGGACAATTTTTTTCAACAATTTCCTTTCTTGTTAATCTACTTAATTCAGTAGGGATTATTGAACACAAAACGAAAGGCGGACTACAATTTATTGGTCAATCTATATATGTAACTATTTATTAAAAAAAAAATTTATAACATAAATATGTTATAAAATCACTACAAAAATAACCATTTTGTTTCAACACCCTCGGTGTCTTATCAAGTGATGATGTTGAATGTAAAATAAATGGTTTTAAAAGTTTCAAATTAATTAACAATCCTTCGCGCGGGGAAAACGTTGTTACAAAAGCTAGATTGACCAATCAAAATACAAGTATAGGAAAATTCAAAAAGCTTGACAACGAAGTCAAGTATTTCTATGAATATATATATATATATATATATATATATATATATATATATATGAAATGTATATTTGAGCAGCAACCTTTCGTTTAAACATGTTTTGTTGAATTTATTTTTTTTAGTTTTTCCAGCATTCTTACAAAATGTAAGAATGCTAAAAATCTAAATAAAAAATGAATTGAATTTTCCTTCATATTCAACGATATATATTTAAAATATGATTCCTTCACAAAAGCGAAGGAATCATACTTTTAAAAAATATTTAAAATTTTGGCTCTACTTTTGTATTAAGCACTGTTTTTTTTTTAAATAAAAACAAAAATACTAAAGAACTTGCGATTATTTACCTAATGTGTTCTTTCCTATTTTTCTATATATTTGCGCGCGCTCACACACACATTATATATATATATATATATATATATATATATATATATATATATTGTTGTGTGTGTGTGTGTATGCGCGCTCGCACTAATGGCAATATTAACCGTTTCCTTATAAGGAAATATTCGGCGTTCACTGACCAAGCAGCCAATGCTTACTGTTGGTTAGAATTTATAAAAAAACTTAAAACTTTTCAGGGAAATGTTGATAACAGCGGATTTGAGAAAACTATTTCCATTAGTGATGGAGGTTTCTTTCCTAACCTTTTGTTTGAAGTAGCGTGAAACGTCAACTTCTGGATTATGTCGCCACTTTCTCTTCATGTTCTATCCATTTTAGTTGTTGCTGCCATTGAAATTACTCAAGTGATGTAATTTCTGTTATCCAGTACAGTTCTTTGATCGTGATTCTGTAGCGCCAGTCCATGCGGTTCAAAGAAGCTCAGATTTACAGAGTTAATAATTCGCTTGGAGATATTTTTAAATCATTGATCTGAGAAAACGATGCCTACAGCTGACAGTTTAGATATTTCTGAACAAGTTTGGCGCCATTCATATTTGATAACCATAGAAACGTCTCGAGTTGACGAGGCCATTTAAGAAAATGACGTTTTTTAGGTTAATGTTTTTGGTTTCTTTAACTAACATCTTGCACTGTTGGACAAGTTAGATTAGGAGTGTTGATAAGTTCTCAACCCGACCCATATATCTCATGTTTGGTCAAATTCTGAGAAAGTAGGTTGGACTAGCTTCAGTAAATGAATGGCGGAGAGGTAACAAAAACACAACGTGCTAATACCCTTGGGAAAGATATGAATCTTCTTCTCAAGCTATGGATAAATAGCACGACAGACCTGGTTCTATAGTCTTGGATGGCAACTGGTAACCGCAGAAATAAATGGCAACCTACTACGGGAAAAATATCTCCCTCGTCAGTCATGTATCGAAAGATACATGATCGCCTAAGCGTGTATCACGCATGATATATAAATGACTGACGTGCTAATACCCTTGGGAAAGGTATGAATCCTTTTCTCAAGCTATGGGTGAATAGCAGGACAGATCAGGTTGTATAAGCTTGGATGGCAACTGGTCTACCGCAGAAAGAAATGCAGGGGGAAAAAATATGCCTCGTCAGTCATGTATCGAAAGATACATGATCGCTTTAGCGTGTATAAATAAGGTTGAACGATAAACTTTTCAGCGCCTTCTCATGTCGTGGAAAAAAAACATAGTATAAAGGGTTTAGTACTATTTTCGGTGTCAGGAATTCGGTAGAGAGCTCTTGTAATATAAGCCTCGGGGATAGGGGGTGACTGGGAGGGGGACTACGACGGTGAGGCAACGATAACAACCAGTAAAGATAAACAACGACTCTGCGAAGAGAGTTCGAATTCCAGCCAAGGTTGTTTATGCTCACGTAACACTACAGCCTTTGGGATAGGCGTGAATCCACTGCTCCCTGAATCTTCTGAACAAAAAAAATACTCGTCAATAGTATAGTTGACAGAAGAAAGTGGCTGAATATTACTGTATACACTAGAGTATAATACCAGTGTTTTAAGATCAGTTTTTGTTTACTCGAAAAATAAGGGTTCGCACTATACACAGGTATTTTTTAAAAAAATTTTTTCAAAAGGTTAAAAGTCATGCATTTTCGGTGACAGGTTGCACTATACACAGAATTTTTTTCTGGAGGTAGGTAAAATTCATGCAGAAAATTTAAGGGTCGCACTCTACATAAAGTCGACTAATACATGATTATGTACCTCATAACTAACTTACCTGTCCCAGTATTGGTAACAGAATGCTGCTACCAGGGCTGGTTTTAGATGAAGAGGTCCTAGGCTATTCCACTTGTGAGACAGTTCCAAATCCTGCATTCTCACGGGTAGAGGAAAATGGAAGAATGCTAAATAAAACCATTTGAGTGAAACGAAGGATGTTGACAGGTGTTTAAAATTACTGAAGGGTTGTTTTACAGTCGACAATGCGCTATGACAACATGTGTAAGAAAGGCCTATGACAGTGTCAAAAATATACACCTTGGATGGAGGTTCCCTAGATTTTGAGGCCTTAGACTTCAGAAATATTGGCTACTACCCTCATTTAAGCAACCGGGACCCGTGTTATCCCTTTTTGAGATAACAACACTGTCTAAATTCATTGCTTCGAAGTAACACTATTGTTAAAATGTCTACCACTTCATGTTGTAAATGTATATGACAGTTAATGAGAAACTTTAAACTTCCGACTTTCAACTGGAGGGATGCAAACAGGGATTATGCTTGAGATGAAGTCACGAGGGTCACGTAGTGACCGCTTAATGACGTCAGTTCATAGACTGACGAAAGCGGTCAGTCTTTGGTTAGCCGCAAAGATTCAACACTAGTATTTATTTATTTATTTTTTTTTTGTTTTTGTTTTTTTTGGTGGGAGTGGGCACGGGCCAAGATTAAACCTGCCTGCCCGACGCAACTGTTATGTGGGCAGCATACAAGCCCATAGCTCCGTTTCCCCGTTGAGAAATATGTCCTCATCAGAGACATAGAAGGTAAAAAAAAATCCAACCCGTTCGAATTATAAAAAACGCTTCCCGACTCGCAGTCTTCTCGTCGGGAAATGACAATCTCTATTATATGTGACAATAACATTTCGTTGATATTAAAAAGTTACTAAATGACAACCTTGGATGGCAACTGGTCACCCGCAGAAAAAAATGGCAACCTACTCCGGGCAAAAAAAATCTGTCTCGTCAGTCATGTATCGAAAGATACATAATCGCCTAAGCGTGTATCACGCATGACGCATAACTGATTGACTGAAATGACCACTGAGAGTCTAGACAATTCGGAACCTTCATGAATATAAAAGAAAATTTGAAAAAAAAAAAAAAATATGATACTGTTTTCTATTGGGCAGCCTATCATTTCAAAAGCTAAAAAGATGTTCGGTTTTCATAGTTTAAAACCTTCAGAAATTGTAAGCAAAAAACGATAAATATTGTCAATGTTTTTTTTACGGCAATTTATCACTCTCGGTTGCGATCACGAGTCAAGAGAGCACCAGGACATCATTGAGTGTGTCTAGATTAAGATGGACGTGTCATCGTCCATCCTTTTTCCGTCTGGAGTCGAATTCAGAATTTTTCTCGACCAGTCAGACCCTTCTATTTACTCCATAGCCGGGGGAAAATTGATTCATGGATTTTCCAAAGGCAATAGGGCGAAGTGGTCGAAGCAGAAACTGATTTCTCTTTCTATACCAATAACCATCACCTTTTTTTTTTTTTTGCACGAGCCTATCACAAATATCTGGTCATAACAAGACATAATAATTACAGAAGATAGTCCTTTGGTGTCCCCAGCACGTTTTTCGATTTTATTTAATAGTTAATCCAACCCTTAATATATGCAAGTACACACAGAAAGAAATATTCTTTTTAAAATAGCACGGACGTCTGTGAGTAAAGTTTATCTCTCAATGTGTGTGCGTGACAAATATACAGTCACACTTCAGATCAGGATAAATCTTACGAGCAAGTAGTCCATACTTTTTTTTTTAAGTCGTGACAGTTTGAGAAGGCACGAAGAAAGGCTCTCAAAAAGTAAGTGAATTTTCAGGGGGGGTCGTCTGGACAGGGAAAGAAAAATACGATATACACAGCAAGCAAAAGAGAAAAGGTTTCTTGATAGTTACACAACACAACAACCTTCATACTTTACTTGCACTAATACTAATTCTTTATCCGCTGAAAGACGGGGTTAAAAGGTTAGTCACTGACCATACATAAGCGATTGAAATATAAAGAAAAAAAAGAAACAGAAAGAAAAAGAAAATAGACTAGGGAAAGGCAAAATGGAGAGAGAGAGAGAAAAGAAAGAAAAAAAAAGTAAACCATACAAAATGGCGGCAAAGTAAAAACAATACATAACGAAACCCCTGAAATGAAATGTAAGTCGGGTGTAGAAAGATGACGAATCGGATAGAAAAGAAAAAGAAATGTAACTGAAGGAAACTATCAAGATTACAAATTCTTTACGCCGTCCCCCACACCACGCGCCGCCAGTTTGTCTTTGAAATATTGAGGCCAGTATTTGTCAGGAGATATATAAACAGACTTCCCTGCCTTAACACCAGCGACTTTCTTAGGTCTCCTTACATCACATTCACCTCAAACCATTACTTCAACACCCGTCCTCAATTTCATTTTTCTTTTTTTGGTATTTTCTTGATCGAGACATTTTTTTTCTTTTTCGGATTTGTTATGTTTTAATATTTATTTTTGAATCAATTTTACGACTGATTGATATCACAGCACGGATTCTCAGAAATTTGTTTCATTGTCACTTACGTTCAGCTTTTTACTTAAAACTTTTCCCCTCAATTTCATGAATATCTGCTTACTTGCTATAAAGAGGGGCAGACAATATCTGGGTTCAGTGTCTATCTTTCAGAATAGATCTGTTTTCAAAAAGAGAAACTTATCGTTATTCTATCTTCACTTCGTAAGATGCATACATCTTCATATATATATATATATATATATATATATATATATGTGTGCATACATCTTTATATATATATATATATATATATATGTGCATACATCTTTATATATATACATATATGTGCATACATCTTTATATATATATATATATATATATGTGCATACATCTTTATATTTAGATATATGTGCATACATCCTTATATTATATATATATATATATATATATATATGTGTGTGTGTGCATACATCTTTATATTATATATATATATATATGTGTGTGTGTGCATACATCTTTATATTATATATATATATATATATATATATATATGTGCATATATATATATATATATAATATAAAGATGTATGCACATATATATATATAATATAAAGATGCATGTGCATACATCTTTATATTATATATATATATATATATATGTACATACATCTTCATATTTTATATATATGCATACATCTTCATATTTTATATATATATATATATATATATGCATACATCTTCATATTATATATATATATATATATATATATATATATATATATATATATATATATATATATATAAAATACTCCATTATATGAACGCATGCTCAGTATACCGTTAGCGAAAAAACCTGCTAAATGTATCTCTACATTTAAACAACAAACGTGCAAACTTACACGTATTTTTCAGTATTGTATTTGATACAAGTGCATAATGATTTTTGGGAGGTGGGGCCGATTGAACTATCTTACAATGCGTAGATTGATTGGCCAGAGCAATAACAAGAGACTTGGGCAATTTTTGAACAACTTTCCGAAATCCCGTATTAACCCACGAGCTTGTGTCACATTCCGTTACGAATTGGGCGTGTGGATAAATACCTGCAGTAGTCGAACAAGCAAATGTCTAAGTCCGATCACCAGTGTGGATTTCTTAACTAAGCAGAGAAATAATTGGAGGTTATCGCTGCTTATAGGAAAGTCTTATGTCATATGGCTTGCTGAAAATGGAATCTTTTGTATTGCGCGTTAATAAGAACCGGTTGATCCAATCAGGATATTTGTCATTATTTTTCAGTTTGCTACTGTTGTGGTGTCCTCCCTCTAAAGGGTCTATGTTGGACTCTTCCGCCTACTATAAAATTAGTAGGGGAGAAGGCCTTGGGGAAACAATCGAATAAATTGTTCAACTGTCGAACTCTCTGCCTCGACAGTGAGGAACCCGGACGAGACTTTGTTGAGTTTCGTCCGGGTAGGTAGACAGGCCCTGAACCCGTTTAGGTGAGTTCAAAGGGAATATTTTTGGCCGAGCCTACGGGCTCGGAGAACCCACAGTAAACTTGGCCTTGTGCCACATACACCCCTTGTGGGGAGGCTGTTAAATATAACAGTCGCATAGATTGAACCCTGGATACACACACTCACTAGTCGTGTAATACTCTTCTATTGTACTTACTGTTTAATATATGATATATCTGAAATACTTGTTTTGTTATTTCTTTAACCATTTACTTGGTTAGCTAGTCTTTTCGGAAAAGAAATTCTTAGCAAAAATGTCTAGAGAATGATTCGGACGAAACATTGGAGTAAATTGTAGTCAGTCAGTTAAACACGCTTAGGCAATCAGGTCAGTTTCGATTCATGACTGATTAAACAGATTTTACCGTTGTAGGCTGCTATTTCTTTCTCCAGTAGATTGGTTGCCAACCAAGGCTATAGAACCAAGTTTGTCTTTCCCAAACATATTCGCGCGTAAGTGAATGTAACTAACACGACGAGAATTCGAACTCGGCTCTCCGATTTCTAATAGTTCATATTTGTTCTTATTACTCCAAATTTCTTCGGTAGTTCTACTTTTAGCAGCATACTTGCTGAAGTTATCCTTTATAAATATGAAGGCGTTGCTATATATACTGTGTTTGACGGTGTATAAGACGCATCCCAATTTCAGCAGGAAAAAAATAGTAATTAGTAAATGGTACGGCCTAGGCTATATTTATGAGGTATCATTTTGGCTAAATAAAACCTTGATTATAATTAAACGAAAAATAATAGGGAAAAAAAGAACACGGGTCTATAAAAACTTTATTACAGTGAAACCCGGATATAAGAGAGATTTTCTCTGGTCCCAAATTAGAGCCTGTGTTAATGTAAACAAAATATACCAAACCCGGATATAAGAGACTTCTTCTCCAGTCCCGACAACTCTTTTATATCCGGGTTACACTGTATATCCAAAAGTAAGAAAACAAAATAAAAATCAATCAATTATTATAATTGAGCAAAAATAAAACAGTACATCTACCATTAAAATTTTATTCATCTTCATATCCATAAAATTCGTCGTCTTCGTTATCAAAACTCATTTACTATATTATCATCGTTAAATAATTCATCTTCTGTTCCATTAAGAAAATTGCAAATGTCACACTTTTTAAAAGATTTCACAATTTCTGTTTAATATTATCCCAATCTTGCTTCACCAATTCGCAGACTTGTGCAATGGCGGGTCTTTTTATTCTTTCTGTAAAGTGTAAGGTCGTAATCAGGCATTACCATCTATGTGTTCCATTTCTCCTTCATATTTAATTCTAAGCTAATAGGAGTTGCCAGGTAGCTAATTTCGGCCGACTAGCGCGAATTTTAAACCTACATGTGGCATATAAGACGCAGGGGAATTTTAAAAGATATTTTTAGTAAAAAAAAAAAAAAAAAAAAAATAGTGCGCCTTATATGCCGTCAAATACGAAAGAGCGAGGTTGGTAGTCGAGTTACTGTTGCCGCTAGTCAATTACAATAACAAAAAAATATCAACTGTTAATTTTCATAAAGAAAATCGATTGTATTACATCACTCTCCCATTTTCTAACCTTTCGTGCGGCCTTTTGTCAGGCTAGTAAACAAATCTTCGTAAGTCTAATGTATATATAAAGGGTATACAAAGCAATCCCTTGAATGATTGATTAGTTACGTCTTGTTCGCTGATGCCAGAGGTCGGTATGCGAGAAGGAATACCTTGCATGTTGGTTTTCAAGATAGAAACACCTCATCACTTAGAAGATAAAGCCACAATCCTTCCACCCTTTTTTTTTTTTTTTTGCCGCATTCGCATAAGTTAAAAACAAAAAGGTATTTTCTTAAGTCGTTAATCTTAACCCAACGTACAACGCAATGATTAATCAAGACGTTTAAACATGTCAATTTAAAATGAAAAGGAAGCAATAAATAACAATTTATTTGGATGCTTTATGCATCGTATGGTGAATAAGACCCTTGAGAAGAAGGTTGAGTTTACATGTACACATTAAGGTATTTTTAATAAAGTCTATAAAAATGGAAAAGTACAAAGACTCAAGTTGAGTTGTGTTTAATAAAACCCCTGGGAAAGGGAGAAGCTTCACACCTTGGATTCATTGTAGAATTTACATCAGTGAAGCGGTAAATGTCTCAGTGGATTAGTCAATCGGTTAAGTTGACAACGCGAAATCCATTCGATAACTGCCTTTTGTTTGCTTTATGGTCTGTATTTATAGCTTCCTTTAACAGATGCTGGCTCACAAAAAAAGTCCTTCGAAAATGCGAGGGAAACGCCGTCAGTCGTCGATTAATAATTTATATTATATTTTGAATGTTTTCAACATTACATGAAGTGCTACTCGGAGCCTATGCGTAAATAACTGATTTTGGACATTCGAGTCCTGAGATGAAAACTTCCGGTCGACCCAACAACCGGTACTTGTACGATCAACGTTGAGCCTGGTCAATACCTTTCGACGCCTCGGAAATATCAAATGCTCCAGGCTTGGATGCGCGTGTAATGTAATGAATAACGGATCGGAATTGGAGAGCTGAGTTCTAGTTCCAGTCGGGTTCGTTACATTCACTTACGCGCAAATACATTTACGAAATGTATGAAGCTATGCAGAAAATTAGTGGAACTTGTATCACTAATTCATTATCTCCCAAAAATTCTTACAATCTAAAAATATTTTCTGGCTTTAAATAAGTTGCAAAAGGTTGATAAACCGTAAAAAAAAAAAATCGATCAATAATCCTAACATAGTGGACTGATCTTCTTATTGCCTTTTCCACAGTTTAGAATTCGGAGATTTTGATTGGTTGCCATAGATTTCAATCTATTCTTGCTATTTAACCTATAGCTGTGGGGAGGGAAAAGAAATGATTTTGTGTTGTGCCTTTCCTAGGAACTCAACAGATTTGGCTGCAGTTTGAACTCGGTTCCTTGATTCCACTTGCAGCGCTGATAATCGGTACGCTACCTACCCCAACCCTCCATATACGTGTTCATAAATTTCCTCCGCTGAAATTTTATAAGATTTTCTTCCGTTTCAATTCAAAGGAGAAGAAATGTCTCATTCTTACTTTCTTTGCTTTGTTAAAGTTTTGAAACCAAAGAAAGGCTCCTTTTTTTTTTTCTTTTACTTTTTTTTTTTTCACTCTCTTTTTCTTTTCTGTTCGTTTACTTATTGCAAAGTTAAACAAACAATAACGTTAGGATCATAACGAATGAAAAATAGGAGAGGAAAGAGGAAGAAAAAGGAAAACAGAAAGGAAACGAGAGCGGTGGGAGAAAAAGAATATACAGGGTTAGAAAAAAAAAAGGGGGAAAGAAGAGACGTCTGGACGAGGCGACAAAGAAGTAGAAAAAGTATAAAAAAAAAAAAAAAAAAAAAAAGAAAGACAGGAAAGGGATTTGACTAAAGAGGAAAAAAGGGTGTGTGAAAGGAGACAGCTTGGCCTATTTACGCCGTCCTATTGTAAACTTTGGCCAGTGCTTACGCACTAAAAACCAGGATCTAGGTTAGCTAAAAGAAAAGATGTAGATAAAAACTGTAGCTGGAGATTTGAGGCGTTGAAGGTTTCATCGCAGAAAATGGTAGGTGGCGGGTAGATGAAGGTTATGAAGCTATGAAGAGTTACTCTTACTCAATTTTCCACCCCACTCTCCTACATTTCTATCCCTGAGCAAGAAAACTATGTCAACAATCTGGGTCAGTTTTATTTTTAACTACAAACTCCTCTTCCTTCCTCACAGTTTCAATTGTCTGCTGCTAAGGTCCCTTAAAAGAAGAAAAAAATAGAACAGGTCAGAAAAAAAAAATTGTGAAGGAAGAAAAATTAATAAAAGCAAAAAGTTGAATAAACATATCAATCTTCTCAGAAAACAGAAGACCTTATGGAACAGTTTTTTTTTTGGGGGGGGGGGAATATATACTATTGGTGGGGGATAATATATACTACTGTTCATCTAATACAAAGCACAAGAGCCACCCAAGGTAGATGGTTACTGGATGAGTTTATTGTAAGGGTGTAAAGCGAGCAGGAAGAGGTGCATATCACGAGGATATGTAGGATAGATAACGGTTGAGACTAGACTTGAAGAGGTGAAGATTGTGGTATTCAAGAAAGCATCCTTTCTATTTGTTTCACAAAGTGACAGTTCTGGCTAAGAAGCTGTCTGAGTGGAACTTTCTTCTTATCAAATAGAAAAGAACAAGTATGAGCAGTGGAGAATTCTCTGCCTTTTCTGTGACTCTGCTAATATATACTGAAACTTCCTAACTTCCAGCCAAGCAGAACTTGATCCCAAAAGTTTTTATCTATCTTCTCTATTTCCTGTTGGTCAACAAATGGCCGCTTCGTAGATCTTACTGCTGGTTATAAAAGCACCAAACACTTTAAACTCAAAATGATTTAGGGCCCAGTTGACTATTCTATAATTATTATTAGGTGAAGCATTTGTCAGTTATTAATTTTTGACCAGTATTTCTTTCGCTTTTAATTTCAACTGATTTCTATCATTCTGTAAATATGCTAGGAGTGGGGGCTCTTTCACCGTCTGGACAAATCACCACACATTGTGTTGATTCTCGTTTGCATTGGTGTGCATAAAAAGTGGGAAATGGTTGATGTATGTTCACAAGGTAAAAAGAAAAGGGGAGGAAATGATAATGCAAATCCTGTTTCCTCCCCACCACTTGTTTATTCAATAATTCATTGGCAGTCTTGCATGGTGGTAGGGGGGGTAACACTTGGGATACCATCTGCTACTTCTGTAATGACAGGCTAACGGACAAGATCTTCCTTGAGGCCAGGCCAGAGAGAGCCTCGACTCCTATCACTCCTCTATCCATTCCCTACCTCACGACTGACAGTCCGAAATTAATCTTGATGGACAGCCTGTATCACACCAACAGGCAGCATTGAAATGACTCAAGTCGAGCTGTTACTGTTTTTTATAAGTCAGTGAGCAGAAAATTCCTTGGAATTTGAACTCAGCTCACTAATTCCCCTTTCCAAGCTGCATTGCACCAGCTACACATCCTCTATGTGTGTGCACTAATATATATATATATATATATATATATATATATATATATATATAATGTATGTGTGTGTGTGTGTGTCAACACCCTGCAATGAGAGTATTTCATGTTTAAGCACAATCTTCAGAACATGAACTGAAGATTGTATTTAAGCATGAAACAGACAGTCACTGCTGGGTATTGATGTCAAGGTCTATTTTTATATTTACATACACTCTATCCCTGATACTGAGCACTTTAAACCATAAATATAGCATACTTTAAAATTATATTATATATATATATATATATATATATATAAAAACAATGAATCATTTATACAAAAAGTAAATTAGTAAAGTTAATGAGATAAAATTGTGAATTCGTTTTGCTAACTAAATTTTAAAAATATATTAACCCACTAACCACTTGATGAATGTTATGATCCTTTTTAAAATTATAAACTGTTATTAGGTCTTGCTTATTTATATATATGTCACATACATTCCACAAACACTATGTATAGGAGTTAATAAATGTTTGAATATTCAACAATTTCCAATTTGGACTAAACCCACGTCAAATATTCAAATGTAATGTCAATCGACATCTGACACCCTGAGCTTGTTTCCCTATCCTCCTCTATGTCCTTTCCTCAAATGCGCCTCTTTGCTCTTGTTCTCAATCCTCTGTAACCCCTGCACGCTAGTGGCGCTCCCGCTTTGCTTGGGGTGAAATACCTTGAAAAAAAAAAAAAAAAAAAAAAAAAAAAATGTTCAGTCACCCCAGAAGAAAAGCATATGACCTAAAAATTTCTTAAGGAATTTTTAATGCTACCACTATGGTAAACATATTTAGACATACATCTTTACGAAACTTATATTGCCTGGTGTCGACATTCTAGTCATCTGAAGATCACAGGAGCATGAAACTTGGATAATGACTCAAGCTGTCCTTTTGTTAAGTACTGAGATTAGGAAGCATATTTTTTTTTTCCTGTCTAGGTAGTGAACACTACTACATAGGTAGTCTTTTTTCTTTCCTTGTTTGGGATATTTTTTTTTTGTCTAGGATATAGTTGGTTTTCTTTAATATTTTTTTATATTTTACAGCAAGGTTCCCCCTTTACAAGGCTCAAGGGCCACTTGAGGTAGAGGGATACATTTGGAAGTCATTTCAGTGTACAGGAGTGGAAGACAATTATTTTGAACCGATTAAGATTGTAATGAGCAGGAAACATCCAGTTGGGTGTCAGTTCTACAGGGCAGTGGTTTGCGGGAAGAAGCCGTTCGAGTGGAATTTACTTCTCACAAATGGAATACAGAGTGAATGTGGGTGGTTCATTATGTACATAGCATGGTGTGTTCTTGTTGGGAAGGTTTTCCTTGGCAGGATCAGGAGACCAAGCACTTCCTGTGGAACTAGTGGTAGAGCAGTGAGAGGTTTGCCACATCCCGTCTGTGGGAGAGAGGTTGAAGGGTGGAGAGAGGTCATTACCCACAAGTGTTCAAAGACACTTTTGAACTCTATCAAGTTTGGAGAGTGAGGTCTGGACAGTTCCCACCAAAATATGACAACAGTACTCCATTTTTGGCCTGATCTGGCTCTTGTAAAGGTAGAGGATAACAGGAGGGTCATATACTTACTAGAGCAGTTCAGAGAGCCAACTATTTTACCTGCATCCTTAGCAATGGATTGTATGTACAAGTTCCACTTGAGCTCAGGCGTGACTTCGGGGCAAAAATGTCTTTCAAGGCACATTGGTTTCCTGAGAGGACCTCCTTCCATCAAGAGTGGTGGTAGTTCGGAGGTCAGATAGGCAATGATGCTATGTAACTAGATTGGTCATCAAGATCATTATTTACATTATTCGGACTATTGTTCTCATCTTTGTCACCATATTTATTACAATGGCCTTCTTCAGGTGGTTGGAATGTCGAACTGAATCATTTATTTCACTCACTGGGGTAGACTGTTCTAGTTCCACATGCCATGTTTTTAATGGATGTCAGTTGTCAGTTATCTCCTGTTAATTCCCCTCTACAAGTTCTCCACTTCCTTAACTGGGTATTGAACTCACACTCTTTGGGAGAACTTGGAGAGGGGAATTAACAGGAGATAACTGACAACTGACATCCATTAAAAACATGGCATGTGGAACTAGAACAGTCTACCCCAGTGAGTGAAATAAATGATTCAGTTCGACATTCCAACAAACTGAAGAAGACCAGAGCGTACAACGGCTGTAACGTTGTAATAAATATGGCGACAAAGATGAGGACACTAGTCCGAATAATGTAAATAGTGTACATAATACCTCATCTCAGAAATATAGACAGATACTAGTCATCGAGATATTGAATGTTTGTTTTTATATATATATATATGTATGTGTGAAATTGAGAAAGTCCGACAATTATTTAAGACATTTTTTTGTTTATTTTTTTTATGTTTGTCTATAAAAAGAATATATAAACATAAAAAAGTCACATATATATATGTGTGTGTGTGTGTGTGTGTGTGTTTTGAACAATAAAAAATATTAAAAAATTAAAATCTTCAGACACACTGGGTTGTATATTAATATTCTTTCATTTTTATTATTTCAATTAGATTCCTCAACTAGTTTCAGCCAGTATGAGAAAAAAAATGTCTGCTTGTTAACAGCAGTGAACTGTAGAAATGAATGTCTTGATAGAGAAAATGAACTTTTGTCTGTAGTTTTCATTTGTTTTATTTTAACATGAATTTTGTTCACTCCTTGTGTTGGTCAAACAGTCTCTTTTAAGTTGTTATTTAAGATAAGAGCTGGATGGATTCATGCTGCTCTGAATTCTCTTGATCATTTTGACAGTTTTATTCGTTCCTGGAAAGGGGATGTGTCTCTGTTAATTGTGTGTGTATTGGTTCTTAAGGAGTTAGCGAGCATGCTGTGTGTATATTAGTATGTGTGTGTGTGTGTGTGCGTATATAAGTGTGGGGCCTCAATACCTCGGAAAGTATGTCTGTCTTGTGTGGGTGAAAAATGTGGGTAGAGCCCGATTTGTGGGGTTATATATATATATATATATATATATATATATATATATATATATATAGGAATAGATAGGTTTGCCTATCATCCACTTCACACTCCTCCTCAGTATTTTGAACAGGAATAGAGATTCATCCCTTGTTTCTTCTGAAGTATACTTCAACTCAATACTTCTAACATCTCTGTCTGAACTCTGATGTTTTATTTCCTAATTAAATCTTGATCTCTTCAAGTCAGGGATTAGCTGTTATCTAGCTCTTTCTTACTCTTATACCAACTCCACAAAGTGACCCTCTATCTCAGGTGATACTTAGGCCCTGTATTTGGTGAACATTAGTTTACAAAAATTAATTTTATGTGTGTATGTTTTTGCAATGCTGTAAAATATCATTCCTTGTATTTGTTTCATAAAATAATGAGAGCTTGGTATTATTTCAAAACCAGGGGAGACAGAATAGCATACAGCACATATTTCTTGATGTATTTTTATTATATTTTGTGCTGGGGTTGTGCCCACCTTAGCCTGTACTGTAGAGTATCAGCATTTTTATAATTAATTATTTTCAGTAAATGACAAGTTGCTATTTTTTTCAAACTGGGCCAGCATAGCCAGGCCACAATGCAGCAGTGAAAGTGTTAAACAAGATCAATGTAATATTATTACAGACTTTTCTAGCATACAAAAAATAGTCTTATAGCATCAATAAAGATATCTAGGTGGGCACTCTGTCAATAACTGAAGGCAACTAATCCACAAATCAAATAATAAAACTGCATTTATTAGACTTCTAAAAAAAAAAAAAAAAATTAAAAAAAAAAAAATGATAATTAATAATTAACAAAAGAGCCAATAATTTTATTAATTATAATTTATTATAAATTTTTACAAGTATAAAAAATAAGTACAGAGAATGTAAATAACTTGGAGTTTTCAAAGTCTTGAAATATTCAGCAGAAGGGAAACTTATTTTCTGAAAACTTCCTTCAAAGTTAACTTTACCTTTTTTGTGATGAGGCAATATTTTTCACCTGCATCTTTTCATCTACAAGTCATTGAGAGAGTCAGCAATGTAACAAAACACATACAAGTGTGTGTATGTGTAAGTTTTAGAAGTTGAAATTAAAAAAAATTTCATATTATGTATTTAGAGTAAAAAAAAAAGACAAAAAGCAAATAATCATACAATAAGAGTATAGAATGTTATTTTACTCTTGCATTATAGTGGCTAGTCTCTTAACTTCTTTCTTACTGAAAGTATTGTCATGATCTTGCATGTACAATAATATATGAATTATACTTTAAAATTAACAAAGGAATATATTCTCAAAATAAATAACTGTCCAACCATTTTGGATAAACAGAAAGCGAAATATTGAGCAAAAATTTAATATTATTTGAATTCATAAAACACCTTGCAGTTGTTTTGATTATCTCCCTTTGTCTTATTTGCTTAAAATGTCCTCACTTCTACGAAAGTACTACAATTGAATACTCTGTCACTGACTGCAAGGTATTTGTCCTCTAATCAATTTATAATTTAATAATAAATTTATTACACTTAAGGAAAGGATAAAGTAAGCAACAAAAGTGTATAAATGTTCTCCAAATGTTTCAAAAATAATAAAAAATTTTTAAGAGCAAAAAACTTGACTGTTTTAGTTTTTTGTTTTAAATTCCAGGTGGCCACACAAATATAAAAACTTTACTACTTTTTTTAATTCAGTCAAAGATGTTAAATTAAAAAAAAATTGTTAATTCACTGATCAAAAACACTTGGAAATAACTGAGAACGTCAAATGAAATGTTTTTTTATGAAATCAGAGATGATGAGGATTACAATCTAAATGTCTCCTTGCATTTTAAAAAGCTTGAGAACTCTCCTTAATACGTGTTTGTTTGCTTCTTGCTAGTTTGCAATCTCCATTTTAGAACTCATGTCCAAAGCTTGAACACATCATTTCTCTGTTTACCTTGATTTTCAAGGAATTTTATTTCATAAAATACAGTTTAACTTGGCAATTTTAAAATAAAGATTCCTAAATATTCTTCATTTTGAATATATTCCTTTTGCCATGTAACATTTTTTAAAATTTTCAACTAGAAAAGAAATATTTGTTTGCTAACCAAATATAAATTTCTATGGTATATATATATATATTTTTTTCTAATAAGCAAAATTCTTCAGAATGAAAGTTTCTGACTAAATTCTGAGGAAGGATTTTATTAATTGTCAGTCAAGATAGCTAATTCAAGTGATGAAACAATTTCTTTTTTATCCAACACAACTATAGTGATTTCTAAAAGATAAGCGATAGAGAAAATGTTAAAATGGCTAGATGATGATTAATCAAAGAACATAAGATTGCGGGGTCCTAACAGAACCTTCCTTCATTGTCAAGTTTTTCTTTTCCTTTGTGAAAAAGCTGGTTTCTAGCACGACCCAAACCAAGTGAACTAACCTGAGATACTGACAGATTATCACCACACTTGCTTTCACATGTAGTGATGTTCTTCCCACGCCCTGCCCCACGTCCGATACCCAGAGAATTCATTGCATAACTGTATACAATTGTACTTTTAGCTTGCCTGGATTCAGTAATTTGGACAACATTCAGTGGTGGCCTCATGGGAACTGAATTGTCCCTGGAAGAATAATGCTGGTATCTTGTGAAGTCAGAATTCAAACACCTCTCCCCCAATATAAAGGGCTTTATCACAATTCCACTCTGATGCAGGTCATCATCCCACATCTCTTCTTTTTCGTTCATGTCTGAGGTGTCCATTTGGACAAGGGTCTTTTTCATCTTGAGATGACCAGGGAGTTTCCTCCTCACCAGACTGCCTCTGGATCTATATATTGTAGTTTTTTCTTCTGCAAAACTAGGGAGAGATGTTTCTGGCATTTGGTGGCAAGCCTCCAACTTTTCTTGCCAACTCTCTTGCTGTGCTATATTGTTGGCAATGTCAGGCCCAAGAATTACCTTAGCTTCACACATGGACATGTGAAAAGGCATTTCTTGCTGTGGAACAAGATGCTTAGTGTCAAACGGGCAAGTTTGCAAAGGGGAAAGCAGGTGCTGTTTACGACACTTAATCAGATGAAAGGGCATTCTTTGCCACAGAATACGATGAGTCATATCATATGGACATGTTGCATAGTCGTCTGGGGCTGAAACCATTAGGCTAGACATCTTTTAAATGTTGCTGAAAAATATTCCCTTTCAAAAAAAAAAAAAAAAAAAAAGAAAAAGAAAGAAAAAAAAAAAACAACAATGATTATCGGAGAAACAATATTAAACATTCACTTAAAAATATTCCCACCACACACACAAAAATAAATTTTAAAAAGTTTATTTGTAAATAGCAGCTAAGCTTATTAATTATAAATTTATAAAACATTTTTCTAACGAAAGAAATAAAATACAAATGATTTCTGCTATAGTAAATGTAATCTATCAGATGTTCCAAAATATATGTGTGTGTGTATATATATATATATATATATAAAGAAAAATGAAAACCACAAACAACCTGTCAAAACCTGAAACCTATTCAGATACATTCTTGAAACAAGACAACAATACTGAAAAAGAATGAAAAAGAATTAAAAAAAAAAAAAAAAAAAAAAAAAAGGCCTTAATGCAAACTTACCTACTCAGTAAAGTGCTCAAAAACTAGATTGCCTAGACTGAGCAAAGAATGCTTACCGACATTAAATTCTATGAAAGGATGGCACTTGAGTTTCACACTCACAAGATCTTCAGATGACTTTAACAGAAATGAAAGAATGGAGGGAACTTTATGTAACCCAAGAATCACCCTAAAGCATCACGATAAAAAAATTTTTTATAAAATAAAAAATAATTACATTAAAAATAATTTCCTTAAAAACCTGCCCTCACCTCCATTTCATTTCAAGTCATCTGATGATCAAAGGAGCATAAAACTCAAGTTATGACTAGTGTCATATATATATATATATATATATATATATATATATATATATATATGCTACTAACAAGCAGAATTTTTTTTTTTTTTTCTTCTTCTGATGTTGGCCAAAACTAGTCAAGGAATCTAAATGAAATAATAATAAAAATGAAAGAATATTAATATACAACCCAGTGTGTCTGAAGATTTTAATTTTTTTGATATTTTTTATTGTTCAAAACACACACACACAATATATATATATATATATATATATATATATATAGATATTATTTACACACACACACACACACATACATACATACATACTCCTCTACACTCAAATTTAAAAAAAAAAAAAAAAAAAAAAAAATGACAATAACATGTTTGCTTTTGTATATAAATACTTGCCACAAAATAAAATCCTTACATTTGCCTTGATAAAGTCTCTCAGAGGACAAAACGCATCAGCTAAGATAAGTTTTCTTTTTGTCTTTATTCATATTGTTCTTTTATGGATTTACTCTCTCTGGAATTTTTACACTCATTCACATCCCCATTGCTGAGGACCAGACCAGTGGCAATTGTTATGATTTTTTATAACTCAGAGTTATCTTGCTCTGAAACTGGATGCCAACCATGGCATCCATTTAAATAGTGGGGTATCCAGTAAATATTGAATGCATTACAGGAGTAATAACCTGCTCAAGTAGCTTTCTAACTATTGTTCCATAGTGAGGCACCAAACAATATTATAAGACTACTGGGATATATCGACACTAGTTTGTTTATTTTTTTGTTGTTTTTTCAATTAAAATAAAAAATAAAAAAATAATAAGAAATAAAATAAAAAAAATTGTTGGGGAAGTTCTCACGAATTCCTTTATACTTTTTTAAGCTTAGAAATTTAACTGAGATTTGTTTTAAGAAATAAAAGAAAATATGACACAGAAATCCCAGGTCATTACAACAGCAAAAAATGGTTTTCTAAAAGGCTGAAAGAATCAAGAAACAGGAAAAGTATGCTGAATAGCTATGTAATATCAGTCCTCCTATATAGCAATGAATGCCTGGACACTCTTCACACAGATGAAGAGAAGTAGCAGACATGTGCTTTTACAGAAAGATGTTGAGAATATCATGAATGGAAAATGTGAAGTCTGGGGATGTTCTAAGAAAAATGCAAGCCAAAAAAAAAAAAAAAAATGACTTTTACTTAGAATCAGATAGTTAAAATTTCTAAAAAATAACAAGAAAACAAGGTTTCGAAAATTTGGCACTTACTAAACATAGCAGGACAGGAAAACAGTAACAAAAATAATAAGATTGTGTAAATGGTTTGGTTTGGTTTATTTTGTTTTACAGCATATCAACACCTCAATGGGTTATTTAATGCTGACAAAATTTTTCTTGCTGGTAATATGTTTTTCTTCAAAAATCTATTTCTGCGAATATTTTTCCTTGAAATCTATAGCTGGTAATAATTTTTTTCAAAGAATGTATGGCTGTTTGTATTGCTGGTACTTTTTTCTTTGAAGTATTGCTGATGATAATTTTTCCTTCAAAAATTATTGCTGGTAATATTTTTTTCTATTGCAAAGTATTTCTGGTATTAAAACCTACTTTTACACAAGTTTGGGTGTTAATCATAGCTGGGACCCTTACAGATGCTACCACCCCGGATCAGGGTGAACCTGGGAACACCAGCAATTAAGAGGTGGTTCCACAGTCCTCAAAACCTCCTGATCAGAGGCCTTGTTGTTGGACGTAGTTTATCGTCTTACCCAGGACACAGATGAAGGTTAGCATCAGACGAGATTGTGTAAATGGATAGCAGAATAGGGATTGGCTTAGAGCTGCAAAGTATAGGTGTGAAGAGCTTTGTTCTGAAGGGACGTGGCATAAAAAGAAAAAAAAAAGAGTGATCTTCATAGGATATCTTTCAATGATGCTGAATGTTGTCTGACACTGGTGATTGCATTCTTTTCTACTTCACATTCTAAGGAATCAATCAATTCTGGGATTAGTCATGAACATTAAAAAGCTTTCTTTTTTTCTTTTTTTTTTTAATGATTTTCACCCTGTCCAAAACCTGAGAGCCACTCGAGGTAGAGAGTTCCAGAGTAAGAGGCACATGTAAGGAAGATAAGGTTTAACCCTAGAGACTTGAACGGGTTAAGATTGTAGTGATCGGGTAAGCCTCCTCACAAAGGAATGATTTATGGGAAAAAGCTGCTCAAGTGGAACTTACACTTTAACAATGGAATATGAAAAGAATGAAGGTAGTTCACTACAATGTAAATAGTATGGCAAGTTTCCCTGATTTGGGTAGTTTGCTAATATATTGTTTCATTACTTAATACCTCATAAATTTTGAAAATGGCTATAAATTCCACTTCAAAATAATGTTTCAAAACTGCCTCATTCTCAACATTTGTATCTACCGTTATAATATCTAAAACAAAAGATACCACTAAACAGTATAGATAATATTGTAATATGTTTTTGATGCACTTTATAGGAATCCAGCTTTTTTTCTCTAACTTTTCTTTCTTTTATTTTCTCTCCAAGAGACACACATATCTGAGAGTTATATACAGGCATTTGAATTTTTGGCAGAATCTTAAACAACAAACATCCATTTGCAAATGAGCAGTTGGATGGACAGACAAAATTTTTGAGATTGCAAAGGCCCATCCACTTGCATCGTAAGACGATAATACCGAAACAAAAAGCTTTTCTGCTGCCAAAAGAAAAAAAAAATTAAAACCAATAAATAGACATAAACAGGTGACTTTTTTTTAACAATTTCTTTTATAATCTCAAATCAAAGAAAAATGTCTTCAGTTTGGTAACATTTTAAAATAAAGAGAAGGAGAAGTTTTAAACTACTGTCTACCAGCAATTAGGCCAAATTTCTGACATATTGGGACACTTCGAAACCATTATTCTGTCACAAAATATGAATAGTTATGGTTAAGAAGATTAGTGCCAATCCTACCAGAATCGGGTTCTGCCAATCATGGAAAGAAAACAGTAGAAATTATTCATTCCAATGAAAGAGAACCTGCCACAAAACCTTGTTTAAGAAAAAAATAATTTTTTTATTCCTTTGTACTAAACAATGCTTCAAGTATGAAGACATTTGGTAAGGATTGCTACAGTAGTAATGGCCTGTGAAACAAGCTTGTTAACCATAGCTCTATGGCAAGGCGGGCATAAAAATAATAGAACTGAAATATATTATAAAACCTATGATTAGTTACTATTTAAAATGTTCAAGGCAGATAAAAGAGGACTTTTTATATTACATTTTACATATGATGAAGGGAGAAATGGGAAAAGAACCTGAAAGAGTGAGAGAGAGAGAGAGAGAAGGAGAAATGGAAAGAGAACCAGAGAGAGAGAGAGAGAGAAGGAGAAATGGAAAGAGAACCGGAGAGAGAGAGAAGGAGAAATGGAAAGAGAACCAGAGAGATAGAGAGAGAAGGAGAAATGGAAAGAGAACCAGAGAGAGAGAGAGAGAAGGAGAAATGGAAAGAGAACCAGAGAGAGAGAGAGAGAAGGAGAAATGGAAAGAGAACCAGAGAGAGAGAGAGAGAAGGAGAAATGGAAAGAGAACCAGAGAGAGAGGAGAAATGGAAAGAGAACCAGAGAGAGAGGAGAAATGGAAAGAGAACCAGAGAGAGAGGAGAAATGGAAAGAGAACCAGAGAGAGAGGAGAAATGGAAAGAGAACCAGAGAGAGAGGAGAAATGGAAAGAGAACCAGAGAGAGAGGAGAAATGGAAAGAGAACCAGAGAGAGAGGAGAACTATATATATATATATATATATATATATATATATATATATACACACATACATACATACACAAACATTTTTCTATGTCAAATTCTTATTTAATTATTAAAGGGTAAATAAAATGTTATTTGCTTAGCTCAATATTCAGGGATTATTGAACAAAAACCATATAAAATTTGATATTTTTTAAATATACCACAATTGTAAAATTACTTAAATAGTGCTGTTTTTTGATGTGATAGGTAAACTTGTATGAAAAATTCTTGGCCTGATGCAAATGGAATTAAAAAAAAGAATGAATTGAAAAGAAAAATGATTTTTTATATTCAGGCTAAAGTTTTCATCTTTGTTATTATGTGTCAGGTAAATTTTCAAATTTCCCTGAAGGTGACTCAAATCAACAGACAATTTCATGCATGTACATTGTTCATTTTTGATTTTGTACACTGCACAATATACTAGGGTCAGTTGGGTACCATCTGTGAGAAAAATACCACCATTACGCAATTCACTGCACCAGAAATTTTCAAATGGAATGCTGTACTGCTTGGCACTTGTATCAGAGGCTCCAATACAAACATTTCAGAGAATTTAGATGTCAATCTGAAGACAGTGCAAAGAGTTGGATGAGTTTAATGGTGATTACAAAGGTACAGCAACATAGAAAACTCACTCTGATCGTTCTGATAAGAACTCCCAAATTTGTTGGTGAGGGCCTCAGACTCAACACAAAGTGCCTTAAGAATGAAGTGCTTTCCTGGATCAAGAGGGTGGGTGCTGGAAGACAATATGGCTGACAACAGGACTCTGCACCATGCTACACAAGCAGGAGAACCCAGTCATGGCTGTCAGACAATCCCTTACATCTGGCCACCTAACTCCCCAGACTACAACCCCCTTGATTATTATGTCTGGGTCACAGTTGAGTGAGCGACCAACAAAACTTTTTGTATCACCAAAGATGAACTGAAGGCAAGAATTATGACAGCATTCAACAACACAAACAAGGAGACCGTCCAGAAGAGATGCAGGAGATCCCGGTCATCTGGAGGCTGTGGTTGAAACCAATGGCAATTTTATTAAATAAATTTACTCTTTAGTATTTCAAGATATTTTTTGTGTAATTTTGGTAAATATAGCTGTTAAAATGAGATGTCAGTGTCATTTTTGTTTAATAAGATGATAATTTATCCATTGCACCCCATATAACAACTTATTCAAAATTGAAAGAAATATAATAAAATATTAGACTTTATGGGTTGAATTTAAGACATCTTGTTTCAATGTAATTCTCACACACACACATATATAGGTGTGTGTGTGTGTTTATTTTCTGTTTATACATTATTTTTATAGATACAAATATTTAAGTAAATGCTTTGTTTATAATAAACACTATTAACTAGATTTATTGACATGAACATCTGAGAAATTTCATAGAAAATATTTATTCTTCGACAAGAATCAAACCTGTATCCTACACAGAACCATCAGATAACCTGACATTCTATACTATTTAGCTACAGAGTAAGCATCTGGTTAGCAAGGTTAAATTACTGTTTTTAAACAACAAATTTCCCATGATCTCTCATGAATGCTCATATCTGCTCAAAGCATATCTTAACATAAACAAATGACATCATGTATTATGAAATGGACTAAGTCTGACAATTATTTTATTTTCTGTTTATATGTTATTTTTATACATACAAATTTTTAAGTAAATGTCCCGTTTATAACAAACAATATTGACTACATTTACCAGCCTGAATGTCCAAGAAATTTCATAGAAAATATCGAACTTGTATCCTAAATGGAGGACACATATTTTCTATTAAATTTCTCAAACATTCAGGCCAGTAAATGTTAATACTGTTTGTTATAAATAGAGAATTCACTTAAATGTTTGTATCTATAAAAATAATGTATAAACAAAAGACATTCAAATAATTGTCAGACTTAGTCCATTTCATAATATATATATATATATATACACACAGACACATTTTTGCCTATCTACTGTCTGTGTTTTTATATATGTATAATATACATATATATGAAATGTGCACACGTATGTATATGCAGATTATATATGTAAATGTATATGCTTGCATATTTACTACATACATATACATAATGTACACAGGAAGCTGAGTGACATTCAACTGTGGTAATTAAGAGGCGAAATATTTGATGAGAAATGCAACAACAAACAACACTGTATTTCCGCCAGGAAGTAGCTTAGACTAATGGGCAATATCACTCTTGAGCATTATATATATATATATATATATATATATATATATATATTGCATACAAAATATTAATCAGTCTTTCACACCAATCTGCCATGTCACCAATAAAACACTAATATACACCACACATGTCTGTCTGTCTGTCTATTCTATACAAAGAAATATTTACAATCCTTGTTTGTAGATAATATCTCCTACACAAAACCCAACTCTTTCCATTGTTGTCATCATTGTGTTTTAATGTTTCTAAGATACAATACAAGACACGAAACATTTCAATAAAAATTATCTTGATGGGTCTGGAGTATTTAACTTTATTAGCTATAATAATACTGGTTCACTGATGCTGTCAAAAGAATGACAGCAATATTTAAATCCATTTGCAATCATATCGTACTTGTATCACAAGTTTGGTTCTATAGATTACTGGTGGCTCTGTAAGAGTATGATGAACAAGAGCAAATCATCGGTCCCTCCTCTCTCAATTTATCTGAGGGTATCTTTGCTTGACTTTCCACCCAGAGAACAGTTACCTTGGTTTCTGCTATCATCTCAAAACTAAATCTCCACACGACTTGCATATTTGACGATTGATCTAAGGAAATGTGCTCCACAACTGGCTCCTGTTCTATCCAAATTTTAAAATAAAAATCTTGCTGCTTCTTCATTTCCAGCTTGTTGGAAATACTTCTATGTTGTTCCTGTCTTTAAGGACTCTGGTGAACCTTCTGACCTCTCGAATTATTGTCCTATTAGGTTGATACAAAAATAATGTCGGTTTTTTGACGTATTTTTCAACGTCAAAAACCGACGTTATTTTTGCACCAACCTAATATTAGTTTTTTACCTCTTTTTGGCAAAGTATTAGAGGCTCTAGTCAATGCCAAATTGGATAAGCATCTCATTTCACATCGCCTCCTTTTGAATAAATAATATGGCTTTTGTTCCCCCAACTCTGCTGCCAATTATTATTGAATTTGTCTGCCAGGCTTTAGATAAGAATGACTCGATTCATCTTGTGGCTTGGATATCTCAAAGGCATTTGACAGGGTTTGGCATGCTGGCCTTCTCTACAAACTCAAGGGCCATGGTGCCTCTGGTCAAATATTTAGCTTAATCCATTCATTCTTAACAAATCATGTAATGAAGGTTTCCCATTAATGCTGAGGCTCTCCAGGGATTTATCCTTGGATAAATGTTTTATCCCTACCATTATCAATGTCCTTCTTGATATCTTCAGTTCTCAGCTATGTATTTATGCTAATGACATAACTATTTACTCCTGTTTTAGTAGCAAATCTGACAAAATGAAACTGGTAGCTGCTCTTGAAAAGGGCCTCAAATCAGTGGTTAACAGGGGCAAGAAATGACTTCTTAATTTTGTTGTTAAGATGTTGAGTTGTTTTCTGAATCTCATCTTAGTTGAATTTGTCACTAGATGAGTTGATATTGAAAAGAAATTGAATTCCACAAGCCAGATTGGTGTTAATAAAAATTAACTTTTAGCAAGGAAGTTGGGCTTCATGGATTCGTGTGATGAGTTTATTATTTTAAGGACTCCCTGACTAAGTCGTGCCGAAGTTTCCTATTTATGAATTTTCTTGATCACGTGGATGGCTCGAGAGAATGTTTACAAACTCTTGGTGCTTTGAACTCTGAACAGCTCAACTCAAGGTCAACTGTGCAGTGTGTAGGCAGAAACATGACATTATTATTTATTGACCAATCAGAAAGCATGTTTCATATTGAACTCTGGAGCCAATTTTAATGGGTTCAGCACAAACTGAGAATACTTAGCTGTGATCCTCTTTTAACAGGTTTAAAACAGAGAATGTAGAAATCTAATTCTACATGCTCACATGTTCTGTCCATGATATCCTCAACTCTGTTGCTTCATCTTTGAGGAGATTGTCCAGCATTCACTGCCATACAGGAGGACAGATACCACATAACAGTTCAGTACTTCTTCTCTTAATACTTTGCTTAGCTTTTGGAATGCATCTTTGGATCTCAGTGTTGCACTTTCCTTCCTCTGTCAGAACACTTCCCTACCACCTACAATCTTCAAAAACTTAAATGCAATACTATCTACTACCTTTCTGAACCCTGTTCTTTTATTACCCTTTCTCCTCATTAAAGTCTTTTCATTCTTTTTCACTCCCAGTAACCCCTTGTGTCTTAGTGGCATTATCACCATTTTCTGCCTTCCTGAATCATGTTCTTTTATTGACCTTTCTCCTCACTAAAGTCTTCTCATTCTCTTTCACTCCTAGTAACCACTTGCATCTTAGTGGCATTATCACCTTATTTGGGGAGAGTGATTAAAAAAATTATCGAAAACTTTATGCTATTCTGTATTTTGTTTATTTTCAATACTTCCTAAATATTAAACAAAACAACATTTTAGTCATCGCAGAATAATTACAGAGATTTATTTAGTGATTTTATCAAAAAAAAAAAAAAAAAAAATCTATTTCTACTACATCACCAGAAGAGACAAGTAACACAAAATTTATAATTTTCAAAGCATTTTTTTTTAAATTAAAATTTGATTAACTGATAATGTAAACAGCAGGGAAAAGATGGAGGAGTAGCAAACATTTATGAGCTGTTGAAGACAGGTTGTTTCAAGTTGCCTCAAATTCAGTATTATTCCCTCAGACTATCAAAAGAATGGCATCATTTTATATTTTCATCTCTACTCCAATAAACTGCTGACAACAGCATCAGCAGTAGAATAACAGAGGAGAGAGAGAGAGAACACCTCCTTCACTACTGACATACTTCACATATGGCTGCAGAAAAAGAGTTGTCATGGAAACGGTCACACAAACTCCTATAAACAGAAATTAAACACACTACAATCCTCTTCTGTTTTTCTAAAACGTTAGTCAACTTCAAGACACAGTTATGACAATCCACGCCAAAAGCAGGGTATTTCACTTCCATTTAAAGCCATCAGACTTTAAGAAATAATGTACGAGCCTTCTAATATCAGTGGCCTCTTTTGTATATAAAGCTCAAAGTTTGTGTGTATGTCCACTAAAAAAAAAAAAAATAACCTTGAAAATTAAATATATAAGGTTATATGACCATGTCTGTAAAATTATACAAAATTGTAACATCAACTAAATGATATTTTTATTTAAATTTTTTTATTTTGAATTTTTATTTAAATTTTTTCCTCTACTTTTTCTCTCAGTAACCTTTTGTGTCTTAGCACATTACCACCTTTCTTGGGGTAAATTAATTAAAAGGTAGAAACAGAAGATAACTAATTTGCATATTTCACTTTAATTTCTGTTTTAAAAATCAAATTTAAAATAATCTTTGTATTCATTTAAAATCCGTTTTTGTAATCTTTATAACTCATTATTGCATGTCTTTCATAGCTAAATTGCTTTGTTATTCAAAATTAAACTATTTTAGTAACCAGCTTAGCATTTAAATCACAGCTTGTGAATAAAAGGGAGTAAGCAATGTGAACATTTTTAATAGCATATCTTGAAAACTGAAATATTATATGCTGTATATGAAAAACAACTACCAAAACATTTAAACCTGTCAAGCTGCATTAATTATAATTTTGATAATACCATTTTACAGTAGTCCTCTTGGGGATTACAAAACATACTGCTCACAAAGGATAGCAGCACAAGTCTGTACTACATTCACTTGCACATACAGTTCAAATTCTGATACTTGATAGTATTATACATACATATATATATATATATATATATATAATCGTTCTAGTCATCTCAAGATTATGAGAGTGTGAAACTTGAGTCCAAGCTATCCCCTCACTGAGTGTTGACATTGTGAAGCATTTTTGGGTCTACTTAGATAGTCTAGGCATTGAGCAGTTTAATTTACTGCATAGGTAGGAGTTTGCCTTTTGGCCATTCTTTCTTTCCTAATTGGGATTTTATTTTTTCTTTTCTAAGGTTTTAGGTCTTTTGGCAAGTTTCCTATTGATCATACCAACATTGTTGTTTTTTTGTAGTGTGTGTGCACACACACACACACATATATATATATATATATATATATATATATATATATATAGAGATAGAGATATGAGATAGAGATGGGCACCTCGAGGTGATGTAATGGTTAGCAAGCTTGTCTCACTAGAGCAATTATGACCGAGTAGTGAGTTCGATGCTTGGAAAATCACTATATATATATATATATATATATATATATAGAGAGAGAGAGAGAGAGAGAGAGAGAAAAAATTAGGTAAGCTAATCTAGCAGATCTTTACTACTGTGCAGTAAGTATAATGTTCAATGTGTACCCCAGACTTATATCCTTGGACCAGACTAGGCTATGTTGAAAGCTGCAGACATCCTGAGGAGCATCATCATGCAAGGTGATGTTGCTGGTGGGATTAAAATAGCAAGTATTTTTTACAGGCTGGAGAACTGTATGTACAGGGTGTCCCAAAAATGCCTTTGTAGGCAAAATGTCTGACCCAGTGGGCATTAGATTGCTTGGCCACAAAGAGCATACCAGATCAGATTTCAGTTTCTCCTACAAAGAGGGATGCAAATTTGAACCCTGCTGGAGAGCACATTAATTCTTTCGAATGTGCAGGCCAGTAAATGTAATTCACACTGTTTAAAAAAAAAAAAAAAAAACGGAAAAAGAATCCACTGATTCCTTAGAAATTACAATAAATGATGAAAGTATAGTTTTATTGTATGCTACATTTATGGGTGAAAGTGATCAAGGATTGTGTGTGTGTGTGTGTGTGTAAATATATAAGTAGACACTAAGGTTAACAGTGAGTGGCGACAGTCTGTTTCATGCTTAAATGAAATGTCAACTTTTATATATATATATATATGAGATAGATAGATAGATATTGTCATTCACAGACAGACTGTTTCATTGTATCACAGCTCATCAGTGTGGCTAGACATTCATTTGCCTCTAGCTAGGATCGAAACCCAGCTGAATTGGTGCCAGACAGAGATTCTACCCCTAAGCCACTGGTGCACAACAGGGATAGAGGTGAATTTAAGCGTGTTTATTTATTTTTTTTTTTAGATAAACACACAGTGACTGAGAAAACGCGATTCACTTTACTGAAGAGTCTTGCATTATTAGCAGTAATAGTCACTGTTTAGAAACTCACACTTCCTTCTCAGAGAGCTCAACTGAAATAAATGTTTCAGGAGCATATATATTGTAGTATTAATACAAATATAAAATTCGTCACTTAGTTGATTGATGTTATTTTCAGCATCTTGACCCCAGAGTTTCATAGACGAACTCTCCAGCTATCACTCTCTTCACTTGTTAGAAGATACTAGCAATTGACTGTATATTTTCTATCATGAATTATTTTAAACATAGAATCAATTTAAATAACATAAGATACCCCAAAATGCATACAAATATAACACTGCATCAAATGCACTGGTATTGTGCTTAGGAGGTTGTCTACTGAAGTTTTAAAGAAACAGTTTTGATGCTCAGTTGATTTTTTTTTTTTTTTTTGTCGAGATTGGTTTTATAAGTCTCAAAAACAACAAAAATGCATGCCACTCTCATATCCAAGACTAAGCATAATTTTAAAAACAGATTATTGGAAAACTAGACAGAAGAATCAATTAAATCATAGTGTCTGTCTGTGGATGTGACAAGCAGCTTGCTTTATAAAAGTGTGGCATGAGTTGATGTGGCCATTACGAAGGTCAAGAGACACAAATTGCTTAGATTCACATGGCAGATACCATCACTTGCTAAATGAGAATAAAGATACCTGAAAATACACAAAGAAAGACACTATAAAGTGCTACAAATTAACAAATTTCAAAGCAGGTTTGATTTGATGAAAATACTCTCACTGCAGAAAGATAAATTTGACAAATTTAAATTGATTGACTGTTTTTTTTTTATGGCTTATCAACCTTCTGCAGGTTGTTTGAAGCCAGAAAATATTTTTAGATTTTTAGTTATTTTGGTGGGGGATAATGATTTACTAATAGAAATCCTACTAATTAACCCATAGTTGGGGGAAGAAGAGGTGTGTATATACCTTTCCCAAGGATATTTGTGCAGAAGTGAATATAACAAACCTGACTGGAATTGGAACTCAGCTCGCCAATTTCCATTTCTGAGCTGTTATCCATTACACCACCCACACATCAAAGCTAAACAACATCTAGTATTCTCAAGCAGTGAACCATAATTGCTTAACTTCAGTGATCATAGGAAAACCAATGTGTCAATGTGTGATATGACCATAAGCTGACATATTTAAATGATTGGAGTTGACATTTGCAATTCATTATGCTCCACAATATGGAGATTAATAATTGCAACATAGAAGAACAAGTAACTTTAATCAAAAAATATAAGATGATGTCTTTGTCATGGCAGGAGTTATCTATAGCTTTAGAGATGCTAAAAGAATTATTTACTTTAGTGAAGTTTTCTTGATATGCAATTCAAAACTGACTTTTTAGGCTTCAGTTTGATATTCATACTTTGTTTCAGTCTATAGTGCTAAAAACAATGTAAATTTTTTGATTGATTATTTTTTTTTATGACTTAACCCATTGTGGGTTACTTAAAGCTGAAACATACTTTGGATTAGAATTATCTTACTTATTTATTTATTTATTTTTTTTTACAAGTGAATATTGCACTAATAGCTTTTGAGAACAACAATGATTTTCCCCACATACAAGTCCTACTATTTAACCCATAGCTGGTGGGAAGAGATTGATTCATGTTTTTCCTAAGAGTATTTTTGCATAAGTGAATGAAATGGACCCAACTGAAATTTGAACTCTACTGCAAGATTCTTGGTTGGGTCAAGACTTTTCAGCAACCCCCACATATACATTAAAAAAAACAAATAACTATTTATGTAGGTATTTACTCAACTCGTCCTGCATAAAAGCTGCATGTGTAACTGTGAAAGCAAAAACTGAACTCACTGCAGTAGTAATGGATGGCCAGCTTGTTAACCATTACACTATAACCAACATTAATCCTTATTCATAAAATTCTCTTTGCATTAAAAAAAAAAATTGAAACTTTTGAAATGTCAAGTCCTTAGATTAAAAAAATAATTAAAAAAATCCAATAAAATACAATTTCACTCATGTATTCTTGTGCATATGTTATATAACTGTTGTCCAGATAGAATACAGAATCAACAGGATAAATTTAAATTCCAGCCTCATATGTTTTACACAAATGCCTTTCAGAAAGACGTTAATCCATCTTTTCTCCCTTAACTATGGATTAAATAACTGGGTAGACTGGGCTCTCAAGCTCTGGTTGGCATCAGTCTAAAAGAAGAAAGCTGTAAATTCCAAACCAAAGAAAAAACAGCTGGAAGCTACACCACTATCTTTCCTAAGAATGCGTCGTAATTTACAGATAAAGAAATTTGTAGAAAGCCAAGATTGCCTACGTTCTGAAGGGACATGGCATTTGTTGATACATTTCTTGTGAAGACAAACTTAGCATGGTGAATCTTTTTTTTCAGGCATCAGCTGTAATAAGCCAAGCCAAAATATCTATTTGGTTGGGACACTAATGCTATAAACATTCAGCCACGAGTCCAATTACATAAAAAAATCTTTAACAGCATTTTTTATAACAGTGCAAAAAAGTTAATATATTTTCCAAGTTTAAACTTCAGTGCCTCAAATTTAAGCTACCATTAAAGGCTAAAAAGAAAAAAATGAATGTCAAAATGTTAGAAGAAAATCAATGAAATCTTATTGACCTTTGTCATGGTTGCCTATGAAGGTTACAGCTTTTTGATGATACTGCCTTGGCAGGTAAGACAGTCATCACCAAATGCTTACTCACCCGCACTTCTATGTCAAATAATTTGTCGAGAAATCCAATGACAGAGAAAGAAATCCAATGACAATAAGAGGGGGAGAGAGAGAAATCCAGTGAAAGAGAGAGAGAGAGAGAGAGAGAAATCCAGTGAAAGAGAGAGAGTGAAAGAGAGAGAGAGAGAGTGAAAGAGAGAGAGAGAGAGTGAAAGAGAGAGAGAGAGAGTGAAAGAGAGAGAGAGAGAGAAATCCAGTGAAAGAGAGAGAGAGAGAGAAATCCAGTGAGAGAGAGAGAGAGAGAAATCCAGTGAAAGAGAGAGAGAGAAATCCAGTGAGAGAGAGAGAGAGAAATCCAGTGAAAGAGAGAGAGAGAGAGAAATCCAGTGAAAGAGAGAGAGAGAGAGAAATCCAGTGAAAGAGAGAGAGAGAGAGAAATCCAGTGAAAGAGAGAGAGAGAGAGAAATCCAGTGAAAGAGAGAGAGAGAGAGAAATCCAGTGAAAGAGAGAGAGAGAGAGAAATCCAGTGAAAGAGAGAGAGAGAGAGAAATCCAGTGAAAGAGAGAGAAAGAGAGAAATCCAGTGAAAGAGAGAGAGAGAGAGAGAGAGAGAGAAATCCAATGAGAGAGAGAGAGAGAGAAATCCAATGAGAGAGAGAGAGAGAGAAATCCAATGAGAGAGAGAGAGAGAGAAAGACAATGAGAGAGAGAGAGAGAGAAAGACAATGAGAGAGAGAGAGAAAGAAAGACAATGAGAGAGAGAGAGAAAGAAAGACAATGAGAGAGAGAGAGAAAGAAAGACAATGAGAGAGAGAGAGAGAGAAAGACAATGAGAGAGAGAGAAAGACAATGAGAGAGAGAGAGAAAGACAATGAGAGAGAGAGAGAACCAATGAGAGACGGAAAATAAGAGCAGGGAAAGCTGATTCATGCCTTTCTGAAATTGCAAATATTTTGAAGACGAATAGAAGCAGCTACAGGTGAAACTTCAACTCAGTTTACCAATTCCTTTTTTGTTGAAAACCCTTATGCCATCCCACCCAACTTCTATAAACAAATTACATGATCGTAAAAATATATAAACCTATTTCTTCATTTTTTTTGGACATATCTATTAATCAGAAAATCTCGTCTTTGACCAAGCCCCACCATCCACAACTTAAAACTGGCATTTTATAATTTATCTAGATTCTTTAGATTTCTTTCTAAAAGGGGGATAAAGAAAATAAGGAAGGTTAAAAAAAAAAAAAGAAAAAAAAAAGACAAGACAGAGAATCTAGAGTGGCCGCAAAACTGCTTACGTCAGTGATAAGAAAAACATTATGATAAGCAGAATGCTAAAAATGTGCTTTGGATAAAAAGAAAAATCTAACAGTGAAAGGAATTCTTCAAGTAGCAGCAGCAGCAGATAAGTCTTAATGTCAGGGCACAAGCCAATTCAGTTGGTCCTGACCATTGGCCGGCATCAGTTCATCACTCTTTCATGCCATTATATTTTCGAGAAAAATAAAATCCAAAAACACCAAATAATAGTACTAATTTATCAGAAAGTCAAAAAAATTACTGCATTGTTAAAAGAAAAAAAAACAAAACAAAAAAAAACTGATAAACTTTACATGAAGTCAAGTCATGAGTCTTTCATACAGTCATGGTCTGTGCTTAAAAGCTCAAGTGGATATATAAGAGTTTAACAGCAATAAGTAGACGAAATTTAAATTCCTGCCAACTCCATTACATTCACATTCTTATAAATCCCTTCTGAATAAGTATGAATCCATCACTTGTCCCCACCCCCAGCTATGGATCAAATAGAGCTGAATGGGTTCTCTTGCCTTGAGGTGGCAACCAGTTCAAAAAAAAAAAAAAAAAAAAAAAAAAAGGAAAGAAAACTCAATTCAAAAACTAGCCTGCAGAAAGATGAGCTCCGTCAGGCTATCTTACCCTAGATCAGTGGTTCCCAAACTTTTTTTTTTTTTTTTTCTCTGATGACATTTTCAATGAAAATTTGCTTGCTCCTTACCAAATTTTATGTGATAAAAAATATGTTTAAAAATAAATAAACAAAGAGAGGATTAATGGGAGATAATTGCGTATTCGAAGTCAGAACATTATCATTGATAACTCTCTTCTAATTTGCATAACCTAGTTACTATATTCTTAATACTTGATATAATGCAAAAAATATTACAATGATAAAATCAGTCAATAATTGTTTAATTATTTATAGTAGAACTCATGCATGCAATTACAAGAATTCCATATTTTAAATTTTGAACTCATTTATTTTTGACACTTGAATTTTTTTAAACTGTTCCTAAATCACCTCACCTCCTAACTTCTTCCAACACACATTAGGCATGCTGAACTATTTGGGAACCACTACCCTAAATATACTTCTGCTACTATAGCTGAAATACATAGTGCCCTCTACAATATTAATGGATTGTGGGACTTGTGATGTGATGAAAGCCAGTATTCCAAATACTGACTTGTGAGGTGATATGATGTGATGAAAGCCAGTATTCCAAATACTGACTTGTGAGGTGATATGATGTGATGAAAGCCAGTATTCCAAATACTGACTTGTGAGGTGATATGATGTGATGAAAGCCAGTATTCCAAATACTGACTTGTGAGGTGATATGATGTGATGAAAGCCAGTATTCCAAATACTGACTTGTGAGGTGATATGATGTGATGAAAGCCAGTATTCCAAATACTGACTTGTGAGGTGATATGATGTGATGAAAGCCAGTATTCCAAATACTGACTTGTGAGGTGATATGATGTGATGTGATGAAAGTCAGTGTTTAGAATACTGACTTTTAAGTCAAGCTAAGTCAGTCAACACCATAAAAAAAAACCAGCATGACCCAATCCATTTTTCACCTCTATTTAGAATGTCCTAACTAAATTAAACATTTTGTCTTATTTTGGATTTCTTTGACAATACATTCTCTCTTATTACCTTGTTTATATATGCCATCAACACAAAAATGATAAGAATATGTTAAGTTTTTGATCCATGTACAATGTGATTACAAACTGGAGAGAAGACAATGGGGAAGAACTCCATGTTTTCCAAGAAGTGCATGATAATTCATAGATGATAAAAAAGGAATTTGTGGAGGGTCATGACTGCCTACGTTCTGAAGAGACAGCATTAGAAAAAATAAATTAAGAAATAAAAATGAAAAACTCATATTTTTCTAGCATATATTTATACATGGGTGTTAAGGTTGATTTGTTTTCTATGATTTATCAACCCTTTGCTGGTTATATAACCTTTAGCTCTCTGCATTATTTACAAATCCATTTCATTTTTTTCAAGTTCCTTCAATTAGATTTATTGTCAATTTCAGTCAAGAGAGTTTTTACCATTTCCTTTGTAGGAGGAGGCACAGTGGAGTAATGAATAGCGGCTCAGATCGAGGAATCGGTGAGCCAAGTTCAAATTCCAGTTGAATCCATTACATTCACTTACATGCTAATACCTTTGGGAAAGGTATAAATCCTCTTCTCCTGACAGCTATGGGTAAATAGCAGGACAGATCGGGTTTTGTAGCCTTGGATGGCAATTAGTCTACTGCAGAAAGAAATGGCAACCTACTGCAGAAAAAATCTGCCTCGTCAGTCATGTATCACATATGGCATATAACTGACTTGTAGGACATAACAACACAATTGCAAAATTCAAACACATCATTCAAGACACAGTGTCACATGCATTGGCAGAGGATACACCTTTTGCTTGACAAAGAAAATCACCTTGAGGCCAAAAAGTTAAAGCCAGAAAATACTTTTTGTTAAGGTTGTCAGAATTTTCTTTTTAGAGATAATTGTTTAGTGATACAAGTCTTACTAATTAACCCATAGCTGTGGGGAGAAGGTGTATTTATACCTTTCCCAAGTGAATATAATGAACCTAACAAGAGTTAGAATTCAGTTCTACAATTAACCATTCCAATACATTACACCACCTGCACATTCAAGTTTATAGCACCTGATATTCCCAAGTAGTCACTCATCTCAGTACTGACCAGGTTTCATAGACCTTAACTTTGATGGTCATACGGGAACTGGCATTTCAACAGGATGCAGCTGTAAGCCCCTGAGTGGATTTTTTTTAAAAAGTACATGTGAAAATGATATGAAAAGATTAAAAGCTTAATCAGAGGCATGAACTCAAACTAATGGTATTTATTGAGTGGAGTCATAATTTCCGTTTTTAAGAATCAATTGCGATGACTAATGTACTAACATAACTGTTACTTAAATACGTTATAACAGGCAAAGAAAAGCAGGTTATATACGACAATGTTTGATGCAAAAAGGAATGGATTGACAAGAATAAAGCCGAGCTCCATAAAAGAAAAGTAATTTTTTGCATCTAGTGGGATTGTTTGGGTATTATTCCTTTATTCTTCTATATGGTGTGGTCTCTTCAGGACATTAGGCAATCATGGCTCTCCATAATTTCCTGTCCTATAGTTCTCAGTATAGTTTGTCTTTTTACTATATCTCCCAATCCCTGTTCTGCCAACCACTTACACAAGCTTATTAGATAGGTTATGTGCTGATTTCCTTTGTTCCTTGCCATCAATATGTCCTGTGAGTGTCAAATTTTCTAAACCCACTTTCCTCATTACGTACCTTAGAAATTTTAACTGTTTCTTACTGATACTACATATAAGTGTCCTTTTTGTTTCCATTTTCTCTAAAACTTCACCATTGCTCAAGTGTTCAGTTCATGGTCATTTGGAGTTCTTAACTTGCAATGAAGCACTAAATGTACATTTATCATCTAGCAGCTGCAACCTGTCCATAAAGATTTAATAGGAAAGAATCCTGTACTCGCCAAGAAGGAAAGCGTTGTTCTTCATGTATGGTCACATACAGCAATAACAGCAGAGGAAAAAAACTTTAGAACTGGTCCCACCCGCCATATTTACCTGAAATTGCATTGATTATTACTGTTTTTTTAATTTCTGCAAAATGCCTTGATGGAAAACTTTCTATAACGAAAAACAGATTCAAAATTTGTGAAAACATTTTTGCATCAAAACCTGTGGAATTTTACTCAAAAGTTATAATTGAATAAAATGTAATTGTGCATTATTTTTTTAAAGAATAAAGTCAATAAACAAAAGCAGAAATTATTTGATTGAACTTAACAGAAAACTTTGTAAATTCTTGTTGTTGCCACTATTTCGGATATATTGAGTTATATAATCTGTTAGAATTTGTATTTCACTACAGAAAAATAAGATTATGATGAAAATCTTTTTCATTCACTACAAAATGCTTTGATGGAGAAAACCACATTCAAAAATTCATCAAAAACCTTTTCATGTCCAAACCTGCAGAATTTAGAATTTTAGGTTAAAAAAAAAAAAAAATAATCAGGTATCAAGGAGCTTTCTGATAAGGGGTTACATGTCATTGTAAATAATGGTGAATATATAATTGAATAAAATGTAAATGTAGTTTATTTTTTAAAGAAGAAAGTTGATAAACAAAAACAGAAATGATTTATGATTCAACCTAACACAGTAAAAAAAAAACAAATAATTTACCAGACAAGCCACAACACCTTCTCCAGAGTTGGTTTGTTTTTATTTTTTTCCTTACCACTTTTATCAATAGGAATGATGTAAAATGTAAACAAAGCAGGCAACAAGTCTGGGGCTATGAATATAACTTCTGTATTTAGAAAGAGAACCGGGGTTGGCTGCATAATATTTCAACCACAAGTTCATGCTACTTCTACCGCAATTATTGTAGTGGTACATCATTGTGGCTTAATGGTTATCAATTTAAGCTTGCAGAACATTAGTCATAAGTTAGTTCCTCACTGGGTGCCCATACTTAGTAAATAATAACTGCTTCAATTATTATTATTATTAGCATCATTCTTCAGGTACAAAATTTTAGTTATTTCTAGGAAAATTGAGATTAGTTTGTTTTGTCATTATTGCAAATCCGACTTCAGACCACACATGGCGAGGAATATTTTTGAAAAAGTAATAATATCAGATGATTCATCCATATTTATACACGGAGGAACTGAAAAGTTCTCAGCCCAACCTGTCAATCAAAACCTGATCAAATAACCAAAGATCAGATTTTAGTGGGGATAAGAGGCAACAATAAGGGCCAGATACACATGTGCAAAATAAAAATGGTATTTACCCATTACCTTCCCACAAGGTGGGATGTTGTACAAAGCCATTTTTTACCTGGGGTATTTCCGAGCCCATACACCCAGGCAAAAATTCTCTGTAGACCCCGTACACATGGAGTCGGGTAGCTGTCTACCTCCCCAGATGAAACACTGCCCTTCGAAATAGCCTTGTCTGGGTTCCTATCTGCCTCCAGGCAGAGAGGTCAACAAGCAGTGTTCCCAAACTGAGAGGTTTGGCAACAGATAAAAAAAAAATAAATAAATAAAAAAAAAAAAAACATTTATTTTTGTAAACAAACAAGTTGATACCATCTTGTATAGAAAATCAAGTTTGAAGTGAAAACATGAAACTTGTTTCAAAGAAATGTTTTGATAGCTCTCTACGAAGGTGTGTATCTGTAGAAAAGTAAACTTTTCTAAGAACCAGATCATTTTTGGAAAATTTAAAAATGACATTATCAAAAAAATCCCAATCTTAAGCTATCTGTGGTTCAAATGATACTTGAAATGGCCAATTTTAAATGACGACTACAAATATTAGGAGTAGACATTTAATTGGATCAGATTTTTCAAAAGATGCTTGTTGCTTTATCATTAAGAAAAATGAAGGTATTAAAATTAGCAGTCCTGGAAAGGTTTTTGAAATTGAAATCTTTCACTACAGAAGATGCATAGTTAACTATGAATGAATTTTTGAAGGAACTGGAAAAAAAAACAAAACAAAAAAAAAAAAAAAAAAAAAATGAAGAATTTAATTATTTTGTTGAATTTGTTTCTGATATTTCTTTGAAAGTCTCTTGAGTGAGACTCATCCATTCAGGATCAATCATAGGTCATAGTTGATCAGCTTATACTAGACTTGACCAATTTAAGTTATGACCTTAAAATAATTATAATATACAAAAGAATATTTTGTATCATAGGATGATCCATTTATCCACACGCAAAGAAGCAAGAACAGTTGACTGCATTTAAAAAGACTTTTACAACAGAAAGGAAAATTTGGGCCCCCTCCTCAATGGGAATACACTAATTTTTTGTTTCAGAAAAAAAAAAAAAAAAAATCATCACAGATGTTAATTAAATCACAAATATAAACAAAAAATTTATAGATTTTGTACAAGAGCGTCTGACACCTATTCTCTCTAAAAAGAATATATATATAGTGAGGTGGTTGTAAGACTGAGAACTTTTTGCTTAAAAATCAATATGATCACTAATCAAAATAATTCTATTTCATTCTGCTATCAAGGGACTTAATTGACTATTATTGTGTCAAACAAAAAAAATCAAACTCGAATTAAATTTCATTTTATTTATGTCCGTAATCTTAAAAATAAGCCTTATATATTTATTTTATTCTTTTTTAATTAGGTTATTTTTTTTAATCCGATTTCTGTTTTAATTGGTACCATATTTAAATATGGTACAAATATGCGGCATAAAAATGACTTCCATTTTGTCTACACGCGGTAATTTTACAGTACACTGAAATAAACTTTATTTGATAGGAGTCTCGAAAATAGGGACAAGTAATAAAAGTTCAATTTTCATTTTATTTTTGTCCATGTACGTCTGGCCAGACTCTTCTTAAAGTCTTCACTTATTATTATGGGCATGAATAAGATTATTTTAATACAATTTTACAATTAAATAAATTCGGTCTCTAGCTGAATAAGAAAAATCATTTTACGAACTTGGGAGAAGGTTTGTCGTTTTAAAACAATCAACAAAATGACTTCGTTTGTGACAAAAACATTATTATTGATGACGTCATCATATTCATCACTACATTCCGCTCTTTCAGACAAGTACAGTATTTTCTAAACAGTCTTAAAAGGTCAAGATTTATACAGAAATACAACACCATTACGTGGTAAAGAGAAGAAAATTCATACTTTGAACAAAATAAACGAGGAAGTTAGAGTTGTCTTTCCTTAATCAGTGCAGCCATTGTGCGTGTGTGCAGCACTTAGCGACTCCGATTACAAATGTAGGTGTTTGTTTTATAAGTGTCTTTCGCTTGAAGACAAGTTGCTTATTAAGGTCAAAAATTAGAAAAAAGGAAAAAAAAAAAATTAAAATGTGACTACCACCGAACATATAAAACATTCTGGAGAAATTTATACTTGTATTATAAATCAGAAACATTGACTTGTCCAAATTGTTATCAAATGGCAAAAGTTCTCAAGTTGTTCAAAATAGAGAAAAAATTAAATTGAACTACAGTAAGGGGGAAAGACATGTTACAAGACCTCAGAGGCCTGAAATTGTATATGTAACTTAAAACTTAAACAGCACAGGAGTTCACTTTTGGTCAGAGCTGGAGTAAATTGTAATCATTTTAGAGGGGAGAAGGCACCCAGTCCCAGGGATTCCAACTCTACTTACACCTTCCACATTACACTAAGAGAGGTGCAGATTGGTGTAATACCGATGCCAGCATGTCAGTAGTTGCAGACACCTGGCAATTTTTGTCCTTGGTTCATATGCATATGTATGGCACTCCCCATGTTAAAACGACCTTGTGTCACATCCTACCTTAGTGGGGAGTCCAAGTAAAATCAAAGTATATATATATATATATATATATATATATATATATATATACTTTTCTCCTCTCTGTACATACATACAATAAACCTTTCAGCCATTCTGCTGTCCACCCTTCATCAGGTGTCTGCCAATCTAGGTAACCTTCAGGAAATTTCAAACTGAACCCTTTATTTAGTCTGCTTGGGACAGTCTATATCCAGGGATACCTACTTTTGTTTTAATTTATCTGGCATGATCATTAGTTGAACAAGGCCAGTACACTCAAAGCCTTTGTCACAAAAACTTTGCTAATACAACCACCAATCCCTTCCAAACACTTTTGTCCTTCCAGTTTCACACAGAAGGCTTGGGATGATATTCTGGCACTTCACAACATTGCTGCATACTTGGATTATCTCCACAAATTATATATCTTAAGATTCTTGACAAAATCCAAAGAAAAGCCTGTAATGTTATCAGTCCTAACATCTCAATTTCAGTCACTTTCCCCACTGATGTAATATGGCTTCCTTCTGCCTTTTCTGTAAATATTTCCATTGCATTTGTTCTAATAACGTCTCCTTAATACTTCAAATTTAAACATACAACTAGATCTCCTTTTACTACTGAAACAGGTAGATCTCAGTTCTATTGTAAAAGTTTCTTTTCCTGCACTTCACACATGTGAAATTCTGTTCCGGTTTCTTGCTTCCCTGCCACATACAATGATTTAAAAATTTTAAATGGAGCATCAATTTTCATCTTCTTAAATCCTGTTCTTTTATTGTCCTTTATCCTCTCTAAAGTTTTCACATTCTCTTTCAATAACCCCCTTGAATCTTGGTGGCATTCTTGACTTGTTCAGTCTTGCTATATATTATAAAGTTATTCTATTCAAACATACATTTTACCAATACAAAAATGCACATTTGTTTTGATGCCCACTGAATTGGGCATCAAAACAAATATGCATTTTTGTATTGGTAAAATGTATGTTTGAATGGAATAATTTATAATAAATAACTATTGCTCTACTTTTTGTATTGAGCTCTCTTTTAAATTAATGTTATGAACATTTGAATTTATATTCATTTCATTCTCCTTACATTTGTGTGTGTGTGTGTATATATATATATATATATATATATATATAAATACCAAGTCCATAGGTGGTAGGTATTATTCCAATGAGGTCTTATTAATATAAAAATATTAAAAGGGTTACTCCATGATGAGAGCTCATTGAATAAATTTATATGCAGAACTATATATATATATATATATATATATATATATATTATAGTAATAATTATACTTACTTGGCGAAAAAACTTGGATGGCACAATTTGCAAGTATATCAAAACAAATTGGTATCCAAGAAAGAAAAAAGAAAACATCTGAACAAGGAAAAAAAATCGTCCAGTGCCTTAAATTTCCAGTCCCCCCACCAAAAAAACAAAAACAAAAAACAAGCAATTAACTAAGATAAAACATAGAGTGCTCAATATTTTAAGAGCAAAGTTAAATAAAATAAATCCTAAAGATCCCAGAACTACCTACCTAGGTCTCACCTAAATCTAAGTAGGTAATTCCTGGCTCTTTAGGAAATTATATATATATATATATATATATATATATATATATATATAAGTGATCACTTCTAAGATTAAATTAGCCATGGTGAGATTTGAACCCAGATCACATGGTCATGATGTTAACATTCTCACTACTTGACCATAAGCCTATATTAAAATATTAATAATTAAAACTATACAAATCTTTGCATTTAACTTGCATTTTTCATGTCATGAGTCCCATAATCCATGAGAGTCATTGATGCACCACAGCCATAGCAGCAATAAATGTTTCTACAGTAAAATACCCCGACAAAATTCATCTCTCCTCAAACCAATTTTGATTTCAGGTTTTTCCTTCTCTTAGACTGTTTTCTATCAAAGACTAGAAAACTCAGTCTACCCTGAAATTTAACCCATAGCTGGAAGAGAAGAGATATGTTCATGCCTTTTCAAAGAGTATTTGTGTGAAAGTGACTGCAACAGACTAGCCTAGAATTTGCTTATTTTCCATTTTCAATATCCATTATACTACCTGCACATTGCATGTTTTTACCTTTCTTAAAACTGAAGGGTAGAATATGCTGAAAATATTGCTTTTTCAACTCCATCTTCCAGAAACAAAAAATATGCCAGGTTTAGAAAAATCACTCACAAAAACATGCTGATCATGTAGCAAACATGAATTTTTTGAATGACACTAAAAACAAATCTAATGTTGTCTAACATCAAAAACTGGACAAGGTTTCTAAGTTCCCATATGTATTGCTAGCCTCCACCGAAACTGACTGAGCAGGCAAAAAAGGGGAAAGCAGTTTACTCAGTCAATAAAATAAATATATTTCAAAAGGGTAAAATATCAATAAAAATAGCCAGACATAGCAAACAGAATATTTTGAAAATATTTCTAAAAATAATTATCAATTTAAAAGTCTTCAAAACCAAACTTTAAAACAGATTTTGGAAAGGAAAAACTCAAATTGATATTCAATGAATTTCTATTCATTGACAATAGATACGTTTCTAATTCATTTCATTTTAACCTTTAATTCAACTATGTTTCTTAGATGGGAGAGTTGCACCCCCTCTGTAATCTAGTGGGTTTACAATATATAGAAAGTGCATTGCTAATTAAAACAAACATTGATTTTTAAAAAATCCAGTTCTAAATTAGGAGTAGTCAAATTTTTCTTTGAGGAAAACATTGATTTTTTTTTTTTTTTTTTTTAAAGTAAAATTGAAAAAATAGAACCATGAACATTTAAAAATTTTAATGACGTTTCATGTGTGATTTGTTTAAGGAAAAATCTTTTGGATATATCTGCTAGAGGTCAATATAATCCTTGAATTTCACCATCTGTAGGGAGACAATCTTGACACAGAATGTTGTCTTGTGTGCACACACAAACACATTTTATATATATATATATATATATATATATATATGGAGAGAGAGAGAGAGGAGATAGATTTCACTTACACAAGTGCATTTATTTCCTGGCTCGGTGAATTTCTTCTGCTAAATACTTTGTGCTAGTAAGTAGACACTTGTAATTACTATAGCTGCAAATCAAAATACTTTTCATCTGAATCTGATCCGAAGAACGCTTTATAATAATTCAAATCAGTTCACGATAAATGTTGATGAGGGTTGGAGATAGGAAATTGAGTGAAGTGGGTAAGATTGATTACAACCCATTAACACTTCCTTTAGGCAAAGTTTGAGATTTACACAAACTTTCAAGTATCTCTCTGATTTCATTTGAGGAGAGAGAGAGAGAGAAAAAAAAAAAACATTTTAAAAGTGCTAGCAAAATTTTTACCATTCCATATGTCTTTCCTTCTTTTCAGATGAAATACTCTTTTGGTCTTAGGCGAGAAACTTAGTCAAGATAGATAAAAACTAGAATAAATTTAACTCCACAGATGCCTTTAAGATTCACTCAGGGAGATATATATTATTTATTTTTTGCTTTCTGACCATGAGACCTGGGTTCAATTCTCACCATGGTTGATTTGTCAGGGAAGGGGGACTTCCTGATGGTATTGGTCTGGAGGGGATGATCCAAGTGTGCGGCACCTTTGGAAAGTGCCTGAAAGCCATACCACGGGTTGACCCAAACCATGTAAGCGAAATTGGGTTGACAGGTGCTTTAGGGTGGGGGAATGTCAATAGTTGTGCTAGCGCAAAGTCACAAGTCATTGTGACCGAGGGTTTGAGTGTACTGGCCTTGTTCAGATTGTTGATCATGTTAAATAACGCACCCTCTCCCAGAAACTGTAACTATGGTCTGCTCAGCATAGTTGCAGTATAAACCACAAGTTGGCTCTATGGGTATTAAACAAACACAAATGTGCCTGAGCAAGTATCTGCAATAGGGATTGACTATCCGCCCTAATAGATGGGTATGCTTGACTATGAGTTGCCAGCTATTATATATATATATATATATATATATATATATATGCACCTTTGATCCATACACACACAGAATCATAATTAAAAACAAAAGACAAACAAAATGAAAAATCGATAGAAACAATAAATAAAAGACAGAGAAACAACAAAACGACCTGCATAAAAATACAAAAAGAAAAATTAAAAATTAACAAAGAATTTCTTTAAATAAGTGTGTTGTTTTTTTTCAAATTACATTTCCATCCCTTCATGGCATAATTTCAGTTACAAAAATGATTTTTTTCATTTAATTAGTTTGGTTTGGTTTACAGCACATCAACCTCAAAATCTTTATTGCTGGTAATAATTTTTTTTTTTTTTTTTTTTTTTAATGTATTTCTGGTAATATTTTTTTTCCTTAAAAAATGTATAGCTGGTCATATCTTTTTTTAAAAATGTATTACTAGTAATATTTTTTATTTATTTTTTTTTTTGTAACAACGTATTTCTGGTATTAAAACCTATTTTTACACTTTCATAGTGTTTTGACCCCAGTATAGGGGATTAACTATTTGCCCATAGCTGGGACCCTAACAGGTGCTACCACCCCAGGTCAGGGTGGACCTGAGACCACTAGTAATTAAGAGGTGGTTCCACCCTTCTCAAAACCTCTTGATCAGAGGCCTTGCTGCTGGATGTAGTTTATCGTCTTACCCAGGACGGTAATTTAATTAAGTGGCTAACATCTATAAGTTTCTATAAAATGGTATATTACATGTGATACATTATAATTGATTATATAGAATATTTTGCAGTTAACTGATGATGATCAATGACCTAAAAGTAGTAAGAGGTTAGGGTTCATAAAGGGTTACAGCAGGGGGTGATCTTCTCTTGTTCTTGTAATGGCATTCATCTGAGGTGGGTTGAGTCGGCTCCAATATTGGAGTTTCATGGGAATTTGGAATTCACAAGCGGTCCCCAACCCGCATGTATAGCACATGAAATCTGATTGTAGTGGTGATGGTTTCATGCAGGACCATCCACACTTTTTGAAGGGCCGAATACAGAGACCTGGTGCACTACGTGCCACAAGGTCCACAAACGACCCTCCTCAGGTTTTGTATTCAGAGTTTTCCTTCTCCTAGACCAGTTGCCATCCAAGGCTATAGAGGCCAGTCTGTCCTGCTATTTACCCATAGCTGGAGGGAGAAGAAGATACATGACTGATGAGGAAGATTTTTTCCTGCAATAGGTTGCCATTTCTTTCTCCAGTAGACCAGTTGCCATCCAAGGCTATAAAACCTGGTCTGTCCTATTTAGCTATAGCTGGGGGAGAAGAAGATGAGGATTCATACCTTTCCCAAGAGTATTAGCATGTAAGTGAATGTAATGGATTCGACTAGAATTCAAACTCGGCTCTCCAATTCCTCAATCCAAGTCGCTATCCATTACTCCACCATGATAGCTAAGCTTAACTCCTTTATTTAAAAGAACCAATACAGATGAATTAGAATTCTTTTTTTTTTTCAGGAATAAAGTTTCTTCTTTTTCATAATCCAAAAAACATCAGCTTAAACAGATTAAGTACTATATATATTTTTGTGATGTTCAATGGCTTCTCTTGTCACGTTTGCTATGCCAAACGAAAGCTTGTTATCACTTCCAAAAATGCTTGTTATATTCAAGACTTTGTAGACAACAGTACTAGTAGTAACGCCTTCCAATAATATCCACACTAGTAATAGTTGTTCAAGTAGTAATCGCCAAATTGTATAATGATCAGAAGAGAATCATAATCTGTATAGTAGCAGTTTAGAGAGAGTGAACTTAAAGCAATAGTGGATAGGCAAGAAGAGTGAACAGTGATCGTATAGTCATCACTATCTATTTATTCACTTCCCCTATGATCACATGATCTACTTAATAATGCAATCACCCATGTTGCTCAATGGTGATCTAGTTTCAAACCAGTGTCGGCAACAGCACCTACTCTTATACAAGATATATATATATATGGACATTCCAACATGGTTAATGGTTAGTAAGCTTGTTTTCACTAGAACAATTACAACTGAGTAGTGAGTTCAGTCCTCACTGGGTACCTCATGCTTTCGGCCTTGTGCCACATGTAAGCTACGCTTAGAAAATGACCACATTTATGGCACCTTGAGATGGTGTGATGGTTAGCAAGCTTGTCTCGTTAGGACAATTATGACCGATTAGTGAGATCGATCCTCACCGGGTGCCCCTTAATTTCAGCCTTGTGTCACATCCAAGTTATGCTTGGAAAATCGCTATATATTATACACACATACACCAAATAATAATATTACATAAAGTTAATGTTCTTGTTGAATTTTCTAACACAAGATTTTATGTAAAAGTATCAAGAATACAAATGAAACATGTAGCAAAATCTTCTATGACAGCAATTGGCAGATTATTTACAATTCAGATATTTTAATACATTTGAATATAATTCCATTTATTGGAAGAAAGTGTTACATGATGCATAATCAAATTCTGACAAAAATCTAAGTTATCATAAACAATGCACAGGACTTCAATTATCATTTCAAAATTTCTTCTTTGGGAGGTTAAATTTTTAATGAAACATGTAGCTAAAGGTGTATGCAGCAAATATAGAAAAATCATGTCTTTAAATATACAGGGTAAATTTCCATCACCCACTGCACCAAATAATGTGGAACCAAAATCAGAACAAAAAGTATACTGTCTGCTATTAATACACAGATTTTTCAGAAATATCATGAAATATCCCTTACAGAACAAACAATGAAGAGTTTCAAAATTGTTTTGCACATAAACTGACTCTAAAAATATCCCTAAAATAGTTGCTGCATCTTTGTGTACTGTGTATAATGTTAAGACCAAAGTCAGGTTTTGAGGAACATGGAACCACCTCTTAATTCCTGGTGTTCTCAGGTCCACCCTGACCTGGGGTGGTAGCACCTATTAGGATCCCAGCTATGGGCAAATAATTAACCGTGAAACTGGGGGGGAAAAAAAAAAAAAACTATGAAAGTGTAAAAATAGGTTTTAATACCAGAAATACTTTGTAAAAAAAAAAAAAAAAAAAAAAAAAAAATTATTACCAGCAGTAAATTAAAAAAAAAAAAAAAAAAAGATACAACCAGTTATACATTTTTGAAGAAAAAATATTACCAGAAATACATTTAAAAAAAAAAAAAAAAAAAAAAAAAAAATATTACCAGCAATAAAAATTTTGTTGGCATTAAATAAACCATTGTGGTTGATATGCTGTGAAACAAACGAAACTAATTAAATGAAAAAGAAATCATGTCTATAACTGAAATTATGCCATGAAGTGATGGAAATGTAATTTGGAAAAAAAACAAACAAAAAAACACTTATTCAAACAAATTCTTTGTTAATTTTTAATTTGTTTTCTTTGTTTTTTATACAGGTCTTTTTGTTGTTTGTTTGTCTTTAATTATTTCTCTGTGTGTGTATGGGTCAAAGGCACATTATATATATATATATATATATATATATATATATAATAGCTGGCAACTTGTAATCAAATTATTAGCCCACCTGTGGTTTATACTGCAACTATGCTAAGCAGACCTTAGTTACAGTTTCTGGGAGCAGAATTGGAACTTTATTCATATCAAGCTCAAATCTACAAAGGACCTGAAAACATCTATGCATAAGATAGCTGCTGAACTAAAAGTGGACTTCAAGATCAGTAGAATGCCAATGTACAATATAACATAGGGGCCTTAAATCACAAAACAAGTAACCAAAGAATATTATGAAGACTAGAATGTTGGACAGGTTTGATTAAGTGTTCCAGTACCTCCAGAATCATGGGTCTACTGCTGAAATATTCTGATAAGAATCTTTAAAATGGACACTGTGATACTCTGCTGAAGTTAACAGTTGATGCCAAAGGCACCTTCAGCCCAAGTTACTGTCTTGGGTGTCATGAACTATGGTTAGAAAAAACATGTCCCATTCTTCTACATGTTTAGAGCTTGGTGATGCCTACTACAAAGTCCCAAGTTCAATTAACCAGAAAGCAATTGTATGTAGATCCAGAGCAGTACTCTTAGTCACACAGCCAAGCTAACTTGGATGCCTTCTAGCTAGTGAATGTATGGCTTTTCACCACACTGTCTCATAGTGTTTTGAAACAGACTACCAATAAAACATCCCACCCAAACAGCTACAACCTCAAGACTGCTATCAAGGACTAGACAAACATATTCAAGGATTTCATAATTAAGATTGGTGTTAGTTTTTTTAGGCTATTGAGGCAATAATGGAAACCAAATTGAGTAAATTATTCATTTTGTTATTATCTACAAATTTTATTAATATCCTTTTGCATTAGCATATCTACGGATGTGTAAATAGTATAGCAGTTATTGGCATGGAAAGTAAAACCAGCATGCAGAGTTCAAATTCATGCTAAGTTGCATTCACTTTTGCTCAAATACCCTCGGCATTTCTTTTCCTCCCAGTTATAGATTAAATAGCAATGCAGATTAGACTATCTCTACTCTTGGTTGGGAATAAATGAATTAAAAACCAGTTGATCATGGAACTGACAACTCCCTCCTACAATAATTCTACTTGTTACAGCAATACCAGTGGGATGATTCTAGAATCCAGGTGGAGTGAAAGGGTCTTGTGAATGAAGAGGTTTGTTTTATGCAAAATATGCAGGTGTTAATGGTCACAGTAACCATCATCCTGTCTTCTTGGAGTCTTGCAAAGGATGAATTTTTATTTATGTTTGTCAAAGGAAATAAGTCGGGTGAGGCTGAATTCTCTGTTTTTAAGGATGAAGCAGTAGATGTTATTTGATAAATTTTTTTTTTTTTTCAAAATTTTAATTAGCTTGTGTAACTTAATTATGTAACCTGCATATCTGAAATTTAACAGAATCTTGTTACTTCACATCAATGCAAGTATTTGAAAGATCTTGGTTTAAAAGTTATGACTAAAATGTACCAAAATTATGACTAAAAATACTAGTCACGAGCTACTCTGATGAGAGTAAAAGCTTTTCAGTCAGTTATGTGCCAGGTGTGATACACGCTTAGACAATCATGTATCTTTCGATACATGACTGATGAGGCAGATTTTTTCCCGCAATAGGTTGCCATTTCTTTCTGCGGTAGACCAGTTGTCATCCGAGGCTATAGAACCTGGTTTGTCCTATTTAGCTATAGCTGGGGGAGAAGAAGAGGATTCATACCTTTCCTAAGGGTATTAGCACCTAAGTGAATGTAATGGATTTGACTGGAATTCGAACTTGGCTCTCCGGTTTCTCAATCCAGGCCACTATCCATTACTCCACCATGCCTCTTTTAGTTTTAATTAAAATAGAGATACCATATTTTGTTGCCAACCTACAAAAAAAATTAGTCTTAATCACGTATCAACTCACCTCTAAGTCAGTGGGTCAGTAGAAAGACAGTTTACTCTATAGTTACTGAAAGGGTAATGTAAAAAGAAAATCTACTTAACAGGTTTTTATATATATATATATATATATATATAAGCACATCTGTCACACATACAGGAAAAAAAAACATTGTTCTCTTTTATTGTTGTTTTTTGTGTATCAAACAAAATAGTGAAGTACAAACAAAGTCCAGATGGAACCATTTAAAAAGCAGAACAAAACCAAAAAGCACAAAGATCCAAATACCTTTTAATGATATCAACTAGAGAAATATTTGAACTATTTTAAGGGCAGAGAGAGTGAATGTGATTAGCAAGCAGGTCACACAGACAATTAAGTTTAAAAAGAAAAAAAATAGACATGCAAAAGTTAATTCTCATTCCTCCCTGTGCTGCCAATTCTTTATTAGTTCATTCTTAAACTCTCCATAAAAAGCCTAAATTCTTTTGTGTAAGTCTGGAGTTGGGAGGTAAACAACATTTGGGTGCTTTCTTCTCCTCTTACTCATATTTTTCCCCTGCTCTAATTCTAATGACCCTACTTTCAACCAAATAAAAAAAATATAAAACCCTAACATGGCCTACATAGAACAATGTCACAACTGACTAAGGCAACAACAATTCAATCAATAAGATCAGAGCAAAAAAAAAAAAAAGGAAAATATCTCAAAGAGAAAATATAACATATGATAATGGAACCTTATGAATATTGAAAATATATAAACATTTAAAGCTACCATAAACTTCACTTAATCATGCTAATTCTAAAAGATGTGTGTGTTCTGCGCATACATATATATATATATGTGTGTGTGTGTGTGTACGCACTCACATGAGGAGTGATGAAAACTTCTTGGACCAACAAAACTCTTTTGGCGACGGGGTGGGGTTAAAAGAGAAAAAAAATCTCGTGTGTTCATTTGATCAGATTGAGAATTTTTCTCAGTAACCGCGCCACACCGTGTGTGAATTTGTTATTGTAATAGTTTGTAAACTTAGACTGTTACTAACAAATTTCATTCTCACTGATTACCCTACACTCGTGGTTTTTTTGTACCATTAAGGCAGTATGCCAAGCTTAATTACTGTTCAAAATTCGCACAAATATTTATTTTATAATATATGAACCTGATCAGACATTTGGCAGATCCATAAAGGAGTAAGTCTGCCTATATTTACAATTTCAAGGAGCAGAAAAAAAATAAACAAATCATCTAAGGATTAATTTAAATCATTGTAATTAGTAGTACCTTGAAAATTTTAAATTTAAAATGTCAAATAAAAAAATGCCTGCTTTTAATTTAAAGACACTTTAAAAAAAAAAAAAAAAGTAATAATTCTAAAAAAATAACGTAAATTAAAAAAAATAAAATAATTCCCACTTTTTACAAATTTCAAATTTTAAAAATTATTTCCTTCTTAAAGAAACCAAATATTTCTGTTACAGTTAATTTCCTAAAATATTTATCGATTGATTGATTGATTGATTCACCAGTGGGGGAAAAAAATACAGAAAAACTTAAGTGTCAAAATATTTTCAAATGAAGACTAAGAGGAAAAAATCTACTCTGGGCATAAAAAAAAAGAAATTAATACGATGACAAAAACAAATAGAAATAGTTTTAAAACGAAAAATTGTGGAAAATATTTCAAGGCTTTTTATTTTAAAATAAGAATTTTTAAAATATTTCCACGCCAAAACCTCAACTTTAAAATATTCAAAACAAAAATTTATTTGTTTAATTTTAATATTCCAGGAAATGGCATTTTTTTAATGCTGTGAAAAAAATAAGTTCAATAAAACATGAATGATAAGCTGAATAGGGAACACACATGCATACGATTATACCAGATTAAAAAGACTCGTGGATTACTACCAGTTTGATGACCTGCATGTTTTTTTTAGAGTGAATTACACAGGGCTTAGTGATCCTTTCTGGGGCCTTGTAGTTTCACGCTGATTCAACACCCAAACATGAATGGGATGCCAGAGAGAATGAGGTGGAAGGGGGAGAAATGGATTTATCAATGGATAATAGGACTTTAGGGAAGAAAACGAGACTAGCACGGTTATGAATGAGTGGAACTTAAAGGGGTCAATGAAATTTTAGGGATTCGTAGTAATTGACTTGTGATAGTAAAAAAGGTAGTTTTTAAACACAATCGTTACATCAAAGGATAGTTCTTATTTTGATGTGCGTTATTTTAAATTACATTTTAAAGAAAACTTTTCAGCAAACCCTAATAATGACAAATCTAGATAAAATGAGTGCCCGTATGCAAAGAGAAATAATTAAAAAACAAGAAAACCTTAGTACGAGTTATCCATTTTTATGGATGGACGAAAGAGATATAATCAATTGCCTCGCCGTCGGGAAATAGTAGCGTGCAAAACAAGTGGACCATTACTGTTAGTGTTCAATCAATTGTTTTCACAGCGTGCCTCACATTTATGAGCTAAACCACGAAAATAATTCTAATAGAAATGTTCTTAATCTTTAACTTGTTTGAAATAAATTCTTTTTTTTTTCCTTTCCCAAATATTTTTTTAAAATAATCAGTGAGAATTAATAAATTCCTTAAGTTTTCATTGAGTTGAAAGCGATTTTTTCAACACGTAACCGAGTGTAACCTGAATCACATAACATATTTTTCCAGTGTTTTTGCGACTCAGTAGATGAGAACTTATAGCGATGTTGGTAGTTTGTTAATAACAAGTAGATAGTAAGTAAAAGTTTCTGTGACTGTTAGATTCAAAACAGTAATTTATTTACATTTTTTATGACAAAGTGTGTGTAAATTGATTTTCTTATTTGAAATGTTCATGGATATGTTCATGGACACGATCAGGTATTTGATGTCGAAATCCAAACATTTATGGCCATACATATATACATGTAAAAGAGAGAGAAGTATAAATGAAAAGTTAGCATGTAGTTTCAATTCTCGGTGAATCTCGATCTCTGGCAGTTTCGTTTTGCTCTTTAGGATAAATTTATAGACGAGTTGATATTTGAATTAACTATGACCTTTTGTAAAAACTCGTATTTATCTGGTTTTTAGCTAATACAGCCACGAAAGTTTTTGAATTTACTAAAACTAACAATGATTGGTTGAAAATTCTCTTTCCTTTTTATATATTTCGCTGCTTTCTACTACGTCCGCAAGTTTTAAAGTTTATTTTAGATTTTTTGTATTTGGGTAGCTTACCCATATAGCATAAAAAGAAAACTATTAATATATATGTGTGTGTCTGTATGTGTGTTACTTACGTGTCTTTGAAATATTTTTAATACTACCTTGCCCAAATTACAGAGCGACTTCTTGATACTTTCTGATAGTTAAAGTAAAACAAATCCTTTTTTCACGTTATTCTTCCTAGTAAAGATGATTCGAATTCCTTACAAATTACTGAAACAACTTCTAAAGTTAGAAATTGCATGTACTATCACCTGTTTATCTTTAAACACTGGCATTATTCTTCTGTACACAAGCTATTATTGTTTGAATTTAGAAAAATTAACGAAGAGGCATTGTGATGCGATTGATCATCCGTAACAAAAAAATCGAAACATTACGTAACAAAACTGTAAAATTAAAATAATTGAAACGTCTAAGAGCTTACTCAGACAATCTAATTTAGTGTTATAGCAACAAAGTATGTTTATTTTAAAATCATCCAATTTTTTTATTGACTTACCAAAATAAATTTTTAAACTATATAGATCTGTGATGACGACTTCACTCATACATAAAAAAGCTGAATGAAATTGAAAACCCATAGTTTATTAAAAATTAATCTCTAATACTAAAATAAATTTGGGTCGGATCTTTAAAATCCTCGCCAGACACGTTTTTAAATTTTTCAACCGATAAAAGTTTCAAAAAAGAAGGATCTTTATGAAAGAAATTTGTGTAATTTTATTGTATGGCTTGTCAGCAGAATCAGTAAGCTGATAAATCTTAACTACAGAAAAAGTCACATCGCTTATTTTCTAAAAATCAATCAGAATAAAAAATAATATTCAAGTGAAAAAAAAACATCATTACATTTTAAATTAACGTATTCTGATTTTTAAATAAATAAAAACAGTAAGACATTTTTAAATTAAATAAATAAATAAATACGAATTTACGGCTATGCAGTCATTTTTTTTTATTTCCTTTTAGATTTTCTTTCGAGCATTCTTGAATTTATTTTGTTTTGTTTTTCGGTAAAGCATTGCTAAACATTTTTTTTTTTTACTAGTATTTATTGAATCTTAATGATTTTTGATCGCTTCTACATAGACCGTCTATCGACGGCCATCGTGGACCGGAAGTAAGGTATAAACTCTCTTGAAACAAGAGTTTCGAATCTTGCCGACTGTTCGTACTACTCACATTTTTACTGATGACTGTTAAAACGTCATGAATAGTTATGATTAAAATCGAATTGTTATAAGAGAATTACTAGTAATATTAATTCTTCCGTTAGATTTTTTTAAACCGTCGATAAAAGAAAATCACTTTTTTTTTTAAATTTAATAAAAATTCAGGAATTTCAATTACTGTTCGTAAACATTGATGTTCAGAAATGTAGAATTGTCAAAGTTTTCAAGTAGTTTTTAAAGTTATTTATTCGAATTATAGCAATAAAAATATTATTTTTAAATCGAACCAACAGGTAAAAAAATAGGGGCTGCATTTAGAATATCGATTCAATTACTATGGCGAGTTCGAAGTTAAATCGGCACTTAACGTTTTTTTTTAAGTTTTAAACTTTAAATGTTTAATTAATCAAATTATAAAATTAAAATAAAAAAGTTTCGAAAAGAAGACAGTTACTGTTGGCTAAAGTTACTAGACGAAAAATAAAAAAAAATATGATCTTAAAATAAAATAAAAAAAAAAAAAACGTTAAAAAATCCTGTTCGAAACTGAAGTACACTAAAACTTTAAATTTTTTTTTTTTCTTAGTTTTCTTTTTTTAACTTCAGAAGCCTTTAAAAATAAAATTCGTTTTTGTTCAAAAATTATGTAACCGCTGAAATATACCCGATGCCGTGAAGAACTTAATGAATAAAAAAGTAAAAGTAAGTAAAACAAAAATAATAAAGTAATATAGAGTAAATAAAAAAAACTAATCGGAATTCGATCCGGACTAACAAGAAAATTGTATTAATGTTGAAATTTAACACAAGACAATCCTATGGACAGAAAAGGGCTAATTTTATCAGAGGATTCCCCCTGACAAGAGAAAATACTTCTAAGTTCTAGAGGCTTCGAAAGATCACATAAAAAAAATATACTTGGCAAAGAAGGAGAAGGCAGAGAAAGGCGGGAGATATATGATGCTAAAATTGTAATGGTATATAAACTAAAAAAAGCAAGTCTATACAAAGAAATACAAACACACGTCATACTTTCACTCCACTACCATCATCCTTACCCATGCAATGCTATGACATAATGGTCGGGCCAATAACCAGGTCAAAGCAAAAGCTCTTTATTTGCTTTTGACACCCACACTGAAATCAGCTATTCAACCGGTAGAAGGGAGATTCCTTCTAGACTTTTAGTGAAATGTGTATAAATATATTGTGATGTGTAAATAATTATTTCGTGTGTAAAATATTTATTGTGTGTATTAACACAAACATCTAGGGTGAGTGAGAGAGGAAGTTTGAAATTTTTAAGAAGGAAAAGGTAAACCGTAAACTTTAAAGAGATTTAAATTAAAAACATTTAAAAATTACAGAAAAACAAAAAGAATTGCTCTATTCCTAAGAAAAACACTTTTTTTCACTTAAAAAAAGCAATTTATTTACTGAAAATTCAGATTTCGAAGTTCCGTCATGAGAATTTTATTTTTTTCTAAGTCGAAACGAAAGTGAAACACTTGACTTCGGATTTAGTTAGTGATAAACTTATGAGATTTTTTTTTTATTAGTATCGTCTGTGACGTTTTTATTATTGGTATTATAAATTACACAACACTTTTTACACAAATTAATAAAAATAAGCCAACTATAATTCATGCTGTGTTGATAGCAACGTTGAAATATACACGTCCTGTCGGGTAAATAGTCCTTTTTTACGGATCACAGGCAATGACGTCAACAATGACGTCAATTGGGGAAGCACGTTGTGGCGTGGCGTGGGAATTGCTTGCCTGAAAAGTAGGTTATTTTCAAGGAGACAGGAGGACTTGTTAGCGACACTGAATGTTTTTTTTTTTTTTTTTTTTTAAAAAAAAAAAAAAGAAAATATAGACAGACAAGTCGGCTAACCAACCAAATGGCCTTAATACTCAAGCCGCTTTTAGCGTGGTGAAAAAAAAAAAAAAACTACAACGTCTCCAATTTCTTCTCGACCCTCTTTCTTTATTTTGTCTAACTTACTAACAAAATAAAAATAAAATGAAATTAAGACGACAGGATTCCCCTCATAAATTTCAACACATTTTATATTGTGACAGTCTTGAAAAAAAAAAAAAAAATGAAACACTTAACATTGATATTATGTCCTTTATCACGGGAATAAACAAAGAAAGAAACAAAACAGTGTTAAAAAGAGATGGAAAAGTGACACGGCTCACACGGTCGGGTGTACCCCCACCTACGCACGGGGAACTCCTTTCTATATTCACAAGAAGTAGACTAACACGACCTCACCCACACAAGGGAGAATCCTCTATTGGAGATTCCTAACACCAAATTATTTATTTAAAAGTTCTAAAAAGTAAATGTACTTGAATTGATCGTATCACCAGTCAAACTTGGTAACTTTAAGTTAGTGAATGTTTTTCTGTCTGTTAGATTTTGTTTGGACTATATATCTTCATTTTTTATTTGACTTGTTAATTTTTTTTAACATTTTCGTCGATGTTCTCTTCTTGGCTTACTTTGATTCCATGTTATAACAGAATTGTTTTTTTGGTTTTTTTTCTTCTTTTTTTTTTTTAAAAGTCACTTCTTACTTAACCAGTTTTGACATAGGTCATTTAAAAAAATACTACCTGACAATGTTACTTTTGCGTACAATTGAATTATTACACATTGATCGTTATTTCAAATAACTTTATGAAAGTAAAGAATATTTTAAATAAAAACATTTACGAGAATTTTACATAATAAGAAGTTAAAAAAACAAAACAAAAAAAAAAGTTTGGTGACATTTGAAAAGTTTTACTCAACCCGGTAGATCTTATGTCGAAAAGAAAAAAAAAAAAAAAGAAAAAAAGAAACTACAATAATACAAGAAGACACTAGAGACTAATTCGCCAGATTCTCCTCTCTCTCTCACACACACACATCATACAACTTTATATTTTTCGTAAGAAGAGAGTCAGTGGTAGGGAAACCTGTGTTTGTTATGTATTCCTTCTCTCTAAAATTCCACTAGGATTTCGTACGTTGGCAGGAATTCTACAAGAAAAGAAATATTCCGCACCCAATTGCAGAGTATCAATATCCACCACTTTCGCTTTATTTACTTACTTACTTACTTACTATGTAAGTACCGTGTGTAAGAAGAGTAAAAATTGAGTGAGTAGTGTTGTGTAGGTAAATAAATGTCAAGACTCAAGACTAGAGTGTCTGGTTTATCAAAAGAGAATTGTATCGGCGAAGTTGTAAATATTCAATGTTCCAAATCGGTCCGATTTATTAAATCATCGATTTTTCTACACAACAAAAAACACTAAGAAGCAGGGTTAGTTATAAAAAAAAAATTACACAAGCACCAACCGTAATATAGAATAGGAAATGCTTTGAGTGGTAAGTAAATAAATTTACTTTAGTTAGTTATATGAAATAAACTATAAAAAGTTTAAATTTATCTTCATTTATTTTAATATTTCGTACAATAAAATAAAGTTAAAAACATTATTATGCTTTTTCCTTTTATTCTGGAGAACCTTCAGGTCAAAACAGGAACAAAGATAAAAGTATTTTTTTTACCATTTATCTGTCAAATTGGATCACACAAGAAGAGCATAGGTTTTTGGGGTTTTTTTTTTACCAAGATTATTCCTTATATGCTACTGTTCTTTTTAAAATTTACAAAAAATGTAAAATAAAAAAGTAACAAGTTCGTCTTCTTGCATGTCAATTTTAGTTTCATGTCCAACTTTTTAAACACTCCCGCCAATTTATTTTTCAGTGCATGGCTAACAATGCTATCCTTCGTTATTTGAAGAACTGCTAGTTAGTATAACTAATTAAAATTTGATTTCTTTTATTCGTTTAATTATTTAACTAATAAAATAAAAACATTTCTTTCAAAAGTCAAAAAACTAATTTAATAATAACTTTTTCCATTCCATATTCAATTGGATTGCGAATGATCAGAAAAAATGTAACCTTTTTTCTCTTTGAAACGATCCCGTTGTTAAGAATAATAGACTCTAAAATTGAACACATTTTTTCAGTTCACTACACTGACACCTACAAACGAAGTTTGTTTTTTTTTTCTTTACTTTAAATGAGATTTCTCAAATACTCCCAGGAAATACAGAAGTTTGAATTGATGAATAAGGAAAAAAAAGTTTAACAACCTATTTATGATCTGACTAATTTGGACCAAAAGATACAATGTTTGTTGGGCCGCTAAAAAGATACAGATAACAAAAACAAAAAGTAAATATCGCACTTCTGTCACATAAGAAGTGTAAAAATTTTAAAATGACTATCATCAACAAATATTGCAACACGTGTTTATGTTTATTTTTTTTTACCAAGTTTCCAGCCTGAAGCAAAAAAGAATCTATCTGAATAACTTTTTAAAACAATTAGAAAGAAGACATTGAATCACTAGAAAAGAGAAGAAAAATATGTCAAGAATTGGAAATAAAATTAAATTCATAAAGAAAAATATGAAATCAAAACGATTTAAAAAAAAAAAAAATGTTCGAATAAGTAAGCCCAAGAAAAAATAAACATATGAACAAGTCTTTAAAATGTAAATAAACAATATAGTGGAAAAAAGTCACAATGAATAACTGACAAGTCATACCACATGAAAACAGAAATTTACAAATTAAGGAACTGATTTTCTCTTTTTAATTGGTTGACATGAAAACTTTACTTCGACCAACTGGGCTTTTGAAGTGTCAACAATCAAAATTTAAAAATAAAAAAAAAAGTTAATCTATTATAAAAATAAAAAACTTTTATATCCCAACTTCATCGATCAGTTATCGATCCGAAATTTGACTTAAAAATAAATAAAAACATTTTTTTAATCAATACTATATGCTGTGTAGTGTACATCAGGGATTGAAACCGTCACGTTAGAAATACCATTTCATCTTGTTGCTAGGAATTTTTTTTAAATCCTTCTCTTCTCCGTATCATCATCTCTAAAATGTCCAGTATCAATTTTCGAATCGTAAAAATTTTTCTGATCCTTTGCTCATATATCATGTTTGTTTTGTTTTTATTCCTACACACTTTATGATATCCTGAAGTAGACGTAGTAAGGCAATGTTTGTAGTAAAAGTCGTTCCAACCCACACCCTCAAAAATGATAGGAACAAGAGAAAACCCATGTCCCAAAATTCTATCAACAAGTTAGATTTTTAACAGATCTGATTGGTATGATTCATTATGTATGTGCGTGTGTGACAGTGAATCGAGTGGGGAGAGAATTATTATTAACATTTGAAGAAGAAGAAAGAAACAAAAATTATATATATACATATATAACACCTCTATAAAATAATCGGCAAATCCCGGTTATTTCCGTCGGCCCCTTAGAGCAAGTTGTAATCTCAGCTGCCGACGATTGCCGAACATTCTCGGAAGTTCATACCATATATGGACAGCGCTTCCGCTCTGAGTAAAGCACTAGACGGAATTCGTACGGTTACGTATGACATTCCTTGTGCCATATATGGAAATTTTCGAGGTACACTGGAGGTCACCGTTTCTTACACATTTGTAATTATTCATGATTCGAGAAATCTCCCCCTTGTTTGTTTTGTTTCGTTGTTTTTGTTTTGTTTTTTCGTTAAAGTGTGGGGGGGAGGAATACCTTTTATTTATTTATTTTAATTTTAAAATTCATAATTTTTAGTATTTAAATAAAATATCTTTTTTCCTACTCGTTAGGCGACTGTCAGTAAGATGAAATTAAAACGTAATAAAACTGGCTAAGGCAAATGGATGCCCGTGGTAACAAAAGAAAGAATGATGACCTATTTTCGGTTTTAAACAAGAGAATCCTTCCTAATCTATTATATTTGAAACGTCACAACTTAAGCTCCGCCCTTCACGTTTCTCATTGGTTGACGCATATAATGAACTCTCCCATATAAGGTATTTCACGTTCATTCATTCAGTGTAGTATAAAGGCATTTCATTCATAAGATTTGGAATAGTCTGAACCTGTTTTGTGATGCTGAGACACTCGAAAGCTAGTGGAATTTGTGAATAGTGGCAAAGCTTGTGATTTGACTCAAGACTTGCTTACTCACACAATTAACACGAAGTCTTCAACTGGGTATATTTTACCGATATGATCATGGAAGGCTTGGATACTTTAACTCAAGTTGCCTTAGCAGAACAGTTAAGTTTTGACAATTATCACCAAATTCCAAGCAATTTGAACAATATCGGACGAATACCAAACGAAACCACGGATGAATCTTTAAATACACCAGTCACAACATCGTCGGAAACAACATTTTTTGGTTCCGACACATGTGATCCAGTACCTATAACAGCGACCGGTATGTAATTTCTATATTTTTCTCCTGACGTTGTATATCCGATAAAAAAAAAAAAAACACATATTTACAAGTTAGATCTACCCTCTGCGACTATGATGATCGTATTGGGCAAGATATGTCGATATATCATCAGCTGGAATTTTTTAAAATAAAAACCCAGTACTTTTTTTTTTTTTTTTTTTTTAAACATGATAGTTTGAGAGATTTACTGTCAACATCTATTCTTTAGTTTAATTGTTGTTAAAAATTACTTATCTATATTTAATTTCTCTCATCTCGTCCACAACTGTTTATTTTATTAAAAGTTACTTAAACATATATCGGGTTGTGATTCCGGCCCATTCATTCATTCATCAGTACGAGTGATTGTAATCAATAAGAAGGAAAAAAAAACAAAAAAAAAAAAAAAAAAAAAAAAAAACATACACACACGCCGACACAGGACAACGGTCAAACGAAGTTATTGATCGAAGAGAGAGAAGGGGTTGTTTTTTTTGTTTTGTTTTTTTTTTCTTCTAGTCATTCTTTAAAGAATCAAGAATGAAAATTATTGTTTACAACCAAAGGTCGGAAAGAAGAAATAAACATCCATTCGAGTTGATAAACTTTACTTACTTTTTAGACATATTTAAATTTAGAGACCGTTGATTCGGATTTCTCTAATCAAGCTTTTTTTTCTGTTTTCGTTTATATTTTATTCTATCAAATCGGATTAATGAATACATTTTTAAAAGGTCTATTTTAAAAAAAAAAACGACTAAGAGAAAATATCTTTAAAATGTCTACTTCATTTTTTTTCTCTTCTCGTACCCATTTTTATTTAAAAGTATCTACCAGTCAAGCTAAACTGGATTTAAATTTTTAGAATCCATTCAGTGATCAGAAAAAATTCTATTGATAGTAAAATAAAAAAATTAGATACGTGATCAATTCGAACATATGGGTAGAAAAAGGGGGAAAAAAACAACAGAAAAACACTACAGCAGTAGTAGTAACACTAGTAGTGTAGCAAAGAAATTCAGATATACAGACGTGGTAGATAGTAATGATATACATATACAAGCACAACGTGAGTAAGTGGCCATTCGTAGTAACGAGTGTGTTGCTACTGACTTGTTATTGAAGCAAGAGGATGATAAAAATATCTATTAATATGGAAATTCTTGTCTGTTATTTCTGACAGATAAAATGTTATACGCCCCAGACTTTTTAAATGTTATGGTCAGATGAAGTTTCGTCCTTAATTGACATAATTTAATTATAACATTCTTCTTATATAATTATGAACGATGTCAGTTTATTTTTTTCAACCTGATGTTCTTACGTTTTTTTTTTTTTTTGTTTTTTTTAACATAAATGATAAATCCCTGTTGAGTGTTGATAGAACGTTAGTAGATTGAAAAACGTGTTGAAGGCAGAGTAACTCAACAACTGTTTGGATTCGTGTTGATTTAATAATCTTAAAATAAAATTTAAAAAAATAATCGACTAAAAAGGCACACTCACTTGTCTTCGTTTTAAACACTGTTGTTAAGATTTAACAACAACAGGATAACAACAGTGCCAAGCAGCAGTCGTGATAGTCATGGTAGGTAGACATGTCGTAGTAGTCATAATAATAATAATTATAGTAATAAAAAAATAAGCCACTTCCAAGCCTTTTTACACACACGCATTCATCGACTACTGCTGGTTTAAGTAATGTCAGCCGCTCTAGCAAGCGAATAGACTTTGAACACAAGCCGAGTGATGTGTCAAGGTCTTTTCGGTAGCAAATCAATTCACCAGAGATACAGGGAAGCCAGTTAGTGGGTAGTTTTAAATGTGTAAACCAGTGAGAAGAAAAGCTAGAGAGTCTTATTTTAAAAATACTAAAACCTGCAGTACGGAGGAGACATCCTGTGTGTGTAAAAAAAAAAAAAAATGTATGCGTGTGTGCTAGTTTTAAATCTGTTTCTAATATTATACCCCTGAAGAAAATAAATAAAAATGTAAATAAATACACATCTATGACGAAGTAGAAATATGATTCCAAAACAACAACAACAAAGATATTTTAAAAATTAATGACAGTTCGTTTCAGATCTTTCAATGTGCTTTTTTTTTAACGGTTTTTTAATTAACTTAAAAAAATAAGTTGTATGTGGATCGGAGTAGTTTTTGTTTGGGACAATGTTAGCTGAAAAAATATGTTCAGTGTTGTTGACTTTTAGTTTTGTGAACATTAATTTTACATTACAAAAAGATGAATTTTTACAAACCTAGTTTTTAGTTTTAACATATTTGTTGAAGGTCCCAACAAGTGCGACACCAAAAAATCTTTTACAATTCTAAAAATCCAATATACAATAACTTACTGATCGATTTAATTTTTTAAGAAACGTGTTAAATAGTCCCAACATAGACACGTTTTACTTTTCACTAATAAGAAATGGATTCAGTTACTTGAAAGTAGAAACTCGATTGCCAAATATTTCTTCTCTCTTACTCTCTTGTGTGTGTGTGTGTGTATATATATATATATGCGTAAATTGTACATCAGACTGACTTGTCATTGTTAGCTTTCTAGAGAGGACGTCTGAATAAATGGCCTTTTTAAAATAAAAAAAAAAAATAAATGATTTAAAAACAGTCAACAGGGGGAATTACATCCCATGAACAAAAAAAAAACCCTTCAGCTTTGCAGCTTTGCTTAATGAAGCGTTAATTTTTATTTTGTTTTAAATAATTTCTAAAACGATCAAGATTTTGATTTATAAACAAACTTAAAAGAAACTGAACCTCAGATTGAAACATTATTTTAACTAAATTAAATTAAGCATCTTTTTAGTAATAAATCAAGATTAAGCAGAAAATATAATTCCACAAATAAAAACCTGATTTCAATCATAGTCATAGACATTGATAAATCTCCGTGGGAAACAACTTTCATTTTTTTTTTTTTTTAAATCAAGCTCATCTCGCAAACCATTATCATTCTAATCTAGTGAGTTCGATCCTCACTAAGTGGCCTTCACTTGTATCCTTATGTTAGACTTAATTAAGGTTAGTAGACAAATATTCTACGTCTCGTTGTGGTTAGTAGGCTTGACTAGTAGACCATGACTGCAGTGAATTCGATCATCACGATTAACTACCCCGTGCGTGTGGTCTTGTGCGGTACACAGTACACAGTTTTTAAAATATCAAGAAATTAAATATATTTTTCCTTCTATCAATGACAATCTGAGATCTAAATCAACCCAAATAAAATGTTCATCGTACACTAATAACCACACACACACACGTAATTCGAAAACATTAAGTATGGAAACTGAAACACGTTTTTAATGATTTTGCTTTATTCAAAGCTAGAAGAATAAATGTCGTTAAATTGGGAGGGAAGAAAACTTTTTTTTTCTTTTAACTAATTAACCGAAACATCAATCAGTGTTCAAAATTAGAGTATTTTTTAAAAAACGTATTTCAACTTCAAGTTATTCCAAGATCACAACACTCAAATTCCACAGGAAGTGAAAATATTTTGCGAAATAGTATATTATTGGGTACTACTACTCTTTTTGTGTCATAGCAAAACCAGCCAGATGGTTGGGAAGCACTTGCCAGAAAGAATAACTAAGAACACGAACCAAACCACAACGGAGTCGCTTATGAAGGGGGGGAGGGTGTCATTCATTTTGCATGGCTACATTTTTAGAACTTGAGAAAGAGAGGAGATATACAAGGAGGTGCTAAAAAAAAGTTATCAGCTTAATCAAAAAGCCCTTAAAAATATTTGATGTTTAGTCAGATTTTGGGTAGGGAGTCGGGCCGATAACTTTAGGTACTCTTGATTACTCCTATTTTCTTTTTTTTCTTTTTAATAGATGATAAAAATATGCATTTATAACACAGTCTCAAGAAAATGAAAGGAAGTGTTACAGACCCCGACCCTACTATTTTGTGGGGTAGGGTAAAGTTTTTTTTGTTTGTTTTTTTTTGGTGTATCCCTCTGATAAAATAAAAAAAAGAGACGAAACAATAACAAGATGCCATTCTTTAGCAGAGCTCTAAAAATAAGTCTTATCAGTTCTATATCTTACAGCAGCTATTAATACAAGTTTTGGCCCTAAAATAGTTTTTTTTTAGACTAGAGAATTATTATTCCACCTTCAGACCATGTTGTACACAAGGAAGATAACCGTAAAAAGTACACATTTCAGATGAACAAAAAAAACAAATATTTAAACACATGTATTCGAAGAGCAGAATAATGTTCCAAATATATTCTGTTTTTTTTTTTGTTTTTTTTTTTACATAGATGAGGTGCTATTCATATATTTGATGAAAAATATATTGCTTACCTAAAATAGTTTCCACCATTTGCTTCACAGTCCATAAATACATTCACTCTCTTATTATTCACATTTGGGTAGTGCTTGCCTTCTTTTAAAGTGAAACTAAGTACTTCTGACTGCAGAACAACAATACAAAGAGCATTTCATTCAAACTTCTTAAACCTCTAACAAAGAAATAGTAAGGGTAGCAATTCAGGTTAACTAGATTTTAAAATATTTTGAAAATAAACACCAAAATTTATTTTGAAATTAATTTTACTGAGAAAATGTTTCAAATTATAACTAGGTATGCTAGATATCCCACTCTCTGAGGTAAAAAGTTAAGTTAGTGTGAAAGACCATTACCAGAGAGAAGGGAATTGCATTCTTACTGAGTTCATCATTCCTGAAGCCTCATGTTAAAATAAAGCTAAGCTTAATGTCTACTTATGTGTAGCAAATTCAATCCTTACCTTACAGAGTTTCTCACTTGTAGACTTGGGTCAAAGTTATTCATATATCTATGAATAGACTTATGAATTTTTATTTAGTTTTTCATTCATATTAAAATTTAAAAGGAAGACAAATTATTTCATGATCATAAAGTAAATAAATCATTTTCAACTTGTAAAGATTTTTTTTATATATAGAAATAAAGTGTTGAAGAGCCTATACAAGTTTTAGAATTTATTTTTCAATAAACATTGGAATCTTAAGATCAATAAAAATAGATTTCCTTTTGAAATGTAAAATTATAAATCATATCATTTTCAATATTTTTTTGTTTGTTTTAATTTATAAATATGTGGTCAAGATTTTTGTTGCACATATAATGAAATAATTCTTTAGAATTCAGAAAACAGAACTGGATACAAATTCTGTTCATCTCTCTACATGTCATTGTTGCAAAACAAAGAGCGAAAGTGTGCATGTTTGTATATATAAATAAATAAAATATACACAAGTACAAGTGATTGTGACCATGGGTTTGAGTGTACAGGTGTTGTTCAAACTGCTAATCATGCCAGATTAGGCAATATCTCCCAGATACACTCAGCTTAGTTGGCTCTGGTTGTGGAATAAACAAAAATGTGCCTGAGCAGGCTTCTCTAATGGGGATTGGCAATCCACCTTAGCAGATAAACATGTTCGGAAAATGAGGAGCCAGTGATATATAATTTTTTTTAACAATTTTTTTTTTTCCTCTCACTTTTCTAGATTAGCCTATATATCTTGATATTCATTAGCTAAATTTGGATATGAAATTCTGACTCTATAAAGTTTCTTCTGTATGGTTTATGGAGAAGTTTTGGATTAAGTGCCATGACAATTTATTTCTCAACATAAGATTACAGACTTAGTGCTTTATGTATGCAACATTTGCTTTAAAATAAATGTGTGTTAATTTATTTTAGTGTGGTACAATGTGCCATTTGTGAGGCACAGTGATGATGACAAGTTTAAGTGTATTAACCATTGTGCCATGCTAGCTTTCATAGATAAAATGTGTGTATGGGTGTGTGTGTATATATATATATAATTCTGTGAATTCTATTAGTCTGTCAGTCACACCCTCTAAATTTTGGAGAGAAGTGTAAGCAAGTACAAAGTACAGTTGGTTTTACTAGGGTGTGTAAAAATGGTAAAGTAGGGTTTTTGCCAAAGTATTTGTTGTTGCATAGCTATGGACAATAATGGCTATGTCCCCATTCATATAAATACAGTAGTAAATACTGTATGTTGGTCTGCAGTTGGAGATTCATTGTGGAATTCACTTGACTCTTCTAGCAGTTGACTACTTTTATGCGCTGCTGGCAAATCTTTTGTGTGTTGTTCTTGTCGTAAGTATTATCGTTCATTACCAACATTTGTGTTATTGTTCTATTCAGTAACCTTCCCTAGGTTACAACATTTTGGTGACAAGGATTAGCCAAAATTATAACAGACTTTTTCCCAAATAATTCAGCTTATTAGGTTGGTTCAAAAATAATGACGTAATAATGTCATTTTTTGACGTATTTTTTAACGTCAAAAAACGACATTATGACATCATTATTTTTGCACCAACCTAATATTTTCATTGATCTGTTTGCAAAATTGAATGCAGTGTAGAATTTCTAAATCTTGACAAAATATTTTAGTGATGACTTCAACAATACTGTGAGGATTTCAACACAGTCTGTTGCCAAAAAATTCTAGTATGTTTGTGTGTGTGTATATATATATATATATATATATATATATATATATATATATATTCATACATGTTTCATTAAATAATATAGACAAGTTTTGTCTATTTATTTTATGTAAATTCTTTTCATAACCTGATAAGCCTGAAACTCCTAAACAAAATCAACTATGGAATCTCGACAAATATCCTTAAATGTCTATAATTGGTAAAAGAAGCCATTGGTTTATACCAACGGCTCCCCATACTTAATATTTCTCGAATTCACTGACACATGGTCATGTGTGACGTCATGAGCTGTGGTGTGATTTTCGCTTCTAGCGTCTTATATGCACGTGTTTATCGTTGCTTGGAAATCATCCATGTAAACAATAACAGACTATCATAACTGTCTTGTCTGTATATTGCTTAATATATTGTACAGTAATTGACATCTTTGATAATGGCTTATGTAAGCTGAAAGCTTAGATTGGATTAAAAAATATGGATCAATACTGTGATTTTCTTTCTTCGTTTAATGATAATGTTATTAAGCTTATCAGACGTTATGAAAAGAATTTACATAAAATAAATAGACAACACTTGTCTATATTATTTAATGAAACATGTATGAATGAAAAAATGATGCCTAAATACACACAATATATTACTAATTTTGAATTAACATTTAATGTTTTTCTTTTTACTTTTGTGTACTTACAGCCAACATTGAAGCTTCTATCACCATTCCTGAGAAATCTTGCGTCGATGGAATGCAGTCAAACAAAATGCCAATCTCAAATCCAGCTGGGTACACAGCCATGATTCGCTACAAAGGGACACTGGTTACCAAAGCAGTGACCCCTACATCTAGCAGTCAAGACACCAGTTGTACGATCCAGCCTTGTTTTTTCACTCCCTTTCTTAGCAGCCTCTTCAATACAACATCAGGCAGTGCCACCCAAGTTCAGGGACAATTGTCCGTAAATAAATTAGGAAGCCTCAGTAATGACTCCACAGACCTGAACCAACAGCAGCACCAACCACAGACACAACATCAATCACAACCACCATCGCAGCAACCACACCAGCAGCAGCAGCAACAACCGCAGCAACAACAATGTAACCCACCACTCCCAAGCTACACCCCAACATCAGAGAACTCCCGGACTTCATCACCAATACACAGTGTCAGTGTTGAAATGCATGACACTTCCAGCTACAGTTCACCTCTGCCACCAACCAGCTCCTCCCAGACAACACCTGAACCTCAAATCAGCTTGGCCAGTACTGTGGTCCCTGAGGACTCAAATCATAGCCATTCGATGCCATCAAATCCCCCACCATACTCAGCCGTAATGTACGACATCCCAAACTTTCCCTTGAAACAACCCCCAGCTTATTTAAGCTGTAGTCACCAGTCTAGTTTGGGCCCATTTCAGCCACCCTCAACCAGCAGTTCTGTAACCCAAACACTTCTAGGTACCAGTGACGATATTGGCTATAGCAAAAGCCTTAACTTGAACCTGCCAGATTTTCCAGCTTTGCAAGTGGCCCCCACTGTACAAAGTGCCATGTTTCCAGCCCAAGGAATCAAAACTGAACCAAGCACTAACTTGGACAGCGGCTTTTCTCAGTTGCAAGGTATTATGCCACTTGAACTGCCTACTACTATTGCACCCGTTACAGTATCCACCAACATCACAAAGACATCTTCCTCATCTACCAGCCCCATGTTACCCCTCCTCAATTCCCCATATCCCCAACAACAGCAACCCCAACAGCAGCAACCCCAACAGCAGCAACAGTGCTCAAGTGGGAGCAATACTCTTGCTTCCACAGGTGGCAACACGGGGCTCAAACTCTACCCTGTGAAGCCAAGAAAGTACCCAAATCGTCCCAGCAAAGTCCCACCGCACGAGAGGCCCTATGCATGCCCAGCAGAGAACTGTGATAGGCGTTTCTCTCGCAGTGATGAGCTGACTCGGCACATGCGAATCCACACAGGCCAGAAGCCGTTCCAGTGTCCAATCTGCACACGCTCCTTTAGTCGTAGTGACCATCTGACCACACATGTCAGAACCCACACAGGAGAAAAGCCCTTCTCGTGTGACATTTGTGGACGAAAGTTTGCTCGTAGTGACGAAAAGAAGCGGCACTTCAAAGTGCACCTCAAACAGAAGTCAAAGAAGGAAGCCAAGGCTTTGGCCAGTGCCAGCAGTGGTGGCAGCAGCACTAACAACAACAATAATACCACCACCACCACCACCAGCTTGCCCCAGACTTCCACACTCTCACCAGTTACATTAGCAGAAGCATTGACTCTTTCTGGTACACAAATGCCAATTGTTACAACTGCTGGGTTGTAATTGTAAAGAGAGAAAAAAAATTGACTTAATGCAGACAAAAAGAAATTCAGTAATTAAATATTATTTTACTGTTGAGGGTGAGAGAAATATGAGGCAAAAAAAAAAAAAAAAAAAAAAGTCTCTTTCTTTCCACTCAAAAAAAAAAACAAAAAACAAAAAAAACAACAAAAACAAAGAGAAAAAAAAAATATATATATATATATATATATATATATAAAAACAGTATGAACTTAAAATTGAGTGATATACTTGACATTTGGTGGTTTAAATAATGAGAACACATTGCTTTTTTTTTTTTTTTAAATTGACTAAAAATGAACAATATTGGAAGAAAGGAAAAACATTTAAAAGATTAATTTTTTTAAATAACACAGACTGCATTTTTTGGTAGATTGAATTATTGAGAGAGACAGAAGGAATAATTGAGTGAATGAAAGTGAGAGTAAAACAAAATCATTGCGTACACACAGTAAAACTAACTCATTTGTGCATTTACATTGTTTTTTTTATTTTATTTTTTGTGATTGATTTAAAGCAACAAAAAAAAAAAAAATCTAAAACACACAAAAAATATAAAAACATTAGGTTAAAAAAAAAAAAAAAAAAATAAATAATTTTAAATTAGATAAAACAAATTTTCAGCTAAGTCTCTCACACCGGTGGTGACAACCAGAGGATTCAATTAAAAACATATGCATTTATGCAACACACACAAAAAAAGAAAAAAGAAAAAAAAAAGGAAAAAAATCATGTCATGTTAATAATTCATAAAACACTGACATACAATTTTTGTTTTTTCTTGTTTGTTTTATGTCATTTAACGGAAATGTTAACTCTTTCAATATAAAAAAAATTGTTTTTTAATAAAAATTCAAAAAAGAAAAAAAAAAAAAATTCAATTTCTGCCCCCCTCTTCCTCAAGAAAAGAAACTTAGATTTTAATTGACAAAACTGAGAAAAAAAATTGTTGTTGTTTGTGTTGAAAAGTGTGTGTGTGTCTGGTTTAAACACAGCAGAAATTAAATATTGAATTTTTTAAAACCTTTCAAAAATTAAAAAAAAAAAATAAATAAATAAATAAATAAAAAAAAAAAAAAAATAGCATCAGATTTTTTTTAAAAGAATTCAATTCTAAACTAAACTCAGAAATGTAAGAACCAAAGGCACATACACTTCTCTTCGAACTGTTAATTTTTTGAAAAATTATTCCTAGATGAAATAATATTGTAGTTAGCAGATTAATAGATGAGAAAGTTAAAAATTGGTTATTGTGCAAGTTATGAAATGAAATGAAAAAAAAAAAATAATAATAATAATAATAATTATCTAAACCTGTTAATTGTTAATAGGTAGGCAGGTTTGAACTTGTTACGGACCGACAACTGAAGTCAATTGTTTAAAGTCTTGTACCATGCACTCCAGTCTTTAATGAATGCCCTCCAAGACTTCAATGAGATTGAGAATCAGTCAACTCAGGTCTTTTGGCAAAAATATCTGAATGGCAGACACTATGTTACCTTCCAGGGATCTTCCTCCTGACAGCTCTTTGATAGGGCTCTCAAGATGGAAGGGGAAAAAAAGAAAAATCTATTTAGCTTCTTAATCTGTCATTGCATTGTGGGTAAATGTGGGGCCCCCCATTCACCCTGGAAAGATTTCATTTTTAAATTTCATTAGATCGACCAAAAAAAAAAAAAAAATTATAAATGGGGTAACCACATCACCAATGAGGGCAGTAAGTCGTAAATCCATTTTGGATTGTGACAGATGTCACATGCACATTAACAATATATACACACGCGCACACAAAAAATTAACAACAGAAAACAAAATGAACAATTTAAATACAGGAAGTGAATAAAGTGTTTACATTTTTATGGTTTTTTTTTTTTTTTTTTTTTTTAAAGAAGCAGCAAATGAAAAACGTTAGTGGTAATTTTAACCTCTGGAATTTTAAAAACAAATGAAATACCACGTTTTTTTATTTTTATTTTTTTTCCATCATTAAGTTTTTTTTTTTTTTTTTTTAATTAAAAAACAAAAATAAAAACCAAATCCTAAGGTCACTGAATCTAAATTTGAATCTCTTACAAAAATAAAACAGGAGAAAAAAAAAGAAAAAGAAAAAACACTTATAAAATATATGAAAAATAAATTGATTAATATATTAAAAATATATTTTTTTACAAATTGTGAACATTGTCAAAAATAATTAAAAAAATTTTAAAGCAATTATATAGTGTAAAGAAA